>JAHXMU010000074.1:4397821-4416883 GCA_019455685.1 Philornis downsi
GCGTTGGAGATGAGATTTTTGCAATTAATTTTTTTTACCACATTAACATTTTTAAGGCAAAACAACGTTTGCCGGGTCAGCTAGTTTTCATATAAAAAATACCGCTCAAATTCAACAATGACTTGAAAAATATTATGACGTCTTTTTCCCATCGAAAACACCCGTTTGTCGATGGGTTGCTGATTTTAAACGAGGTCGTATGGGCCCCAATGATGTTAAAACCAGTAGATATCCTAAATGCATTGGTTATACCACAAGCTATTAAAAAAAAAAACCTGATAATCGAAAATTGAAGCTCTCAATCAAGTCCTAAGTGAACCAAATTTTTACGCAAAGTAGTGAATATCATATTTATCATGAAAATTTGGGCAAGACAAAATTATCAACGTGTTATTTATTACGGAGAGCTATTTGGAGCAATTAAAAGCAATGATGGATTGGTTCGTCTCATATGTAATTGTGGATAATATGTGGGTTCACTATTGTGCTGGGTGGGAAGTTCATGGCCACCGTATTTTAGTATAGGTATGCTATTCTATTTCCCGATTATCTTGAAGAAGGAAGAACACTGAAAATCAAATATTATATGATAGTTTTGGACAGTTTGAAGCAAGGCATCAAGGTAAAAAAGACTCCAAATAGCTAAGAAAAAAAGGTTCTCTTTCACCAAGACAGCGGCAAAATTGCATGAATTGAAGTCCGAATTATTGGTGCATACCGGGTTTTCTCCCACAACTATTATCTGTGTCCAAATATCAAAAGGGCTGTCTAGAAAATATTTGGACTTTCGTGTGTTTTGGCAAATCCTCCCATTCAAAAAGCTTCAAAATAATAGAGATGTGTGGATCGATTGTATCATTGTTAATGGGATTGCATTTTACAAAACTGTATTATTTGAGCAGTTCCTGGAACAAATTAGATTGATGTAAAATTACGGCTCAGCGTAACACTTTCATTTGAAATCATTGTTAAAAAATATATCACATCATCCACCACACTTTTCTTCTGGCAAATGTAGTTAGATCGCGTTGTGGATAGTCTCCAAAGCAAGATTGATTTATAATATTGCCAAGAAATCATAATGTTTGCCTGTATCTGCACTGGGTAAACATCTTTTGATCTTCTACCATATTGTTACCGATCATTACTTTCCATTACTGGCCAACCTTTAAGGGATAGACCAACATAAATGCACGTCTGGGCGGACGCGGACAGAATACATAGGTGAAGTCAGGACGGAGTAAAGATTCTGTTGTGCAGCTTCAAAAAACCTTTTAAGTGATAAATAATTTAATTTATAGAAGTTGCGCCAATCTTGGGAGATAACACCGACAACAGCATGCCTTTCGTAGGACAGCATTGTAGATCATGTAAACCATGGATGATGAATAGCTTCTCCTCATATAAATTTGCTTTTCTGAAGATGTTACAGAGCATTGCAGAGATAACATGAGCTTGCGAAAAGTCGAGTGCGCAATCTCTTTTCTACGCCTAAAAAGTGATTGACGCGTTTAAAACCCAAGCTTTGTAGTTATCATGTTTAGAGTTGAAAAATAAATTTGAACTCATGCCAAAACGGAAAAAGGCTATTTTCGATGTTTGTTATTTGCTTTCATTTGATTACTTCAAAATGGAAAAGACAATCCTTGTATTATATTTTATTGAGTTTTCTTTTCAACTAACTTTACATCGCTACTTAGACAATTTTCTTGTACACCCCATTGACACGCCACCTATCGCACAATTGCAGAAACTATCGTTGGCATTCAAATTACGATACTTGCCAATATGTCACTATATTTAACTGACGGAAATTGTAGACTATACGAAATGTACAGATACATATTGGTTGCTATAAACTATTTCAGTAATTTTTAGATGTCAAAGGAATTAATCGCAATAAAAACCAATTAAAGTATTTGATACTCGCTACACTACATGAAACTCGATGTGCTGAGATATCCATTAAACTCGGCGGCTACTTGTAGGATTGTTGTGTTCCCCTTTATGCAAAAATGTTGCTAAGAAAAATTCTGATTATATCATCAATTAGAGAAATCTTTGTTTTTATTTTATTTGGCTGCTCTTTAGAACTAAATCGTATGCTTTAAGAATGTAAAGAATTTAATTTGCATTTAAAATCTTCAACCCATTCAAAGAAAGTCCCGTTTAACTAATATTAGAAATATGACAATATTGACAGATTCCTTGACATACATACGTACATGATGGTATGTATGTAGTTCTGTTTAGGCTTGTTTATTTATTATTAGTACTTCATATGCTTGTTTTGGACGATAACCATATATCCTTATAGTAGTTATGACAATGATATTTTGCTTTTTTCATCATTTATAGTAAAATGTCAAACAAATTGTTTGCATTTTTCGTTTCCTTTTCATTTAGAATATGCAGTGAAAGTGTTTTTATAACATCTAATTACAATTTAGAGGCATTTTGAAATATAGAGCTAGAGAGAGAGAGCGAGAAAATTTCATATTTGTATATATAGATCTGAAATTAATATATATTAAGATAAATTCGAAGCTTAGAATACATAGTATACAGATACTCTATAAATATTGAGATTGTAATTTACACATGAATATACAGGCACTTCTAGTAGGAGAGAGAAAACTAGGATTTAATCTCCAATATATGAATATGAAAGTCATAACGTAAGAAATGCATTAGGTGAGAGTGACAAAATATTATGTATTTATGACGAGCGGACCAAGGCTATTTTTACCACTGCAAGCAATCAGTCGGTTAATATTATTACATATATTAATTCATATATTTCTTTGCAAAAGAAGCCCAGAGGAGCTGCTGACTGCAGAAGCACAAGCATACACAATAAATTTTAATGAACAATTGCTCTTCATCGTCTTAGTGAATTTCTAATAAACACCATCAGATGAACGGCAAAGGAAAGGATATTTTCTTCGTCCTTAAGCGTGTATAATGGCACTCACGTTTGATACGATAACGGGCTCGTATGAAACGAATCTCTGTCCTAGTTGCCAGGGCAGATGAACGAACAGACAATTAGCTGGACGATCGAACAGAGTAGCGGAAGGATGGTCGAAAGGAGGATTACATATAAAGATGTAATTCCAAACATATGTTTTTCTATTTTATATTCTTTTGCTTTGCTTCATATGATTGTGTTTTTTTGTTTTATCTTGGGTTTACGTTATATGAGAATATGTACAATGAGGATAGTATAGAAATGCAAGGAAATTCTAAATTTAAGTTCGTTTTTCGGTGACAGTTTGTTCGGGTTGTCAATTTAATGTTGCCATGAAGCTGAAAGGTTGTTCTTCTTACAATTGTGGGCTGTCAATGTCGTTGGTTGTCAGTATCAAATTTGATTGTAAATGATTGCTTACATGCAATTCAACCAGTTCAGAAATTGAAGATTTAGTTAGAGTAAAGCACATGCTGTCTTAGCCCAGCAGTCGGAAAATGCATTACTTCCGATAATGGATTCACACTGCTTACTTTCTTCGCTGGGAGAAACATGACAGCAAATGAAACCAGATTTAACGCCAGAGATATTCACAAGGCAACTTAGCTATCTCCTTATCATAAAACGACAAAACAATTTGATCACATGTTCGTAGACGTGAAGCTCATTTATAGTGTCATGGACTAACGCGTGATTTGAGTTTGTAAATAGATGCTACCATGCGATCTAATGACAAAATCCTCCCCTTCATCGCATGATTATGACTTCAGCACCGACATCAATGAAGTTAAGCATATCAAATTACAGCGATTTTCCTTATTTTCAAAAAGGTTGAACTTTAAATAATGTCTGATCTAGTTTAAGACTCTCATAACGGAACCTGATGTGCAAGGACGAAACTGAACACCGATTTGGAAAGCTTTGGTAACCAATTAATATCAGAAAGTGCCACCAGGAATTAAAGAGATGATCGCCGCAACATGAACCCACAACGTCGAATACTCTGAACATTGTGGCTTGACCAGTAACCATGCTTCCCGTTCGTTTGCTTCTGAGATGCTAATGAGCACATTAAAGGTGCCGTAGGGTCAGCACATTGCTCGTTCCAAAGAGTCGAGGAATTCAAAATGTTCACCTGGCTCATTTAGAGATAGCAGAGTTTTTTAATGCACCAAGTGCTCGGGTTTGTGAGATGACGAGCTGACTCTTTCCAAAAAGTAATATTAAACCGAGTTTTTTTTTTGCTTCTGTTAAAAACCGGCTCAAGAGGTGCCTTATGCCATACCTTTATTCGTTTGTATGATACGTATTTTGTGAACTGAAGACGGCTCACGACTTCTTTTAAAAATTTTGCCGCGAGAATGTCGTGAGCCATCCCACGGTTTAAGATGCGATTTTTGCAGAAAGTGGTTAATTCTTTCGAAGTGTGATGGGTGCCCATAATCGCGTGGTGAATGTCGGCTCATGAATTGACTATTTTCAAATACAGTGGCAGCTCACCAGCTAGCTTATGTGACAGCTCATGAACCGGTTTTCGCCACATTAGCCCGGGTACAAGACTCATTTAAAAATTGCTAAAAGAGCTACATTAGCTCGACTCTTGTGAATGAACCAAGAGCTCCACGACACATTAGAATGATCAAAAAACTGCGAGCTCAACTCATGAGCATCTCACGAGTGAGCCAATGTCCATGGAAAGAGTCTGAGTATAGGAACGACTCAAAAACTAATTTAAAACCGAAGCGACTCTTGACTTTTCCTGAATGAACCACATGATCCACAGTACATTTGAGTAGACAGAAAACTGCGAATTCGTTCCATGAGCATTTCACGAACGAGTAAGTAATCATGGAGGGAACTTGTATGCAAGAAAGACATAACCACTTTGCGGCTAGAAACTTATTTAGACAGCCGCGTTCCTTGTATAAAATAAAGCAAAAAATAATCACATTTTCCTAACTTCTAAAATAATATATCCCTTTAGTTAACGCATCATACTATCCTCGTACATTCCTGCTCGTTTCTATTGTATTACAACAGTTTGACGATGCCAAGTTTATATTTTTTGTGCCGTTGTTGTGTCGGCGACATATTAACTACAAATGCAATTATTCAAGTGCCAAGTAAAACTTTGTTGCCAGCTTTTTTGCCACTGCCATGAAAACGTATTAATTAAGTTATCATCCTTTAACTTGAGACAATAGAAAATTGTTGCGGTGACAAAGACAACAGCATCTGCAATAGAATGTTGAAGCAACAGTAACAGCAACACCAATTATCACATCTGTCCCCACACCCGTTGACACAACCATAAACTCGATTCTTCCTTTGCCACATTGTTGGCTTACTAAGTTATTCTGATTGTAGTGGGATGAGAATGGGAAGTTTCTATTACAGGCCATGACTAGTATAGCAAGAGATTTAACAGGAATTATGTGTACAAAACGCTTCCTTCCTTCGTCTATCCCATCCACGCCTCCATCCTTGGGTTTGTTTAGATTCCGAGATTCCGAGAGAGAGTATTTGAGTTAAAGTGATTGCTGGCTGTGATTCAGAAGGCTACTAATGGACATGGACATGGGGATGAGGAGCTGGTCGCAAATGGAGAGTGCAGTATTGCAAAAAGATACAGATAGAGTACATTAAATGATGTTCTATAAAATTGGGCATTGTCGCACGAAAAATTTAGCTTTTTATTTTAACATTTTTGTTATTTAATATATTTTGTGTCGTTTTTGTTTTGTGTTTGGTAAAAAAGGAAACCTTTTCATCTTATTGTTGATTTTATTTCTCTCTAAGCTTAATTTGCTAATCATTTTCTTTAAAATGTAAAAGCTAAAGATATTTGGTTGGTTGGTGTGGTAGTAGTTGTTGGAAAATGCCGAACTAAAGCGGAAATGGACACGGAACTGGGGGGAGAGTTGTCTCGATATATAATATTTTGGCTTGAATGCGTAGTTTCTTTGTTGGTTAAGAGGCAATTTATTTTGTATAATTTTATAATTATTATAAAAGTAGAGTTAAGGTTGTTATTGTAGTTTATTTGGATTGTTGCTGTTGTTGTTATTGGATATGTTTTTATTTATTTCATCAGTTATATGTATGTAGTTGTTATTGTTGCTATATTTTTTATAGTATATTGAAAAATGTTTATTATGTTAACAAATTTGCATTTTTATTAGTTTATCGTTTAGAATTTCATTATGGATCAGTTGTTTTTTCCCCATTTAACTTTAATTTTCATTAATTATTTGTATCACAATTAAATTTTGCATTTTATTTTCATTCTACAAAATTTGTGCATTTCTTTTCCATATCTTCAATTTCTTTCTTTGATACCCAACACTCTCCTGAACCCCGACAGCGGCTTCATTGCTGTGTTATTACTGTTTCCCGTCAGCGCCGTTGTTGACGTCAGCGAATAGGCATTCTGATATGTTACGGGAAAGTCTGTCGGGGCCAGGAGTAAACCTCACGTCCGCACAAATTTGTACACTATCAAAAACACCATAAAGGAGATGGCCACTAGAATCACCGCGGTTATCACTTTGGCGCAGGTATTCAAACCGGACTCATTGGGATTTAGGGGGCGCGAACTCATTCTGGTGGCTGAACGACGGCGTTTGGAAGCCAATCCACGTGCGAGCGCAGGGAAAGCTAGCGATTGTGTAAAAGTAAGTTTGTGGATCGATTCACTCAACGAATAGGGACCGACGGAGCCGCGAGCGGCGGCTCGCAGCAGCGCGTATTCCAAATCTAACGCGTCGAATAGCGAGTAGCGCGCGGTCATGGTCGAGGAGCGACGACGTTCGTGACGAGAATCACGTTCACGATCTGACTGCGGCTGTAGCCACGGATCGGAGACTCGCTGCTGGGCCCCCGCACCAGCGGCAGCAGCCAAAGCAGCTGCTGCAGCGGCAGAGGAGGATTGGTGTGCCGTAACTCCTCCGCCTAAGCTTACCGCGGCAACGGAGGTTAGCGACGACGTCGTCGACGACGAGGCAGAACAGAGACGCAAGTTTGTGGCCAGACCGTTGTCATGAAACTCAGTCGCATCCTCGATGGACGTTTGATCCGGAGATGTTTGGGCGCGCTCCAGGGCCGCCGCATGCTTCATGCGCAAAGCGAACAGTCGCGCGTGGTCAGGATGCAGCAGAGCACTCGATTTTCGGCGATAGTTTGGCGCACCTATGCTGATGCTGGCCCTGGCGCCCATGCGATGACCTCGTAGTGACAGATTTGGCGATCCTTGTGTAGGAGTGGTGGCAGGTGAGACATTGCAGGAACTAATGGCACCAATGTCGGCAGCCGGATTGGGCATGCCAATCAGCGTGGAACCTGGCGGAGGAGGCAATGCATTGGGAGAGGGCGAAGCCTGAACCGAATCGATGCCCGAGTCGCCAGCATGCAAAGTATCACAGTACAGGGAATTGCGACGCTCCCCCGTGTGGAGTGTCAGATGATTGCCCGCGCTATTGCTGCTATTGCCCGAAGTGCTGGTCGTTAGAGTGATGCCACCGCTAGTACTGGTGCTGTTGCCGCCACCACTGCTGCTGCTAGTGCTAGTCTCAGCAATGGCGGGGAAAACAAACGACTGACCATCGGCTTCGCCTCTGGGTGAGTCCTGCAAAAGATGTGCAACAGCAAAAAACACATTAGCGGCTACAACACAAAAAGGACTCAAGAATAATTAAGGATTGGTGGAAAAGTGCTCAACGATGGTGGTGTCAATAAGTCCATTTAAAAAAAAGCATAGACAAAGTGTTAATACATGGGTTGAATGGGTGGGGAGGACTTTTGGGGACTTAGATTTTAAAGTGTCAAAAAAAAAAAAATGTATATACAAGTTGCTGTTAGTTGGTTAATTGATCGCATAATCAATTTGTGACCTCAATGTATCAATAGCTTAATGGATCGATGTGTTTATGGACAAAAAAACTAATGAATCAAGAAATCCTCTAAGTGAATAAACTTAATACATGCGAACTTATTAATCCATTGATTCACCCAGCCATCGGCCCGTTGATGATTCATTGGCTCATTAATTGAGTCATTTATCGGTAGCTGTATTGTACTAATACTAATACTAACTGACTCACTAACTCTTTGATTTACTGATTCATTGGTTCACAGTTTCATTGATTTATTAAATCATTTATTCACTGATCCATGCATTCATTGGTTCAATAATTCATTGATTCTTTGAAATCAGTGATTTAGTGATTTATTCAATCATTGATTCAGTGCATAATTGACTCATTAATTCATTGAAACTGATTTTTTTGATTCATTGATATATTGGTTCATTGAATGATTTATTAATTCATCGATCCAGTGATTTACTGACTTAGCACTTCTTTCATTCGTTGCTTTCTTAATTCATTAACAATTCATTTATTATTTCATTGATTCACATATTCATTAAAATACTGATTCACTGAGTCATTGATTCATCTATTAACTGATTGAGATTTGTGGATTGACTGATTATTAGGGGGGGGGGAATGGTTTATAAAGTATCACATTGCAATGACAAATTTACATTGATAAAATAAGAAGCAAAATTCCATGAATACTAGATGTGAATTTACATTTCCAAGTATTTGCCAGTTTTTGTACAGAGGTTCAATATTTTTCTCAGAAAGAATCGTTCATAGGGGGATTTATTACAAAATACGGAAGGATATTGAAAAAAACATGCATAAATTAGTTTAGAAAAGCTTAATAAAGTTAGATATAAAGTTAGAGAAAAAAATTGGAAAGTTTCTGTTTGAATTTATCTAAAAAAGGCATACCCTTTGACCTTCGGGACCGCTGTTGCGACGCAACTGTAAAAAGCCTTCCTGTCTTAGCAGCGGCTTTAAACACAACAACAAAAACACGAATGAGAGATTTCGATTTAAACATTTCGTTGCGATTTTTTACAAAGATTCCATTAAAAACTCCATTTTATTTTTACAGGATTTTTTTTTAAATACAAAAGAGGCGAGACGAGACGAGATGAACGGAAAAGAGCAACAAACATTTGTATAATGAAAATTAATTAAAAATGGAACAACAAAAAAACAAAATCTTGAATGTTGTACTTATAGTACGGATGTTTAAATGTTTTCAACAACAAAAGGAAAGTAAACTGATAGAAACGCTTAAAGGCAGCAGATTTCTCTTCATATTTTCTATTTACAGAATAATCGTGAATTCTGTACTTGGTGCTCCTAAGTAGGGTTCGCATGGTAGCATTAGGCGGTGGAGAAAATATCTGTTTTGGATTTTATCGCTCGTAATAATAATAATTTAGATTTTCATTTCAATTATTATAATTCAATGAGTGTCACCGTGTGAACCCTGCTTAATCATCGCCACATGAAAAACGCATTTTGTGGAGAGTAGAACTTACCTGACTAGGCCAAACTTGCAACAGCGGCAATGAACATGTTGGTTTGTTATTAAGCGATGATGATCCTTCTAAGGATGCTTTGTTTTTGCCACCGCTTGGTCCACCACCTTCACTGTCCGCGCCGTCGTGGGAGGGTGCATTCTGGGCCAAACTAGTATAGTGCAAATGGTTAAAACGCTGAACATCATTTGAGGCCTTTGCTCGGGTTGGACTCTCGTATCCGGTCGAATCTTCGGATGAAGTGGTTTTTGGCGAACGCCAAAATCTTTTCAGACGCAACTCGCGTCTTTTTTCTTGTTTCTGTAGGATGAGAAAAGAAGTTTAGTCATAAAAAAGGACATGAATAAAAGCAGAAGGTTACTAATATTATATTTATTTAGGTAAAATGTAATATGTTTATGTATACATTGTGTTTAAACCAACAAACGACCCAGCAAAATAAAAAAAAAAAAATGACGAAAACATCTTTGCTGGTATTGTGGACAAGTAATATTTGTTAGCTTTGACTGTGTTCGGCATCATAAACATCTCTTCCTAACGGGGAGCACGACAACAACGGCGACTGCCTTTTGAAGTTCCTTTCAGTATGCTGCTCCTTAGCTACAGGCAACTTTCCACGACACATACACTTACATGTTCTTCATGATCCTTCTGACATTGTTGCTACTATTGTTGTTGCAGCTGTGCTATACTGTTGTATATAAAACTCCCTACTATGTTTGACTTCTTATGATCCTATGGTTATAAATCTATAATTTTTCTTGTATACATTATTCTGCTGAAAACTTCAATGCTACGTTAGCTACACCAGCCCGACCAATTTCGATTTGACAAGATTCAGCTTGTAAAAATTGTTTGCTATTAAATTTATGCTATGGCAACAATTTGAAAAAGTTCTCTTTTTGGTCTATTGTTGGCGTGTTATTGTAATGTGGAATGTTCATGTCTGTTCCCCAAATCTGTTGTTCAGCCAAGCCACAAAATTTGTCCCGTAGGGAGGTAAACACGGCGAAAGGTCGGTCGCATATACGGATGAACAAAAAGTTTGGACATTCCTTGTTCGCGGCGGTTCTTCATCTATTGTTGCCTTTCTTTGTCAAAGAAATGGTTATAGTTTGGATTTCATGCCAAAGACAGGGGAAATGATTCTGTAACAACTTGTTGCGAATGCTTAAGGAAATATTAAGTTGTTGTTTATGGCAGATGGGAGTTTTGTGGAATAATGCACAAATTTGTACATGAAACCTATAAATCAATGCAAAATATTTGCGTTGAATTGTTATGTTTGAAACTGGAAGTATATGGCAAGTTTTTAAAGGGAAATTAGTGGTTAGAAATACTCTGACAGTGCAAAAGTTTTTTTGCTTCCGTCATTCCCGTTTGTCGCGTCGTATTTGTATTGCCTTTTGGCGCCATCTATCACACATTAATTCAGCTGTTACCTTGTGAAAAATAAAAATGTAATTGAGTTACGTATCAGCTATCAACAGGGTGGGGCCATAGCCTATTTTTAGGGAAACCCATACATTGAGTGAGAAAAAAACCGAAAATTCATAAATTACAATTTAAAAAAGAATCCAATAAATACAAAGGTTTCTTATTTTTCTGGAAATATAACTTTTGGAAAAATGTTTGATTTCTAAAATAATTGGCTAAACAAAATGCTAATAATTTAACATGATTTATTGAATTTTTGCGTACGCTCAGTTGGTAATGAAAATATTTTGGATGCCGCCATCGCTGTTAAAGAAGCAATTCACAATTATATAATCAATCGAATGACGGCTTTCGCAAAATGAAAATTCACATAGTGCGTGCAGAGATAACTCGGTGAGAAAAATGAACAAAACAGTGATTTTGTGCTCTTCATTAGAGGGCGAAATTTAGGGGAAATCACTCGGTATCATCCTATACTTCTCTTATAAATGTATTTATGGGACATGATTTAGGTTAAGCCTTGTACGAATTAACCACTTCGGTACAAAATTTGAAATGGAGCAAGTCCTTTATGAAATAAATTGAATTATACGCCTAGAAATTTTAACATATATAATACTCTTAGGAAAAAATGTTTTTTTGGATTTCTTATTTTGATAAGTTTTCATCTTTCCTTTCAAAAAATAGATTTAAGGCACATATTCCCTTTGGTGTGGTGATACAAATTGTTCATTTCGACTTTTTATTTTAAAGAAAAAAAAAACTAATTTTGTTTTTGGTTAAAAAAACAGTTTTCCGACATATATGTATGTCCTTCATCGTTGCAGTAATTATTTTTTATCTGAAGGATAATGCTTCACAATATCAGGAAAATATATTTTTTTCTTTTCGAGTTTTGGTTCACGAAACTTTGATATTTTCTTTTTCTCTCCTTGCAACAATATTTGATAACCGACAAATATTTTTTCCAGTGTTGCGGAAAAAAAAGTTTTAATACCGCTTTTTTATTTTAAAAATATGAATCCAGAAAGGAAAAAATCAAATTTTTTGGTTTTTCTGGTTCACCGAACTTTGATTTTTAAGTTTCTCCTTCCTTAAAGTTTATTTCAGACGTATAATTTTTTTTATATCGGGCAAATGTTTCAATCCGGTTTTCCTTTAATATCGTATATAATGGATAGTTTAAGTCAGTTATGATTTTATTTGGCCAATGAACTGTGACCATATTTGAGGCTCTGCTGCTAAAAATTTCGACTTTGACATTGAAAAAGAATTTTTCTCTAAATTACGGTGGAAATTTTTCAATCCGTTTAATTTTTTTAAAATTTTTATTTTAAAAATGGTGGTGGAAACTACTTAAAAAATGTACTTTTTCTTCACCATCCTTTCCTGCTCCATCGGATTTTTAAAAATTTGTGCAAATAATCCTTTCGTCGAAATTATTTTAATTAAAATCAATTTAATTGCTTATATTTTTTGCAAACTGCAAAAAAAAAAAAAACTAAAACTATTTGATCAAAAATTAAATGTGTGGAAATTTTACTTTTTGCTTAAAAGTGTCACATTTTGTGCCCTCCGGCGACACCAAAAAGAGTTAGATCGATAAACAAATTAGTACTGCTAGGTCGCTTATTAAACAAAAGATGATTTTAATCAGAATTGGAGTCAACATTTAGAACCCAATTTCGTCTGTGATATTTCGTCTCATGTCTCGTGATTGGCAGAATAAGTTTTGTCTGATAAACAAGACCACATACATACTACAAGGCGCGTGAGGGTGGTGAACCGCTGAACCGCTGAACCAAATAACCTTCTACTTAACACTCTTTTTCAAGTGTAATAATTAAAACCTCCTGGAAACTTTTCCTTCAGGCAAATGGCTTAAAACGAACAAGACATAACCAAACATGGCATCCCATGTAAGATCAATGACTTTTGATATCAACAACTGTTAGTTAAACTCGCAACATATAATGGATGATTCGCACTTTACTTTAACAGGCAACAGGTGTCACATTAATAGTTCTGAGAAGCCAATTCAATTGATTTTTAAGCTCTGTATTGCTGAGTATTTATGAAACCGCTTAAATCAATTAAATTAATATGATTCATTCATACTCGTATTTATGTTACACTGACAACACAAAGCACTGAAGTTATTAATTTTTGATGCTTTTAACTTTGTTCAAACTGTTTTAAAGTTTCGAAGGCTTTAACCTGAAATTTGAAAAATCCATGATACGCTTTTCTGTATTATGTTTAATATGCATTGAAGCTGTTATGACTGTGCATTTTGCTTTAGCAATAACAATTTATTGTATCCTGACACACTTCCTAGGTATAATCAGGCGCTACGGCGGGAGCCACTTCGCTTGATGTGCTGGCCGCCCTCTCATATCCATCCTTTGCACAAAAGACTTTAGCCAATTTAGTTTCAGTTTTTATGCTGAACTTTTGCATTACACAAAATAAAGAAAGGAACCGACTGACTAATACCATCCACTTCGTATATTTCTCTTGGCACAAATTGAAAACAATTGCTTGTGCCAATGGATGTGGAAGGAGCCAAACGAACGACCCAGTGCTATAGCAGCTATACCAAGCGCAATAACACAGAAAACGAGTTTTTATTGAAATGCAACAGCTGGCAACACTCCGTTAAATGGAGCTGCCAACGCATCGCATGTTCGTCGCCATCAATAATAGATTTTGGGTGGGATTTTCGAAAAAAAAAAAAAACAACGGCGAACGGGTAATCGAGCAAAACAACAAAACCAAAACTCAGATTTTTCTCCCACAAACAACAATGACAGTGGTTATTTAGTGGTAAAGGTACTTGGAAATCGTATTCGCAATGAAATGTAATGATTGGTAGTTAAAGTTGCTAACAAATGTAGTCGTCTGAATATCGTACATGTTGGAAACTTTTTAACTCTTTGTAATAAAAGTAAACTTAACCACTACCCAAATGTCAGTTAAATTAACTGATTCACATATACCTATACATTTACATTACGTATACCTGCAAAAGGGTGAGAGGTGCCAAAAGGTGGGCAGCAATAAATCATTATGTTCTTATAAGAAAATATTCTGAGTTAAAACACAATAAAGGAACCAAAAAAAAATTATAAATTTCTGAAATTCTCCAAATTCAAACTATAGAGGGACAACTGATTTTTACTTAGTCGCTCAATTTGTACTTGCTGGACCCCAAACAGCATGACAGTATAATTTATTTCCGTTCGTAGAACTAAATTTACTAAATGCCTGGTATGTTCTACATCGGGCAGAATTTAGCGCCATTGAATGAACGATATGAATCTTGGAATATATAGGTCAAATTACGTCATTTGTATTGCAATTACTAGGAAGGGCATTGTTATCTTGTCGATTTTCCTAATGTTATCAAGAATTATAATCCAATACGATTGATATAAATATATGAATATATGAACAATTATTTATTTATTTATTTATAAATTTTGACATAACCTAGTACAACAAGATTAAATCTTTTATATTAGAATTAAATTTAAAAAAATCAGTTAATTTGCATGGGAGATACTAGCAGGAGTGTGACAATGCTCCTTGGTTGGGTTCCATAAACTCATGACGTGCAACAAATTTAAACAACTGCTTGAAAGATATAAAGCTAAGAAAATGGGAGGTACCAGAAGAGAACTGATGGTCGATTTTTTTTTCAATTTTTACAAAACAAAAATACTCTAATTTATATGTTTGGAATCGGAAAGGAAGTGAGATCTTTCTGAGATCTTGCTTTGGCAAACATGAAACACATTTGATTGCATTTATTACAACTGCTTCAATGATATCAAGCTAATAACATATGGGTTAAATCGGCCATTGGTTAATCGATATTTTGAAATCCTATCATGTGTTATAAATCAATACAATGGGAAAAATGTAAATTACTGCAGCTTGCGAATGAGAAAATTACAGGTCATAACTTACGAAAAAGTTACTACGGTTAAAGGGACTAATTGAATTCCACAACACAGGTCTAAATTAGGAGTTTGGCCGTAGGGAAGTGTCTCATATTAGATGATTACCTGCCAATGCCACCAAACACATAGCAAAACCTTTTTAATCGTAAATTCTGGTTTAGGAACCGTTTGCACTGAGTCACCACGATTCGGCCACGGCCACATTCCCTACGTTGTTGTAAGTGATAAACTTTTCATCACCAGTCACGATCCACTTCAGAAATATACAGATTTTGTTACGATCAGCAGCAGCAGTGGCACCCATACATCAAGCTTGCTTTTGTATTCAAACTTATTCAAGCGGTTCAAACAGCTTTTATGCAATGTTTAGCTCTTGGACAACCGTTCAAACATTTTCGACAATTGGCTTTTCGGAACGTGGTGTATTTTTGATGTTAAAATTGTGGGAACGGAGTCGACAACACCAAACTGACTGTTACAGTATCAGGACAATAAACGTTACTCACTTTTTCAGTCGTCTCGCTTGCGTTATCGCTTTATCGAAGAAAAACTGTAAAATATGGAGAATTTTTTTCCATATTGAGTCAAGCAATCATAAAACTAAGTGGTTTTTTGAGCACAAAATCTTATCTTTCTAACGCCATCTGACGGAATATAATCGGGTTTATATAATGCTAGGTATAAATTAATTAAGCCATCTTTTGGAAAAATAATAGATTTCTTTTTACTTCATCTGATAATTGGTGTTTAAACACTTCTTTATAAATATTAAAGTTTTCGTTGCATCATATGATGATATATGTATATGTATCTTCTTTCGTTTGGCAAAGGTATAGAAAATATTTCTTTAAAATGGACATTAGAAGCGAAATTGTTGTGTCTTCCAATTAAAAAATATTCGTTCAAAAAGTCACTTTCGTGCCCATCGTGCGATAAACGAGAGGTGTATATTGTATGTGGCCTCAGACGACTATTTCTTGTCGTTACAAGCGGAATGACGAACTTAGTATATGCGCCATCTTGCGGTGGAGTTTAGAGAAAATCTTAAATTTCTTTTTTATCGTCTGCGATGGAGCTCTGCGTACTTTTAATTGCTTAAATCCACTTGCAAGCAATGGGTAAATAGAGAATGGTAGACAAATGACAATTTTTATGTTGTCAATACAGTCATTATCATGCAATAACCATGTGTAGCATTCACAAAGTACAACCAACACGCCAAAGTACAAAATATTTTCAATTTACTATTGAAGAAAACGAAGATTCCAAACACAATTGAAATATATTTTGTGTTTTACCTAGTTTTGTAATTCATTTATTTTTTTTTTCGCTTAGAACTAGTTTTACATTCATCGCAAACATATTTAAAAGTTTACGATGGACCATTTCAGAAGATAATTATTGAGTTTTATATGACTTCTGATTTCAGTAAAATTCTCTATGGTGAACACCTTTGGAGTTCACTGTGCGAAACCCCATTAGCACTTGAATGTACATACATACGCGTATTGCATGCATACATACGTACATATATATGTAATTTTGTAATACCATTCTTTTGTTCATATTCGTATGTAAGTCTGCATACTGTTTGTTTGTATTCAGTTCGTTAGTTAGCTTTAACCTTATAGTTTTAATAGCTCTGCACCCCACTTGAATGTTATTCTATTTGTTCAGAGGGTAGTGGTGAGAGCAGACGGCAGTGGTGTGTGTGTGTGTGTGTGTGTGAGCATGTAGGGAAGCATGAATTACACATTTACCTGCATATTTAAAAATCAAATCCTTTTTATTGCGGTTTTTCATCCCCAGTCTCTTCTTGTTACTCCAGTTGGGTATCAATTGCAAATGAGCACACAAAGATAGTTAACTGTAATTATACAAAATGAGGAAAAAAAAAAACGCACACAAATGCGCGGTTAAAACAATTGTCAATACCTCTACATACGTATATATGAATAATATTAATAGCTGTGTATAAGTAAACAATTTAAATTATACATTCGCATTATATGTATGAGCACATTAGTGGTTTTAAATTAGCTCATTGTTTCAATTCAACTGAAAATCAAAAGTTAAAAAGCAAATAGAGTAAATATTTTGTCGTTTGCACTCCATTACATTTCGATGCAATTGGAATCAATTTTATGGTATTTTCGTGTCGATATGAAGGAAGGAGGAAGGCATGAAGAAGACTGATTATGGTTAATATCTGAAGAGATTATAACAAGTAATAACATAATCAACTTATTGCCACAAATATTCATTTCTGCTAGGCAGACAGACTTTTGCAGGTATGCAATTCATTCATTCATTTATCCTAATTTCATTTAAAATTAAGATTTAAATAAATTAATGTTTATTGTAAATCCTTCTCGCCACCTATAGCGCACTACATTTCACGAAAATGACTTTTATTAACAGCAGATATACACAATTTGTATACTTTTTCTCAGATGGAAATTAATTTAGTCTACATATACACTTCATAAGTGGAAAATAGAAACATGAAATCCTCTGAACGCACTAACTAACAGCTAGGGAGGTCCAAACTGAAAACTGATTAATCTTTTTTTATAATCTCAATCCAATGAAGTTCGAGCCCGATCTATTATTTAGTTTAGTAGTACTTATATTGCAAGATTTTGTCAGTTCAACTCTAGAGTGTTTTGCGATTTTTACAGTGAGTTCATATATGGATCAAAATTCGAATCGCAGAAAATGCTGTGGAAGTGGCGGAAAAGTGGTGGACGATTTGCCTCTAGTCGGCCATCAACGTCTTCAACCGAAGTCAACATTGATAAGGTGGAGAAAATTGTACCTGACAATATTCATTCAAGTTTGAGTTAGACGACCGCTGACAGGCTATTTTGTGACTTTGTGGCTAAAAAACTCAAGAAATGTTATCGAACAACCATCGAATTTACTTGCCATAGCTCCAGCTGATGGTTTTTTTTTCTTTCTGAAACTCGAATTTCCACTTCGAGGCATTCGTTTTCAGTCGATAGAAGACATAAATAGAATTCGCGACGAGAACTGAAATCTTTTCCAGGAAATGCGTTTGACAAATGGTTAGACGATTGGATTATTCGTTGGCATAAGTGCTTTATTTCAGCAGAGGCCTGCTTTGAAGGCAATATAATGCATTTGAATTAATAATAAAAAATGTTTCGTTTTAAGGATACTTTTTACAGAATGTATTCGTTAAATATACATATATATGCATTTCATTATACTTCGATATTTCGCCAATATTATAATCTTAATTATTAATTTGTTCTCCTTTCAGAGGCGTTGCATGGAATTTTTATTGTTTCTCAAAATGGGTACGCATTTTTCGTAATTTGTTGGCAAACAATTGTATTAGAAGTGATTTTCCTCCAGTACTTTCAAAGTGCCTGAAAATTCATTATAAACCACATTTTCATGATTGAATAAAATCAGGCTCATAGTTAATATTTTGACTATACGTTTTTTACTAAAAAAACACACACACTTGCATAACTAATTTACAGAAATATTTGAACAATAACCAAAAATGTCGATAAATCTGTAGCCGCAGATCTTACTCCGCTTGTTTGTTTCTACAATAAAGTATCATTGCCGACAGCTTTCGAAGACTGTTAGAAACTTAGATTATTATCTGATTTTCTTTTTTTTATTATTAATACATTAAAAGAAAAAATTTGAAAATGTATGCAATAACTTTCCTGGTATAAAGAAAAACGGTCATAGGAGGCATGCAAATGCATTTATAGAGGAGGATGAAAATTTAAAACTGGCATAAAAAAAATTACACAAAAATAATCTAACCCCAGAAAGTATTCCTAATGTTCAAAGGATTATCTTCGAGGCATGATGGTCCTTTTAAACTATTTTACATATAGAAAAACCAAAAATAACCATCTTTTTCAAAGTGATTAAAACGAAAACCTGTTTATTTGAAAAAATTAAATTCAAACAAATCGAGTCGGATTTCGACATCTCTCCTAACAACCCATTCAACTTGTGAGTAACTGAATTTAATCAACCAATTTATCTACATATGAAATTTCCTAACGAAACAAACATTATAGTTATGTCCTAAATACATACACATCAGAGCTCACACCTGTATATGTATATATATATATATATATATATATACAAACACACAAGTATACAATATTCTCTGTTCTCCATTAATGGCAATGTGAGAGTCATTTGTATGAATGCGATTCGAGCAGGTGTAAGTTGATTATTTATGAGCTACACATTTTCATGTTGTAGGCAATTTGGCATACTAGCAATACAAA
>JAHXMU010000074.1:4416893-4461755 GCA_019455685.1 Philornis downsi
ATCTAAGGTTACTAAGAGTTAAATATTCCAGGGATGAGTTCACATGTGGATACCCTACAAGCCGTAGTAGTATAAGCATACTAGCAATACAAATATCTAAGGTTACTAAGAGTTAAATATTCCAGGGATGAGTTCACATGTGGATACCCTACAAGCCGTAGTAGTATAAGCCGAGATAAAGACAATATTTCGTAATGAACATAAAGAGTTATAAAACAAGTGGACCAGGAGAATAACTGAGTTAAGTTTTCGTTAATAGAGAGTGGTATTGTCTGATATACACCAAATGGAATGTTGGTCTTATCATCGCCTTAGAGTCCACCATCCATCTTCACTGATTAATTCTGAGCAATAGGACACTTGATGTTTATAAATTTGTCTCAATTAATTTCTGTCCAGCATATTGGATTTGGTTCGTGCAATGCCAGAATATTATTGATCCTTAGCAGAGGGTAGAGTGCCCTAACACACACCAAGTGTAATATTAGCAGATGGTAGAGTGTTCTATCAGACACCAAGTGTAATATTAGTACATGCAGTCAGCAACATATACATATAGCCCGCAGGCATTTTCGTTTGATATGCTTGATGTTTATAAATGTATCTCTATTAATTTCTGTTCAACACATTGAATTTACCGTAGTTTGTATGTTGAATTATAATTATTGTAATGAATATTTCTTCATAACTTATTATCTTATTATCTACTAGTGATTTTTGCAAATAGCAAACATAAATTTATGCACACAACTTACGCTTACCTATTTTGGAATACGGCTTATGTATCATCATTAACACAATTTGAAATAATCTGAAATAAGGCGTTCCTTTGTGAGATACAAATATGAATAAGGACCAACAAAATGCCTGCGATGTAATTGCAAAAGCTTTTACTACACAAATCCTTCCATCTAATCCGAAAAGGAGTAGGAAACGGAGAAAAAAGTGTTGATGTAAAATCTCACTTTCTCGTGGCAGTTTTTTAAAGATCCCGGTAGACCTAAAAGACCTGCAAACAGAAGTTTAACAATTGCATGAACACATTTAAAACAAAACAAAAAAATTATTGCATTTGATGAATGAGATGTGGAAAGAGCTTCCCACATTCAATGAACTGACTCGCATTCTATTTTTACATCCTTTTAAATAAGGTCTACTGTCAAATGTCAGCTTAAGAAGCCTTTAGTAGTAGACTTGTCAATTGCTCAACTACTCAAAGTGTTGCTCAAGGCAAGCTATATGAGTGTGTCTGCCGATTTTTAATCCCAATGGTTGTTTAGGAGCAACACAATCCATTTGTTCATCAACAGACACTAATTCGATGACAGAAATATGTGGCTATTGCGATTCAAATTTCAAATAGGGGTTTTGAAATTTGCTGCGATTGAAAGACCTGGCCACTGCAAGAATACTTTCTTTCTATTTGTTAGACGAATTGATGACTTTTGCAAAAACTCAGTTAAACTATTGTACACCTACGTCTCAAGAACATCGCGCAGGAGATGCTGCTGCATATCAATCTATTTTTGGAAAGTGAAGTTCTTAATCGAAAGGCCTGGATAAAGAGTTGTTCATTTTTGTTCTGTATCAATCAATTATATTATATTAAACATAAAGGAAAGCCAATTATGAAAATTCAAATGGCAGCCCTAGCAATTGGAATGTGCACTGAAATATAAATTCAGTATTTTCCAATAATCGAGCTTATTTATGTATGAATTGAGATGGATCCTCCCAACATTTATCAAGCTCAACTTTGTATTGCGCTTATTAATTCACGCGAGGAATACAAAATCATTCCCTTTAAATAGTTGGCATTTGGAATTTTTCATCTAAACACATACTTCATTTTTTCATATTGCCAATTCATTTCAAAGCCTGCGTCAATATTTCAGTTTCCCGATAAAACGGATTCCTATCCTTTAGGCAAACACTGAATTCGGCATGATAAATGAGTAAATTTCACAAGGAAGAAGTGTCAGGCAGCTACATTAATGATTAATTCAAGCTTTGTTAGATTTATGTAGAATTTGTGATATTGGATAAATCCACCATTTCTAATGTATGCAATTAATTTTATTCACAATTTAAAATTTTCAAGAAATTTAATGCCTTTCTTTTGTCCTCAGAAAAAAGAAGCAATCAATAATGACGATGATATTCGATAGTATCGCATTTCATTCTACTGAAAGGTAGTTCACTTTTTCATTTATAATACTTAAACACAATAAAACTTTTCGAAAATCGTCCTTTTAACGGCGAGGACCTTATCGTTGCCGGTATAACCTCCAATCATTACGTTAGTGAGAGTAATGCCACCTTTCGTCTATGACTCTCCCTCTCCATGTCATGAATTTCGGAACTTTGGACGAATAACCATTAATGTCGTGTATAAAATAATGATATAAGAGGCTTTATATGACACTAACACGCGAAACTTTCCTGTTAACTGTGAAACGCAGTTGATTTTCAATTTCAGTTTGTCGTTAATCCTCTGGCCCTGTAAAAACTCAATAGCTTAATTGGTTTAAAGTTATGTTTTCATAGCAATTATAAAGTAGAAAATTATAGTTGGGCGAAAATTGCACTCAAGCTAAATTGAAATTACAAGAAGTAAAGTAAGCTAACTAAATTTACCCCAAATTCTAAAGGTAATTAATAATAATTGTTGTTCTTTCCCTTTCTCTCCCTCTCCATTTCTCTGTACCCATATCTGTCGGCTATTGAATTCATTTGTGAAATATGTGAAACAATTGTAGTAATCACTGATGGCTGTAGGTGTCCTACCCCTGGGATGCAATTATCGTGTGATTCATCGCGAATTACTAGTCTTAAATTTCCTCAATTTGTTCTGTTGTTCGGTTTTGCTTTTAAACCTTGACTACTGCTATTGCAGTTCTTCCTTCCTTGTTTATTTTGTTATTGGTTTTTTGATCCTTTGTAGCAAAAAATGTCATTCAGAAATAATTGCTGTCTGTCATTTGTTGCTGCCATGGCCGCTGCCTGACTGTGTTGGTATCGCTGCTGCCGCTGCTGTTGTCGTCGTTGCCATATTGCTCCACATTGCTGTTGACATTCACTGTCAAGGCGTGTCATTTGCGGCAGCTATGTTTTAATGTGATTACACTCTAAGTGTAACCAATGTAGGAGTATGTCAGTGTGTGAACTCCGAGGCCATTAAAAGTCAATAATGGTTATAGCACCAGAACGGTAATGTCAGTTGATTGTAGTGGTGCGGCAAACAAAAATTAATTTACGATAGTTTATGTAACTGTTGCATTTAAGCGATTTACAGTTGTGTATTCAACAGCACAATCTCTGACCCTTCGTTTTTTACCCTGATGCACTAAAGCTGTGGAAGCTTTGCGTTGGAAATGGGGGATCACCATTATTTGAAATTTTTCTAAGAATGGGTACAGACATCATGATGGCTGGAATTGAAAAAGTCACCACTATGATGCTGCTTACTAATGACGAAATATTAATATTTAAGCGAACACATTTTAAGTGATATTTTCCCATTTGTCTGATTTTATGCCACAAACTCTCCATTATAACATATTTAAAGGGTCAAAGGGGTGTCTGGTTTACTATTTCCTTCCATTTTCTTCCTTTTCCTTTTTATTCACTAATACTGTAAATTTTAAAAACAAATAAAAAAAATCTTTGCATGGATTTAAGCCGTTTGATATGGTGGTGCCATAGTTGTCCCCTTTCCTTTCAGTTTTTTTTGGACCCAAAAGCACAGATTTTGAAGAATTTCTTTTTATCTGAAGCCTATTCTATAGCTGTGGTACACAAATCTAATCTAATGATTGTAACTTGAGCCGTCTGTCCTAGACTCATTTCTTATATCTTCCTCTAAAAATTTAAGTTTCAAACACTTTTTCTCCTCGAGTCCTTGGTCTGTCCCATAAAAGTATGGATATAGAATAATTCCTCCTAGCACTGTGTATTATCGCTAATCTGTAAGAGGTGTACGTGTAGAAACGCAACATGATTTTCAGTCTCAGCCAATAGCTGTTAGCGGTACCACGCCTGTATCCACGAATCTTCATTATGAGCAAAATTTGTGTTGTAATTTTGATGGGTGTAAGTCCAGGCTTTTGGGTTAGGTGATATTACTTACCACTATTCTAAAGGGGTGGGCTAATCCTCTCTATATACATTTAGTTCCATTCGTTTGTTGTGGAAACATTTTTTTACTTTACATTTATCCCTTTTTAACCTCCTCCACACAAGATTATCTTACAATTGTATTCTTACCGTCTGTTTTTGCCTTTAAAATTACGATCAGTCTGCCAATAACGCGACAGTTATGTATAGATAATTTTTTTTTCCAAATCTTCAAGTTATCAACTATGATAAGACCAAGATTGTGCCGACCGTGATGCGGTTGTTAGTACACTAGACTGTGTTTCGTATGATTGAACGTCCGAGAACCTCTGCAACTTCCTATATCTCTTCGACCGGATGTCATCTCAGTGTACTGTTGTACACCCCTAGTAGTCGAGCAATCGACAAGTCTAGTAAAACCTTCTCGAATTGACGTTGGGAATCGTCATTAAACAGTAGGCCTCTATTAAGCGATTCTATAAACAGAATACAAGTAAGATCACTGGATATCAGAAGCTCTCCTCCCATATCCCTTTTATGGAATGCGGGGGAATTTGTTTTGTTTTTACGTCTGTCCAAAACTAAGGCTCTGCCAGGTTTTTGATAATCGTATAGATTTCTTTTGTTCAATATAATCTCGGGTTAGGAAGGGTTTCCATATCTGCAACGATAAAAACCGACAAAATTTAATTAAGCTGTACCTGGATTACCGGCCAAAAGTATAAAAGAGTTTCAAAATTATAGTTATTTCCATCCGTAACGAGCCTAAAGTTTTTTGAAAATACAGGATGGCTGGTGAATGCTGCTATCAAGAAGTTTCATTCTTCCCTCCATGTTTGCGCTGATAGATAATCTCTTTTAATTCGGTGTGATTTATACACAATACTTCAACTTGTTACATAGCCGGCCTTGTTGTGGCAGAACTGAATAAAAATTTCCCAAGAAACCTCGAACTCAGCTGTCGTCGATGGTCTCCCGATCTTATTGCCCCTGAACTATTCCTGTGGGTGTGTTGCAAATACGAAGTTTGCAAAACAAAGCCAATATATCCGGATGTTTTAAAGTGAAGGGTTCAAGCGATAATTGAGATAATTTCCGCTTTTAATCTCCAGGCAGCAATGAATATAATGGTGTTGCCCATGCGTCACCCAACCTACCGGTCATATAAGTTCAATTATATTTCGAAACTTTTAAAAAAAAAAACCGTAATAAAACGTATTATTTTCTTTTATTTCTCAAATGAATAAAGATTTATGTGAGTTAAAATAATTTATGTGAGTTAAAAGGAAAATAAAATAACTTATTTGAGTTTCTTAAGTTAGCAACATTCATCAGCTACCCTGTACTTTTGTTTCCTATTTAAAATTTGCCAAGTATTACACAAGTAATACAAAATTCTCAAGGTAGAAATACACGAGACATCAATGGCGAACACTCTAAAACTTTGTAGATATTTGGTGAACATTTTATTTTTAAATTGTTATAATTGTTTTTTTTTTTTTTCTTATTTGGCACTGTTAATGTTCACCCGTACAAGTCAAGTTATCAAGATTTCGTAGCCTTGAAATCCCAACACCAATGCACGGAATTCAGCGTTGCTACAACACTACAAACAATAACATTCGTATAGGAGCTGTTTTTGAAAATGTCATCTATGAGTGTGCACATGTGTAAGTGCTCACACCGTGCGAGTGTTGCATACAGATGTCTTTGGCATATATCATGACGCCGCCACCTCCACCACTTGGCATACGACATATTCAAATTGTTACAAATTAATGACATTGTTAACGATTACTTGAGTACGTGCATGTGGGTATATCTTTCACAGGGAACCCTGAATTCTTACTGAATCCATCCATAGGCTCGGCTATATTTTTTCTTTCTGTGGAATTGCTGGCGTATGCTCGTCACTTTCCTTTCCTTTTTATACTACTTGTGTGAGGATATTTAAATGTTTCACCTCTGCTCCTTTTTTGGGACTGTGGTAGTAAAACCATAAAATAAGAAATTTTTAAGCAGACATTACAAAAACCATCACCTGCCTCCTGGGCGAAGACGAGGCCAAAGGAATAAAAAGTTCAGGGCCATCAGGTGGATGTTTGGTAAAGCCCTAAACCAAGAAGGCAGACAGAAGAAGAGGCTATTATAAGTTTGTGTTGTACTTCTAATATGACGGGAAAGTACATTCCTTTGAAAACATTTCTTTACTTTCAGCAGTATTTGGAGGTCAAAAAATGGACAATTGATTCACAGGTGTTTTCTGGGCAGTCACTTATAAATCCTTTTTATAACTGCGTGAATAAATAATATATGTATGAAAAATGAGTGGGGGTAACAAAGTAAGTTTTCAAATAGAATGCTATAACTTGTGGAATTAATTATTAAGGAATTTTATGGATTAGAATACTGCAAAATATGTATTATAAAATGTGTATTTATGCATATTAAACCGATTGTATGCATGCACAGCATTCGTAGACTTCTAAAGCATAGTGATACATAATGATGCGAGAGCTGTTCCAAACTATCCGCCCTAACAAAGAAGACACAAAAAAGTTTCGAAACATTTTCTTTATTTTTCAACGTAATCTCCTTTCAGCTTTATACACTTTTTCCAGCGATATTCAATAACTTCTATACCTTTATTTGTAGTAAGAACTGCCAAACTCCTTAAAATAGCCATCAACCCCAAACTCCACCACTTCGTTGTTGGCAATTTTTTACCACTGAGCCATTTTTTTCAGGTTTGGAAATAGAAAAATTCGACCTTCATTCATTAATTTTGGCCATCGAAATATTGCATGTGTAAACTGGAGCATTGTCTTGATGAAACAACATTTTCCAAATGTGGCCTTTTTCCTATCCTTTTTCCTTCCTTTCTGAAGATAATCATAAAAATAATACCATGCGCATCCCAAAAAACAGACGTTATAACCTTGCCTGCAGATAGAGCCGCCTTCGCCTTCTTTGGACACGATTCTCCCATTCCAGTCCATTGCTTTGACTGATCCTTTGTCTCGGGTGTGAAGTGGTGGTCGACGCAAAAATTGGGCTTAATGCGTTGAAACACAGCCAAACATCTTCACGACGCTGTTGTTTTTACTTTATCAAAAACAAGTGCGGCACCCATCTTGGGCACAGCTTTCCCATCTTCAAATCTTCGGTCAATATACGATGTATAGCACGTTTTGAAATCCCTATCATTTCAGCTAGCTCACGCACCTTCAGCCGACGATCATCCAATCTCTTTTTGTAGATTTTTTTCTTAACCGTGTCTGTATGGCGTCTTGGCAGCTCGTACGGCCTCGTTTAAACTCCGTCACCCGATATTTTACAGTCGTAATTGAAAGAGTAGACTCCTCCAGAGTAGAATCTAGCTCGGCTTTAATATTGGTTGGATTCAGACCTTTCAAATGGAAATACTGAATTACATAACAGTGACCAATTTTTTCCACTGAGATCATTCACTTTTGATGGCTCAAATAAAAATACTAAACAAAGTGGCGCCTTGAAACTTAAAACATATGTTTTATAAGGTTGCCACTTTTCATCAAACTAATTTAGTTTTGGGACCGCCCACGTATTGAGACAACAGATGTGAAATTTTATAATGCAAAACGGCATTGTTGAAAGCGCTGTTTTCAAAAATCACATTTCCAATTTATTTCATATTCTGCAATGCAATTAAAATGTCATGAAACTCTAAACACTTCCTTATGGCTGTTAAATTTTTGCCGTATCAAATTATGTACAAGTATACCTTCATTCCTCTGGGTAGAAGCATAAAAATGTTGCCTTATCAAAGTGCAGCAATGCATCATTTTTGCATCCTCAGAGAATGACGGATATTCGGGAAATATCACAAAACTCTATGAGTGGTGACAACATTTTCAGATACAATTTTTAATTTGCATTTTCGAGCAAAGGAGAGCAAAAGTGTTGCATTCTTTTGGTCGACAATAAAACCACAATTAAGGTACATCAGGTTTTCAGGTCGAAATTTTTTACTGTATGCTTGAAACTGTTTTGTTAATGTTTTGCTTGCTCAAACTTTGGATAACTATATAAGAAAAGTACGAGAAACCTATAGATAATATCTCAATAATACGCATATAATTAACTTCAGGATAATATATTGTATATGATTTGTATACAGTTAATTTCATGCTAATATCTTTGAATGATACTAGTTTGCTTAAATTCATGGCATATTTATAGGCTTGAAATGGTTAACAAACGCATTGCATACATTTGAAGCAGTTAACTTGGTAGTACTCCACATTTCGCTCTGTTAGTTGGAATTCTTTCTCAATTGTAACTTATTCATTAGGGGCAATACAAACTGTCATAAATGTTGAAGGCCACAAAACCCTTTTCACTTTATTAGTCTCACCAATACGACATTTTAAAAATTATGTTATTCATAGATTTCTGCATTTGCTGTACTGACTTGGAAGCAAAATGTTCATAACAAATGAGACTATTTTGAATGTTAATGTTATTTGCATGGGCTTTTAGATGGGTATGCTCGGGCCGTTTATTTGTTTATCTTTCATATTTTCTCTTGGGGAACACTGTGCCATAAATCAATGGCTACACCTAGAGGCAGTCCAGCTTGTTTGTATTCTGCTATTAAAAGGTTATTCATCTCGGCTGTTTTAATAATTAATACCATAGTGTTTAGATTGTTAAATTGTCATATCGCGTTGTCCTGAGGATCCCAAAGAATTTCATTGTTGTTGTATGCACGTGTAAAGAAACATTGTATGCTTGTGTATAGACGGGCAAGCGCATTTGCCTGAAATGTCCTTTTAATCCTAAAATATGAGAAATTTCAATTTGCTGATGGTGGGACATCGTGTGGCATACAAACCTAAATTGTTTGTAAGGCCGAGACACATACATCCATATGTTTTTGCTGTTGTTGCACAACATTTAATGGCATAAACGTGACAAGGACTATGAAAAACAGAAAGCAACTTTGTGAGAAAAAAGGGAACCGGAAATCAGCAAAAAAAAAAAAAAAAAAAATTAAAAACTCGGGTAGAGCAGTGAATCAACAAAGGCAAAGTAAAAAAAGTCTGCTTAAGCTCATAGAACGACAGAAAAGAGGAAAGCAAGAATGAAATGAATATTCAAAGATTTGAAAATGTGAAAAATGGAAACGTTTAGAACATTGTTTTGCCTCTACTTTTCCCTTTAAAATAAAGCTTTAAAGGAAAGTTCACAATCAATTGCAATTTTAGAGGCTTCCTTAAAGAGGAGAAACACAAAAAGGTCACTGAAAGGGACAATGAATGAGACTTCTACACCTTATCTTTTGGTCATCCGGTGTAAGTATTTTTCTCTTTGTTTCCTTAAATGTTTGCTTTTTTACTTCACATTTCTTTATTCCATTTCCAGCAAAGGGGCGACAAAAAGGTTTCATAGTTCCCCATTCATCGTGCCTGTAAAGGTTTAGAAATAAATATGTTTCTCAAGCGGTCACGCATTCTATTGTTGTGTTAACTTACTTAACATTAAGTGAGCACTACTTGACCGACAACAACAGCAGAGGAATTGGCAGGGAGAGGCTGGCCAACTTAAAGCCATATCTATGCAACTCACGAAACGTCTCTCTAAGTTCTTTAGCACGAGACAACTGAGTATATTTCACTTTAACACACAAGAAAGAAAAAAAAAACGTTTTTACACTTAGTCTGACTAAATCCAAAGGCAACAATGAATAAGGACAAGTTAATGGGTCCTAATGTTATAGAACGGTGGGTAAGGATAGCAATATTGAGGAAGAGAGATAGCGGGTGAATGCCCTACATGAGGTAATAATCCATAAACGCGGCTAAAA
The DNA here is from genome assembly GCA_019455685.1 of Philornis downsi. Taxonomy (NCBI): domain Eukaryota; kingdom Metazoa; phylum Arthropoda; class Insecta; order Diptera; family Muscidae; genus Philornis; species Philornis downsi. The sequence continues at coordinate 4,426,858 of JAHXMU010000074.1, forward strand.
ACTCCGATCATAAACGGTTACCCCCCTAATTGGCCGTTATTTAAGATAGAAATGAAAAAAAGTAGTTATTGTAATGTAAAGTGCATTAAGAGCAATTCAGAATACATTAACTGAAATTCAAAGGAATTAATTTAAGTGCTACAAAATACAATATGAAGAGACGTTATCTGACATTTAATTGAGATTTTTGTTCGAAAATTGAATTCCAATTAAATTGTTATGAATACATTTTAGTCTGTGCTACTTGGAGTATTCATTAATTCATTAAATGCGGAAAATATCGGAAAATAGCGGCGTAGATCCACAACTCTTTATGGCAATAAATTTCCATATATCAATTTGAACCCAAAAACACATCGGCTGAATATCCAAAGACTAATTGGATTTTCTACAAAGTCGAAATTTACATATACATACATCATCATGAATTACAGCCAATAGAGTCATGGATGATGTACCTGTTTACGACAAGATAAGTAGTCGTGGCAAAAATGTTCCATTCTCACACGTAATATGATAAACTATATCAGGGCAAATTTGCGCTGAGAAATGTTGTGTTGTGTTTTTTTATGTTTATGTTTTTGATTATTTTTAGTTTGTTTCAATATTCACACCTACATCTTAAATTGAAAAATATCTTTTAATGGGCAATAGTTTGGAAAAAATTGTCCCTCACAAATAGCTCTATTTGTTGTTAATAACGTATCAAAATGAAGACTTCATAGTTTCATGGAATATGACAATTACAATTAAAAAAAAATATTTCAAATTTTTCAACTGTGTTCAGCGCAACACAAAGAGTCCCTTTTTTTTAAAAATTATCGCAAAGCATATTCGTGCAAGGTATTATCGAAGATAGAAATAATCTGTTTTCAGCGTTCGCAGGTTCCTTCCTTCAGCCATTTTCAAATAAATTTCATTACAGCGTGCACAGTTTATTGTGGAAATATACTGTGCACATCTTTGGATAGCAGAAAATCGCCGAACACGCAAAACACTTGTCTTATTTATGCCTCTCACAAACAAACTATATGTAAACATGCTATATATGGATAAAACCGTCAACAATCTTCGAGACGAGTGTATCAACATAAAAATAAAAATAATAACCGAAGGTCAAATGTATGCAGCCCGCGAAATTTGAAAATTCACCTTATTTTTTGAACACATGTCGTATGTGATTGTGTTAAAAATACTCTCTTCTCATCCTTAATGCAAAGATTTTGTCCGTTTTTCCAGTGAAAATCAGTATTTTTTTAATATTTTTTAATATCCACGTTCACAATTAAGTCGTTCTCATTTTTCGGTTTCAAAAGCAAAGTCAAATAAAACACACATACGAGTACGAGTATAGAGCTATGATTTCGATGAATCTTTTATCTTGGACCTTGCCATTATATACAAAATGCAATGTCATTTAAATTACCGCCTCTGGATTGGTTCCAGCGGTGGATCCTTTTGAGGTAGTATTCAACCACTTTTTCGCATATTTCAGGCAGTGTCTCGGCGAGAAGTTGATGAATGTTGGTTTTGAAATGCTCTAACGTTCGGGTGTTATCCGCTTAAACAGTCTTTGACATAGCCCAAAAAAAAAAATCGTATAACGGCGTCAAATCGCATGGTCTTGGTGACCAATTAACGTCACCAAAACGTGAAATTACGCTTTCTGAAAACTTGTCATGCAATAAAACCAATTTCGGTCGTGTTGTGTGGCTCGTGGCACCGTCTCTTCGAAACCACATATAGTCCAGTTCATAATCTTCAATTGCAGGCCAATAAAAGTCGATTATCATACAGCTATAGTGCTCCGAAATGAAATACTGATCATCTGCCACACTTTTACTAACAAAAGCGATATTTTCGGCGGTGCGTACATTGTGATGACCACATCTGTAACGCTTCCAGTCTCTTCAAATTTCTTTATAATCTCACCAATTCGTTGCATAGTAGGTCGATTATAATCACCCCGTAATGCACGAAACGATTCCACGTTTGGATCACCGCTTTTGTAGTAAGTTTTAACTAAGTTTATATATTTTTCGGTTATTAAACGATTCATAAAAAAAATAAATAAATAACACTTCAAATGAGAGATATTTAACAGCTGACGGCCTTGCCAGACGACGGTTTTGGAATCAGTAAATGGATAACCCTGTATAACCAGATATTGATTTCTGTTGACGATAAAATGTCAAGATGGCTGAAAAAATTCCGAAAATTCATTTTTTCCAATGATGGATTCAGTCTTTTTTGGCATTATTTTCTCTACTGGATGAATTTCGCCCACTTATGACTGTGGGTAGAGGGTAAAATCTCTACTTGACCGAGAAGTAGCAGCCTCAAAAATGTTCTCTTTTCGCACGTAATATATCGACTTTGCCCTTTGTTCCGGCGAAAATACGATTTTTGGAATTTTTCAATAACCACACCCACAATTAGTGCGATCCCCTATTAGATGGTGTGTATTGGAATAGTTCTTTGTAGCATGTGAGAATTATGAAAAATATCCATTTTCTTAGAAATGATGAGTATTTTCGTAGGGAACCTATTTTGTTCAACATTGAACTTAACCTCCTTATGATTATGAGACATTTTGTGCAGATTTTCAGTCGCCTACCTCAAAGGGTTCGGTCTCTGAATACCAGATGGATGAACGTGCGCATTAGTTTGACTACGAATAAGAATAGACGTGATTTTTGCGGTCTCCAATGTTAAATTTATTTTATATATCACAGCTTGTATAGTTTTGGATAAGAAAATTATTAATCGAAATTAAACCGATTCTCTGAGACTTTTCTGTTGAATTTAAATCGAATATACGCCGCTGCCATGATAGAATTTGAGAAAATAATTACAGGTTTTGAAAAATTTGCAATAGACTTGTAAACAAGACAATATTTAACTTCTCATAATTATTATATATATTTTTAAAAATAGCTACTAAATTAATTTATTTGATCTATTTGATATTTTCTTTGTTGTCTAACATTTTTATAAAGTGTTTCTGTTGAGGTCTGAGATGCCTGAAGGCTTGAAAATAGTGATGGCAATCCTCAAAAATTCTTCCTAATAAAAATTTTTCCGTAAAAATTTAGTAGAAACTTTAGTTCAAGCCCATTGAGCGCAAATACGAAATTAATTATGAAATTCATATAATAGTAAAGATTTTATATTTCAAAACTTCCATACGTTTAGTTGGGGAAGAATTCTCTGTTTAGGCACAAGTAAGTCATTTACTACGTATTGAATCAATCATTGCTTGTTGTACATAAATATCACTATTCTCATGTCGTGTTTACTGTTCTTCGAATATACTAAATCTGTCGCCTGACCTACCTAATTCATTAAAGGAGCTATTGGTTTATATATTGCTATTGGTTTGATAACTGCAATGGTCGAAATTATATTCACACATGTCTAATGGGCTTGAGTTGTAAAGTGGGAACGTATCACGGCTTGGTTTTGCATTGTGGTTCTCTTATTTCTACTACAAAGCGATTTTAGAAATATGAAAGCAAACAACCAAAAAATATTATTGCAAAAAATATTGACAATTCGTTGACAAATTAACATCCTGTCGTATTATAAGGAAATGTGTATTCCAAACATTATTGCCTATACATATGTATAGCCTACTTTCTAATCGTTGTACACTCTTGAGCTGTGAATCAATTTTATATATTAATTTAAGTAATATAAAAGGAATATGTGTTTATATTATATTGCAAATCGTGCTGATTTTCGTTTTTCTTTATAGTCAAAATTTATGAAATGCTATATTTTATTAAAATAACTAAAGAAGAAATGGAGAATAAAAAAGCTTTTAGAATAATTGCTTTGTAAAAGAGAACATTAAATGAAAACATTTCATAAACTCTGTGGAATTTAATAATGCAAATGCCTCAGTGCAAATGTCCCTATAAATAACAGAAACATCAATGAAAGGATATCAATAACAAGAATACAGTTGACCTTGCTTGTAACAAATCGCCATTGATGTTTAATAGATCGCAATTTCGACAAACTCATGTTCAGGGTCGCCACTACTGTCAGAAGTGCTACCTCAGTTTGTAGTCCGCCAATTGAAGTAATCGACGTGTTAATGCGTTTAACTGTGATCCTTGGTAAATACTATAGTCCTGCCCAGTTTAAGCGGATGGTTACATGTTTTCGGCTCATAAACCAAATTGGCTCTATACTTCACTTTGAATGGCACTCCAAGTCAAACTATAATTTATTATTATGCCGTGCAAATGTGGTATGATTCGCCTCTTGAGGACAAGTCACCATTGGACAATAAAAAAAAACGTATTCACGAACTGATAACATTAGTCGAATACAGATATTGTTTAGCAAATTTGATTTATACTTTTTCAGGATTTAAAGGATTTTGTTATCGATATTGAAAACAAAAACAAAGCTCATGTTTGTGCTAAAGCCTGTGAAAGCGTTTTGTATTGTAGCATGCATAAAGGCAACAAAATATTCTATTTAATGTTGCATACTTTTAAAGATGTTTCTCATCCGCCTTTCTTTTAGCCTCTCCTCAATGGCCTTAATGAAGTAGTAATTTTGTTTTCATTTTAACATTACATTACAGTTGTGGCAAGTTCAATTATCGTCAGTAGTAAAACATATAACGCACCATTAGGTGATAATGAATAAATATTGTTAACACTTCGATGGACAAATAAGCAAACTTTTGAACAAAATTACATATTCTTGGAATTATCCCGCTTGTAACTTTGTTAAATATTCTTTTTATATCTTGAGTTTGTATGTCTACTTTCGAGTTGTCCTTGTCTTATGTTCCATAACGGTAGTATCCTTTTAATGTTAGCATTCGTACATCCTGTATTTAGTACGTGCGTCAGTGTGTTATTTGCCCCTTGACATAAATCACCATGAATTACAATTACAAATGCATTACTATTACCACCGAAAGTGGCGTTATAAACAGTTATACAACAAATTTGTTTTACAAAACGCTTCAAACACGGAAGTGGAACAGGGTAATATGCAACAAAATCGCAAATCAAATTTGAAGTAACAAAATGTAGTTGATGTTACGATGTTAACATTATAGTATATATCTTTTTACTCCATTATCAGGTTACTTATTTTCGGGTATGGGACTAGTGCTTATTTATTCATATTCCCAAGTGCTTCCACTTTGCGTTACTTGTATGTATAACTATGGTAGGAAAGGGAGAACTTGCAATGCTTCCCCTTCCATTCGTCCTTAAGATAAGTAGAAAATATTTTGCATAAATTATAGCCATGAAAAAATTAACTTAAACAGGGGAGAATAAAATATTCAAAGCCCACTCAGGGTTGACAAAAATCCGTACTTTGTGACCCATTTTACGGGTACGACATGGGTATGTTAAATACAGGGTTGCCCATATTCGACGGACCCATGTTTTTTAAAAAAAAATCAAAGAAAAAAATAAAAATTTGGCGGTTGGCAATCTTATTCATTTAATTTGTTCCAAGTATATTTGTTTACATCAATTTTTGAATATGATATCTCCCAAATGGCCGCCTCTGGCGTTGATGGCGTATTGTGCCCTTTTTGCAGCATTTTCCATCGTTTTCGCCAACATTTCGGCAGGAATAGCGGCTATTTCTTCACGAATGTTGTCCTTGAGCTCTTCTACGGTCCTTGGCTTGTTAACGTAAACCTTTGACTTCAAATGTCCCCACAAGAAGAAGTCAGCGGGCGTCAAATCGGGCGAACGCGGTGGCCAGTCCAAATCACCACTTTTCGACATCAAACGGCCCGGAAACAAATTCTTCAGAAAATCGATTGTTATGCGACTTGTGTGCGGTGGAGCGCCGTCTTGTTGAAACCAGAACTGCCTCATACGCTTTCGACGAATAATTGGCATCACAAAATTGGTCATCATGTCGCGATAACGCTCCTGGTTGATGGTAACAGCATGGCCATTTTCGTTTTGGAAGAAAAACGGCCCAATAACCGTTTTCGCACTAACGCCGCACCAAACTGTGACTTTTTCGTCATGAAGAGGCAATTCTTGAATCTCCTGAGGATTTTCAGTGGCGTAAATACGGCAATTTTGCTTATTTACGGTCCCATTCAATGTGAAATGGGCTTCATCGGACATGATAATTTTGTTCCAAAATTGCTCGTCATCATCGGCCATTTCGATGACTCGTTGGGCCCATTCCAATCGACGAGGCTTGTCCGCAGGCAACAATCTTTGCGTCAATTGAATTTTGTACGGGAACAAATGCAAATCAACGCGAATAATCCGTTGTAAAGTGGACCGAGCCATGCCCAACTGCTGAGAACGGCGTTTTTGGGATGTTCTTGGGGACCTCTCAACACTGGCTCGTACGGCAGCGATATTCTCGGCCGATCGCCTTGGTCGACTTTTATTTGGCCTCTTCGGATTAGAAAGAGCCTCACCAGTCGAAAATTTTTCGTATAAACGCTTAATGGTGTTCTTAGAAGGCGCACTTCTCACATTTTTTAATATTTTAAAAGCACGTTGAGTTTTCACAATTGACTTCTTCTGTTGAATGTAAATTTCAACTATTTCAGAGCGCTCGCGTGGCGTGTATTGTTCCATGGTAAAAATCTGCTTGGACTGACGCTTCAAACGCGGTATGTCATTAAGCGATCTGACATCTCTGTCAAAAGTTATGGCGTTGCCAGATGGGTCCGTCGAATATGGGCAACCCTGTACATTAGAAGAATGGCTGGATTTTGATAGGGAATAATAGACAGAAAATGCCTGAGCATGGAATATTTTCCCCCATTATTTCGGATAATACTCCTTAATTTATCTTGACGAATGATAAACAATACCATAGCACAAATACGGCCGCGTCAGTATAGAAGACAGTTGTGCTAACGAAGCGACTATAAATAATTTTGACAATTCCTTTAAACGGGCTTTGTAAATGATCAACTGCCGGTTCCTTTTTGACAGAACGTGTATCCTATATTGGCCTGGAAATCATTCATTTTTGTGGATATTAAATACATTTATATGATTAACAAATGCAAAAGGTAAAAATTCTATTTATTTGTAAGACAACTCCCCAGTGATGTAATCTTAGCTACTTCGACTGCCTACCGACAAATTAAGATGTTTTTGTTTTATACCCTCATCTATAACCATGGGAATGGATATCATTTACGCACATACGATTTGATACAATAATGATGATGAAATGATTGAGCCATACCCGTCTGTCTACATTGGCGACTGGTGCACAAAATAATTCGAATAAAATTTTACAGATCCTAAAAAACAAATTTTCAATGGTTATAATTTATGAAGACGCCCTTACTGTCAACAGTTGGTAAATTTAGCTATACTGAAGATAACCAATCTGTAACCTTTGTAAGTGGATCCAGAACCCAGCGCAAAGATATCCGTAAGTCAATTTAATTATTTCCTGATCATAACACGCGAAACCGGGTTGATTACGTGGAAATAGATGGAATTCATGCTTCTACAAAATGTCTCTAGCATTGATGTTTCTGAAAAGCCACACTCATACAAGTCTTAACGCGACTTAGCTTTTATATTTTTAGAGATAATTACGAAAAATGCTGGAACAAAATTAGGCCGATGCCATCTCGAACGAAAGCCATATGGACATAGACATCTGTCCGAAAACTGCGGATGTTGCTGCAACCTTCTCAAGATTTTAGGACTCAGAAAAAATGATCACCATTTAATAAAATTCTGAAACGTAAACTTTTTGTCCAAAAGATTGAGTATTTTTTCTGATTGATCTTAATTTAGATATTGTGATACTGTTTTAAGAAATTTTAATCTGGTTCGCCATGATGACATGAAATTTTGATAGATGTCGCTGATAACCTGTGTGTTGCCTGTTGTCATTTATTGAAATGCATTTGAATTTATTAACTAAATTATATACTGCACCTACTTTTAAATAGATGACAAGAAATTTAAAAATGATTAACGTCTCGTTAGAGTTAACACATATACACATGTGCATTTGTACGAATTGAATTGAGTTGTATCCTTTCCAACACTAAATCTATCCTAGTGAACAATTGAATGAAGCCAATGAAGGTTTTAAATAATACATGTCCCATTTCTTGCCAAACCGACCGTAAAGCCACAAGACGAACTTCCGCTTTTCTTATTTAAATGCGGTCGCTTCTTTTGTCTGAATGTAAGTGGGTAAATGCGAGTGTGGGTGTGTGTGTATTTGCAGCAGTATGTGTGTTTTGGAAAAGAAGGTGTATTATGAAGTGTATCAGCCAACCCAGTGTAAAAACGTGTAGTCGTATAGAATAAAAAAGTTTGGTAATACTTTACAATATGTACTTTTCCTCTTCCTTTTTGGTTGTGTAAAAAGTTATATAAAATGGCAATTCTGCTTCCTCTCTGTGGTAAATTGCTCATGAAATATGTTAGTCACTGTCACGTAATCCAAAGGTTCATATACCCATACACATGCTCGCCATGCATACACACATATAGGTAGCGAGTATATAAATAGAGTAAATCATGTCCATGTCCAGGTGTGTGAGGTTCTGTGCATTTAAATTCTTTGTGCTCTTGGTGTTTTTATGAAGGCTCTCTCGCTCCCATAAGTAAAGTGAACCGGCCCAGCCTTCATAGTTTACTACCGACTGACTATATTATACTCCGCTGTAATTTTTGCCAACGTGGTTATTTTAAATTTGATTCCACATTTTGGCCGTGATGATGACGATGTACGTGGCAGTAAGTGAAAGCATGAGTGATATATACGAACGTTCGTCCGTCTGTCTCGGTGGTGATGTCAATTAAAATTCGCCTTTTTTGTAGCAGTTTTCTGTTTTCCATCGATGGCATCGAATTTTCATAGCTGATAGGAATTTGTGCCAATGTGATGGGCAATGCAGCAGCAGGATTGCAGATTAAACATTACAAAGTTCATGAGTGTTTTTGTGAACAGTGCACGTTTGGCAGAAAGCCATCATAAATAGCCTGGATATATGCTATGCCATTTTACGGAACAAATAACTATTGCATACTTTAGGTAAGCTTCAATAATCTACACGAATAATAATATTTCAGACATAACGTAGAAAATACTCCGTAAGACTGCGGATCCAGGAGAATGAGTGTGTAATCCAAAAGCATACTTTGCACGTATTTAGTCTAACATAAAATGGAATTTTTTTTTTTCAATCTAAGGGGAATTTACCCAAGTTGATTGAAAATTGGTGGCAAACATTATTTCAGGGAATTAGAATTTTTCATGGCATTTGTATTATAAGCATTATTTCGGGAGAAATTGGATCACAGAGTTCACATTAGGATAAGAACACTTTGTGGCAGTTCTCTGTTGAATACAACGAAACATCAAACATCATATGAATATAACCAGTGTGAGGTTTTGCAAGTGACTCATTTAAAAGATGATGCTCTTTGTGTCGTACAATTAAGATATTATTTTACTAAGGGAATGCTAAATATATTAGGAGGATAAAATTAGAGATCGGAAAGCAATGCTTACATTTCAGAGTAGAACATTAAAAGAAAAGATTTACATTCGGCTAAGCTTGTAAGATACGTTAAATTGCCAGAGTCACCTCCTAAGAAAAATTGGCATTATGATGATTAACAACATATAATATTTGGGTCTTGGGTTAAGATGTTTTCTTTTGTATAAATAAAATTTTGAGAGCGCCAATATTTTACGTATATGTTTTTGTTTAATCTACATATCATATCGAATCGAATTGAATTATTGACTAACTTTTTAGTGCTTTCTAAGCGATTTTCCATAAAAGATCTTACATTCTTTATTCAATCATCACTTGTAAGATATTCTTCTGAATATTTTCACAGTTAGTTTTTATTTCAAAATGGCCTTAGATATAGTTTTGACTTTTAGGTTGACAAATTTATAGTGGAACTTTGTTTTGTGCTCAAATTTCGTGAAACGTAAATTTTATGAACGCAACCGTGGTGCGATGGTTAGGCCGTCGTTCATAATATCGCACGTTCCAAACCCAATTCCTTTGAACGGCGGTCACCTCGATATGCAGATGAACTACCAAACTGAAATTCAGAAACTAAAAATGTCTTTGAGCAATAAATGCGATCCAGAGAATTTAAAAATGGAATGGTTGTATTCTCGTCGAATATAAGAAGCTCTCCCAAATACCTTTCATTGGATGCAAGTTTATTTGTAGTTTACCATGGCAATTGAAGCAATAATTATGGTTTTTTGTTGCAAAACTGCAACATATCACCTTTCATTGTAATGGTATTTTAAATTAATGGGCGAAATTTGACTTCATGGACTGTTTTACCAATAATCCTATGCCATAAACCTGTGCAAGTCTAAAGAAAAATAGCGAGGTGTTAATGTCTGGTTTAGGGGAAATCTCCACATTCGGAGACCTTCTGCATTGTGTTACATTACTGTGTATTATTGTTGACGGCCCCATAAGATGTATGAATTACTTTTCTCTCGAAAACTTGTAGGATGAATAATAATTTTTGGTAATCGAGGGAAAGTTGTTGCTTAAATTACTTGCTTAAACTCAGTAAAGTAAACTCAGTAAAGTGAAACAATAAGTTTAAGGCTAAATTCAACACAACGAATTACATTCATTGAATTATTCTTAATTCATGACATGAGTACCTGGTTCGATATAAAATTGCCGTTTAATTCCTTGCCTGTTGGTCAGCTTCTTTCCCTCAAGTGCGCACTAATTACATATTGTCTATTTTAGGGAGCGGGTATTAACTTTACAACTTTTGATAGAATTAATGTGTTCCATTATAAAATTCTTATCACTTCCTTCTCTCTTCCCCTTCATCATCGCATTACTATCATTAATTGATTTTTAGCTACATTCAATCATGGAGATTACATTGTATTTGTTATTTATGTTTGAACAGCAGCCAACCAAACGTGATGACATTGGCCAAAGTACTCGTACACAATATAATTATAATTTAATCTCAAATAGAAGAACACCAATGCAAAATATAATTATAAATCACAGAGCGTTTGAGCAGCTCATAAAATATGGCAAGAAGGGGAGAAAATCTATTATTAATAACTTTTTTGTCCTGTAAAACGGCTGATTGCAGGCAATGATAGCGATAATAATAACAATAACAATTTACTATAATCTTTAATAGCATATTATGGATGGCATCATCATTGAGCTACTTCGTCAGCGTAAGCTAACAACGACAAGATGAGGAATAAATTACAAGCACTACGCAAGGAAACAAACCCATAATGGCCAAAGAAAGTTGATACTTCCGTCTTGGGATGTAACAGCAAAAGAACATGGAAATTCAAGGGAAGCAAATGGGAGTTGAAAGCATTTTGCAGTAATTCCCAGAAGACTTATAACTGCATATCTTTACTGTTATGCCAAAGAGATTTCCGAAAATCATATTATACAATCCAGAGCATCCATTCACTTTCTGTGTATTGTTGGAGAAACTAATATATATTTCTACGTATTACTCAATTTAAAATTCTTATTTATTTGCGCACTTGCCTGATCTAACATTTAACAGATCCAGCCCATATAACATATGCAACAGATTTACTCATGTATACTTGTTAGGTTGTATGCATACTTCATGTGTACGTGTGGAACGCCTCAAAATATGCATACATTTAATATGCAATTCCAGTGTTGCGAACGCGATGGATGGATTGAAGAGAAGGAATGTTGGGTGGGATTCTGTTGGTATTTTTGAATATTCCCTACCATAACCGATACAACGCGCATACACATGTTGCTGACACAAATTTTACTTGGAATTTAATATATATCGATGCTCAGTTCTTGCTTTTTTTGCCCCGTTTGAAATGTGGAAATAATCATTTGCATAATGTTTATTTAGTTTACATACAAATGTAATGCAAATAGGGCGGTTGTGGGTCGAATGGAGAATGCAATTGTAGAAAATGAAAAATTGATTCAATTGCAACAAATAAAACTATTTTTTCCACATTCTCAGAAAAATTTAAATAATTGAAACTGTAGTGAGAAAGCATAGTTTAAGCATAGTTTCATTTCCAGAAACTACTGCATACTTTTGGCTGAAAAGGGTTTGATGTGAAATCGTGAAGTGGAATTTGTTGGTGTTTTGTTGCTATGGTATAAATCAATGGTTGCTTGGCCGTATTTCAGTTTCAGTGACATTTTAATTTACTTTCTTCCTGAGGTTCCCCCCCTTGCCTATGGAATACTTTGGTTATATTTTCGGAATGCATCAGTATGAATTGTGGATTTGGCGAATGTATGAAGTAGTGTTGTCGCCAGAAAACGATTGTACGAAAAAGTTGGGAAAGCGACTGAAATGTGCGAGTATAAATCATATTACTTGATATAATGAAATGGGAAGCAATAGTAAATGTTATCTTTTGTTGTACAAATTTTCTTAAAAAGTATTTAATTAAAACATTTGATGAAGCATTTAATGGTGTAATGAAAATCCATATGTATCGTTAAAAACTATAATAGACTGACAACGAAGTTTCAGCTAACACATATTATGTATGCAAAAAGCCTTAAGTAACTTTTACCTGTGGAAATGTTAACAATGTGGACGAGATATTTTTGACCTGGGATATAATTATTACAGCCGTTTGGAATGCTAATTTTGATAAAGATTATGGGTAAAACTGTTATAAATTTATTAAAATAAGAGTACCTATAAGTAAATATGTTATTTATCTTACTTTTGTAACGATACCATTTGCCTTCCATGATTGGAAGCGTTTCTCACTTTCCGATTATATGCATTCCGTTTTTAGATTCACTAAAGGGGATCTGCTCTTTAGCGGTGAGAAGCTTGTTGATTACTCGACTGCCCGAAATGTTAATCACCCCATATATATGTAAGCGGCCGGTGCTTAAAGAATGAGAAATGGTTGAATTTTGGCTAGAACGTGCTATTACATGCAGGGCAGTTGCCTGTTCTAATCATTAGAGGGGACACGGAATATAGATATAAAATGGCTTAAAAAGCAAAACCCTGTCTGTTATACATTTTTAACGAATTTTTTAATAGAACATCAGATATGTATGTATACACAGAAATCTTGTTTATGGATCAAAAATCGTGTCTGTTTGAATTAAAATTTTAATTTAATACAACCCCTTTCAAAGTTGTGCATAGTTTTGATTCAGATATCAAGTCGAAACTATTTCCCCCAGAATTCATTACGGTGATGGCCCCTGGTTTAAACTAATATCTTTGAAAACCTTTTCGGTCTCACTAATAGAGTACCACAGATCATAATTTCAGATCTATTACGTTACACCTTATGATTCCTAAAGGTATTCTAATTGCATTGCCATTATTTCTAAATGCAAAAATTGTCACCTAACTAATTGCTTAAAGCAAACGAGTTCTGCAGTTGTTTTCAATCGTTTATATATTACTATCTTAAGTCCAGTGAAATCAATTCTAAACCCAATAAATCAGGGTTTATGAAATCCTATCGAAGTACTGGCATCCCTAGCTCTTCGGATGTATTGTGACGAATGTGACCTCTTTTTCAACTGCTGCAGAATAATAGATAATACTTTCTCTAGCCTTCCCCAACAAAGCCCTTTAAATAAATGACATGCTTTTCACAGCACTTGTTTTGAACTCCTTCTTTTTTTTCCAACCATTATTTCAAGCAACAGGCTGCAGGAACCACATACTACTACTAACTGGACTGTCTATGCTATGTACTCGTACATGTACTTATGTATGCCATATCTATGTGTACATTTAGGTGTTCATGTTTCAATGGTACGTAAGTACATATACCTATACATATATGTAGTGTGAGTGAATATATTGCTCACTATGCACATTAGGATGACAGCGAAAATTCTTTTTCCGAGTTTTGAAATTCGCGGGGTCTGAGACTTTGCTGTTATTTGTAAATTTTTGAGAATAAAGAACGACTCTGAGCTGTGACGCATTTAGGTTGATGATCACGACTTTTGGTATCTTAGACAATCTTATGCAAATATCTGCAAAGTCAGTATAATAACTTTGATTTTTTCATGAAAATTTGGAAATGATTACAGCTCAATATTATTACAGAAATTGGTAAATTGAAGAAAATCCAAAGACTATAGGAGTTTCAATTCAGGAGCTTAAAAAAGCAATTTTTATTAAGAAATTCAATTTTGTGTGTGTATGTGTGTTTTTTTTTTCTCGCAATTATGTATATCTGCCGGTGAAGAAATAGTGACTTCGGATATAATCGCCTGTGAGTAAAGGCTTCTCCGATTCAAATGAGGAACGTCGCAATATACTACCTCAATGGTTACTGATGGCTTACGGTACAACGATTTTATCAAAAAAAAAAAAAAAAAACGAGCATTTGAGTGGTACAGTGCATTCAAAGCGATTGAGATGTGATGGAGGAGTTGCCTCGCTCTGGTTGGCCATCAACGTCTTCAACTAAAGTCAACATCAATAACGTAAAGAAAATGGTGACTTAAAAGTGTCATTTAAGGAAGATGGAACTATCTGTATCTCACGCGTTGCCGCTCGACTGGTTACGAAATGCCTTAAAAACTCAATAGCGTAAAAGCCGCTGGAGTCATGTTACATCGACTCAATTCTGATCTCATATTCATACGACGCCTTATTACGGGAGACTATCATTCACAAGCTTCACATACAAATAAGTCATCAAATTTCTGAATGTCAAATTCAAAAAGTCGAATTCGATCAAAGAGCTAGGTAATGTTCTTCATCGCGGTGATATGCACACAAAGTTCTTGTCAGAAGGTTAGACAGCAAATAAAGAACACTATCTGGTCATTATGCAGCGTCTGAGAGAGCAGATTTGTGGAAATAAAACTTATGTATTTTGTACCACAATAACTCACCATCTCGCAAGGCTATTATTGTGTACGAATTTCTGGCCAAAAACTCGAGAAATATCATTGAACAATCACCGTATTCACCCGATATGGCTCCGAGTGACTTTTTCTATTTCCAAAATTAAAATTACCACTTTGAGGCACTCGTTTCTCCAACCGATAGAAGACATTAAAGAGAATTCGAGGCGGATCTTTTAGATCGTTTAAAAAATGTTTGGATGATTGGATTATTCATTGGCTTAAGTGTAAAATTAAAGGCGATACAATAGATTTTAACAAATAATGAATATTTTATGTTTTATTGACCAATTCTCGGTACTTTTTTGACAGAATGGATATGAAATTTACAGCAGTCTTTTGAAACCAGTTTTAAATTAAGGATTTTTCGTTCAGATCGGCATATTTCATCTAAAAGTTGTCTAACTTTCCCTAAATTCCACACACCGTAATTTAAGACCAACCGACCACGATAATTAGTGCACGCGGCTGTCGTTCGCATGATCGTTGGTTTAAGTCTCGATACAGCCACCAATATTTCTTTCAGCGGCAATCACCTCGATGTGTCTAGCAAACTCTTCGAGTAGTCGACCAATTGACAGTTCTAGTAAATGCTTGTCAATGTAAAACGTTCAGAATCGTTGTTAAATTGTGGATCCCATTGAGTGAGTTTGAAAATAAAATACTTATAAGGTCAGTGAATGTAAGAAACTCTTCCCTATCTCATTCATGGGATGCAGGGTAATTTATTTATTTATTTTTTTTTTTTTTAATTTTAGACTAAGTATCAAAATTAAAATTAAATTAAATTAAAAATTCCGAAGATATTTTTTCGCTGCCAGCCTAATGCACATACACACATATTTTGTTGAGCATCGGTTTCAATAATGCAACATGTTTAAACTCACCACAGAACGTGTTGCATATGTGGCACGTGGTGTTCATTATTAATGCAAAGCATTCAAAACTGCACCACACACATGTGTCACACTCCAAAAAAAACGGGCACAGGGCATGCATTAAGCATAGTGTACACGTAGTATTTTGAATACAAAAAATTTGTTAAGGCCCAGGCTAAGGTATAGACACTTGATTTTTATCGTAGCCACACAAAAGTTTTTTGGTGGAATTTTAATGAACTGGACTGAACTAAACTGAAATTTGTTTTTATGTGTCTGCCATCAAAGTAAAAAAGTTAAAAAAACTGGAATTTTAATTGAGTTTTGGTTGCTTCGTTTGGTTTTTTTATCACTTTAGACCACAATGCGCTTACGAACCCTAAAAGTCTGCAATAGTATTAAAATGCTAAATGCTCAAATAATGCATTCAATTGCATTGGAATGACTTGCATAGAGTTTGAGTGTTTAATGGAAAAGTTAGTTTTAGTTAGTCTAGTAAGTTAGTTGAAGTGAAATGACATTAAAAAGTTTTGCTTTCCTTAAAGGTGTGACTCAATTTATATGTGATGTTTCGTAAGAAATTTAATGTCGTTATATAACGAAATGATTACCCAGAAAAAGGGAACTTTAACAAAGTTCAATTTCGTTTAGTTTCGAGATTGTAATTTTATCTAAACACCACCAGGAATTTATTACTGATTTATATTCGAAATTAGAAGTCATTTCATATATCGATTAGTTTCTTGCATAACCAAGAAAATTACATTAATTCGGTTTATCTATAGGTATGAAAACGTTATGAAATATATGTTTTTATTCTAGGACCTGAAATGAAAGTAATAACAATTAAGGCATTTGCTTTGTAAGTTTACAAACAAAAATTCTAAGCTGACACTGACATTTATTTCATTGACGAGACCAACGTTCATGCTGCGTTCTAAAGGAGTAGTTTATGTATTCTTCGAAACAAATAATTCGGGTTTATCCGTGTTTGCTGATTACATACTTTTTATACGCTTCATCACAGTTCAAGTTCGAAATTTAGCATAATCGGTTCAGCAAAAAAGAAATTGCCCGTATAAACTTACAATTTATTCGATAATTAAAAGTAATAAATATTGGTAGTCGACAGATACTGAACTCATATATTTTTGCGGCGACCGCCTCAATTGTAGTTACTGAAAAATACAACAGAATAACATACTTATTTCCCCTCAAGTCAATGTTTTATGTATGAGACGAAGTTTCAGCTTACATGTCAGTCTCTGAGTCGGTACATCGCCCACAATCGGTCCAGTAAAACAAGATTTACCTCTTTGAGGATGGAATCCATCTCTAGAAGAAAGTGCTCTTTTCAGATTTTTCTAAACAACATAAGGTTATAGGTAATAGATAGGGGAATTAACCATCCATACGAATCGTCATGGCGGGCTACACAATGTCGACACATTTCAAATAAGATGGAGACGTCTTTGGCACTTCATTCAACTTTTGTGGCAATAAATGACTAATAAATGTGAAAAACTGATGGTGTGAAAAAAAGTTTCCCATACAAGGTCTTAAGCCATCTTATTTACTTATAGTGGTTACTCATATATATGTATGTATATGTATTTTATCGGTCAGGTTCTGTTATATTATACGGAAAAATCATTCGTTTTGATAAAATTATTTCCATCAAACCTTGGATGTAATTAACCTGGTTTATTCTTAGATTCCAAATTCGAGTAATGGTTTCCAATCCCTCAATTATAGCTGATCATTTCATGTAGGCTTGGACTTTACACAGATCCAAGGAAAGTCGAAAAATGTAGCATCACATAATCCAAGGCGGCTTATTAATCCGAAGCCTAAAATTAACTGTTTGCTGAATTGTTTTAAGGATGGGCTCTGGAAATTTTGGTACTTTCTCGATATTTACCTGAACCTTTTAACATTTATTTGTAATTGAAACCAACATATGTCCGAAATGTATAGACACGGGAAGTAATCATTATAGTTCATACATTTTTTATACTACCTCTGTAATTGTGAGTTTGAAAAATACTTAAAATCTAATTCCATACATTATGTAAGAGAAGAGTATGTTTCACATTACGCGAAACCCCTATAAAGTCAACGACATTTATAATTGCATTCCATCGAAATGGTCGAAATTTTATCGTCTACCCAGATTCGCATTTATCTACCAATTCAATCAGATTAGAACAACCTTCTGCACTCGTATTAGCATAGTTAATTTTGGTACATCAACACATAATGAGAAAAATTTACGCATTTGAATTTCGGCTCAATGTTTTATTGATAAATTTTAAAGTTTTCACTGTTTTTCATTTTCATTTTCATTTTTTTGGAGTAGTATTTATTTCAATTTATGCATTTTATTGTAATTTACAAAAAAAAAAAAAAAAAAAAAAAAAAAAAATTAGTTTTTTGGCCTGACCTACATACATATGTATACATCATTTAATATTTAATTTTTTTCATTATTTTTATTTCTCTTCATATCGCCTACTTTGTCCTGCACTTCAATTTGAGCGTTATAGGTAATTAGTTACTAGTTAATTTAATTTTATATTCTAAGTTATATTTTGTTTTTCAAATTCAAGTAGTATTTATTTTATGCATTTTGTAATTTGTTTAATATTGGCCAAAAGGCTTTAAATTACAAGACTGTTCAATAAATGAAAATGAAAAATGAAATGATAAATTTTCATTCATTGTCACGATATTTGGACGACCAACTAAACTGTTCAAAAATGAAAGAATCGACATAAAAATAAGGTAATACAATGTTAGTTTCAATACTTCCTTTTAAGATATACTAATCTTTATTAGGGACTGTCCTACTGCTCCAATCCCATCAAATCGTTACTTGTTTACACGAATTTTATATATGTATACTATAATAGGGTTGTCCATTTAGAAGTTTCAAAACCGCCGGTTTGGCAAGACTGTCAGCTATTAAATACCTGTCATTTGTAGTGTTATTTATTTAGTGAAAGATTTGCCATTTACGAGTATGAACCGAAGAACGCTTAAAAATAGTTAAAACTTACTACAAAAGTTGTGATTCAAACGTACACTTTTAAGCGAACAAAATTTTCTTCAGCAATAAAGCTCATTTCTCACTCGGTGGCTACGTCAGCAAGCAAATTTGTCACATATGAGTCTCGGAGAACTCAGAAGTGATTGTAGAAAAACCATTGTATCCAGAAAAAGTGACTGTTTGGTGGGCATTATGGTCTGGAAGTGGTGTCATTAGGCCATATTTTTTCGAAAACTACCTCAACTAGCTCACTGCTGCAACCAATCCAAAGGTGATCATTTAAATGACGTTGTATTTTGTACATAATGGCAAAGTCCAAGCATTATAGGTAATAAAAGTTTCATCGAAATCATAACTTTTTCCGTGTTTTATTTCACTTTACTTTTGAAATGGAAAAATGGATAACTCTATACATTGCAGATCATAACCGGGGATTTTGCATGAGTTATAACGACTCACTTCTTTTGCTACAAGTTGCTACCAATCACACTGACCTATTTTATTAGATTATGTTTTTTCTGTAACCCGCTAATTCTAAATAAAATGTTCGTCTATCGAATTTATTTATAGCCGGTCTAACCCATATATTCTTAGGTTCGTATCTTTTACTTAGTTACATTGTGTATTTGCTAGGTACGGTCTGAGAATGAAAATCGACTACATTGTCACGTCTTTTGTGGTACCTTAAACGCAAATGACCGATTTAACCCATATCTTCATATCCTTGAATTCGATCAAAATTGACACACATCATGTGTTTCGTGGATTAAAGCATTGCCGTGGATGTAGAACATTGCCAGACCCCTTCTTATACTTCCAATATGAATTGATCGATTTACCGACATTTTATTATTCCGCAGTTATCTCTAAATCGTAGGCCGTAAAGATTGGTAAAATTTTAAAAAGGATCGACTGAATAATCACGACCTCTCTGCTAACTCTCATACAAATTACCTAATTTGACCCATACATTCCTCAGTTCATAAGCTGCAATCGAATGATTGCACTGAATTCAGTATAATTTCGCATTTACTAGACTTAGTTCTGTGTGTGAAAACGGACAACATGTGTTCGCCTTAAAGTACCATAAATTACTATACATAAAACTGGTCAATTTTGCATAAATCATTTGCCCGTCTATAATTTGTAGGTGGGTAACTTAAAAACTTATAATTTTAATTTTACTTCTTTCATACTGTTGTAATTCAGAGTACCTACCGAGTTATCATACCCCTTCTGGCGCCATCCACACTTTTGAACGAATGCGCAAAATGATGTTAGATGATGATATATGTTGTAAACCGGTTCCCATGATTAAAGTTTTTCTTCTATTTTCTTCAATTTTCTCATCTAAAGTCTAGACTGAATCAAACAAACTTAACCTTTCGCTGATTTTGCTATATCTTAGTCTCATTCATATTCGCTACGAAATATGTTACACTTTAAAACTTGCCAAGTTTCGTCCACTTAACCTTTCCCTGGCATTCATATTCCAAGATCTCGCTTAACGATGGCGGAACAAAGAATTCCACGGCGACCTTAATGTGTTGTCATTCAAAAGGCTTTCAACGTTCTTGCCGTTAACATTTATTAATTTTAATTAAACAACATTTCACTTGTGTCCCGTCATGCTAGGATATTCTTCCATTGCATGTCTCGTTAAGTCGTTTTTCTCCCCTCTGTTTTTGCTTTCTTTTTATTATTTTCATATAATTTATTTATCGCAAACAAACAAACAAACGAACAGACACACCGAAACACTGATACAAACAATTACTATACGTTGTTATTTTTATACGAGCCCATAACGGCCACAGTAGCGAAATAAAAACGCAGCACTTTGCACTTTTCCTGTGGCACTCACACATGTACTCGCCATCTCGCATTCGTTGGAAGGTGAATGGATGTATACCAAATTACAAGTGTTGCTGACTCTGCTTTGATGGTATTCCAGTAGTGGAAATCATGTGTTGAAAGGCCTTCTATCAGCTATGCATTTGAAGACCATACCTCTTTCAGAGGCCAAATGTCTACCTTTCCACCTTACCAAATTACACAGAGTGACATTGGGAAATAAGGCCCATATCGTTGTATATAGAATACCTTATAACGGGTTGTCCATTTAGTGGTTTCAAAACTGCCGATCTGGCAAGAGTGTCAGCTGTTAAATACCTCTCATCTGAAGTGTTATTTATTTAGTGAAAGGTTTGCCATTTATGAATATGGATCCTTTAACAACGGAAGAATGCGTAAAAAATAGTTAAAACTTACTACAGAAGTGGTGATTCAAACATGGGTACTTTTCGTGCATCGCGGGGTAGTTATGGTCATCATAATTGACCTACTGTGCAAAAAATTGGCAAGATTATAAGGAAATATGCAGAAGCTGTAAGCGCTACAGATGTGGTCATGCCTGTGCATCATCACTGCCGAAAATATCGCTTCTGTTAGTGAAAGTGTGGCAAATAATCTGAATTTTAATTCAAAGCGCTATGGCCCCGTATGATAATCGACTTTTTCAACAAGACGCTGCCACGAGTCACAGAACACGACCGATTTTTGTTTTATTTCATTAGAAGTTTCCAGAGAGCGTAATTTCACGTTTTGGCGGCCACCAAGGTCATGCGATTTAACGTCATTAGACTTTTTTGGTGCTCAGAAACGTTGGAGTATTTGACAACAACATTCGTCAAGTTATCGCTGAGATACTGCCCGAAATAAGCGAAAAAGTGATCGAAAACTATCTCAAAAGGATCCACTGCTGCAACAAATCCAGAGGCGGTCATTTAAATTACACCGTATTTCGTACACAATGGCAAGGTCCAAGCATTATAGTAAATTAAAAAAGTTTCATCGAAATCATAGCTTTATGTATGTTTTATTTAAATATTTAACTTTAATTTTGAAACCGAAAAATGAATAAACCGCTACTAAGCTTCTAGGCAAAAGCCTTGAGAATGTTTTTAATTTCCAACATTAAAAGTATTTTGGTGGTTTTTAAAGTCATTTGAATGTATTTCTTTGTGGTGTCCGCGATTTGTTTAATTTTTAAGTTTATCTCGATCTCATCTCACCTCATTGTACTGGCTGGTAGCCGCACACTGTATTCTCTGACCTAACGCGCATTCAGATATCACAACGTCTAAAGGCATCACAACATTTGTGGAAACAATTTAAAAGTGATTTCCTGGAAGTATTTTTATTTTGTTTTATTGGGAATAGACTTATTCATCATGCTGTGTTATAGACGACGACGGTATTTTAATCGGCAAACATCTTTCTTGTCGCATTCTACGAAAAAAAGGATTATGCAAAAGGCCTTGCCGATTCCGCTACTAGCAGACACCTTCTTTCACACACACTCACATGTTTAAACACAAACACAGCCACAAATAGCTTTGTTGATGATTGTTTTTATGGCAAGTTTTTAAGCAACTGTGGTTGTTGGTGTTAGTTGTATTATTTGGAGTAATTGTATTTGTGTGCATATGAATGTGGGCGAGTGTTGCTCTGAACTTTTGTTTCAAACGAGTATTGTCAAAAAGCAACAGCTCGTTAGTTACATCCAGACTCATATGTATTCTCCCTATGCATGTGTAGCAGAATCGCTGCATGCGATTACAGTGAGATGCAAAACAAAAGACAACATTTTAATGCTAGCAAATCAATAGAAACGATTATTAAATGTAACTCACAGAAAATGGTAATTTTTCAGATTTTCAACAGTCTCATCATTTATTGTTTAATTAAAAGCAATACATGGCAATTAGCGTACAGATGCTGCAAAAACTCATGCATAGGAAATAAATATTAATAATTTTCAATATATAACCATACTTTTGCACTCGATAACTCGTTCGGCATCAGAATTTCAGCAAAATAAAAACCAATACTTCGCGTTTGCGAATTCTGCCAATTGTTCAACCCAGTACAACAGTTTCACGGTTGAATTGAATGAGAGTTGTGATTCCAGTTGTAAATAATTTTTTTTTTTGGCGTATGGAATCATTACAAATATCGATTTACCTATTTTATTTAATTACTATACTAGACTAATCGACAATCACTCGATTGTTTATTGGAAAAACAATAAAATGTGCTTTCATGCTACATAAATAATATTATCAAATATTTCGAGAAAACTTTTTCTATTTCCAATATACGACAATTATAACTAATGACAAGAACATAAATTTCGAAAGCAGTCTAAACAAGTTATTGTGTTTAAATGACGAATAGCAGCCGATAATGTATAAAAATTCAATTTTCAAATATAATATTATTTAAAAAAGTCGCCAATTTCGGTACTATAGGCATCAGTCCTTTTTCTTCTATTTTTTTATTGATATCGATAATTTCGAATCGATTATTTAAAGGAGTACATTGTTTCTACTTTATAAACGGTGTCGACACCTTAACCAAACCAACTCACTTATTAAATGATAAAAAAAGTTGAAAATTCTTTACATTACGATGAGAGACGATTAGTGCCAACAATTTTTCAAAATTCCCAAAATCAAAACATCTTAAAACCGCAAATAGGTGTATAATTCAAAAGCGGAACATGCACATGAAAGTAGATTAATTTTTGTTGCAACCAATTTTCGGAAATGAAGCGTCAACTCATAAAATCTATTTAATATTTTGTCATATTGTAAGCGATTTTTTAGCAGTTTTTTTTTTGTTTAAAATAAACTAAAAGAAATATTTTTTTTAATTTTTTGACTAGAAGCGACTTTGTAATGGGTTTTGTACATAAAATAAACTAAATTAAAAAATAATTTTTTTTAAGTTTTTGATAAAACGTCAAAATCATCATATAGTACAAGTGCTCTTTTGGAGATAAAAACGTCATTATTTCGGCGATTGGTAATACTCCTTATATACTGTACGACCTTGTGCTAAGAACTCCTGACGCACTACGATATGGTAACCGAAGAAAACAGTGAGCAAAACCTTGATATTTGATCGAACTTGACGTGCTTTTTTTTGGTCTTAGCTCTTCTCCTGAACTCTCCCATTAGGACGATGTCATAACCATATACCCATGATTTGTTACCCTTTTAAGCAATCTGGATCATCGTTGATGTCATTCAACAATTCATGAGCGATGCTCATTCGACGTTGTTTTTGCTCAAAATTCAGCAATTTTGGAACGAACTTCGCTGCTACACGCTTCATGCCCAAAATTTCCGAAAAGTTTGCATGGCACGAGCCAGCCAACTGATGCCGACATCCTCAGCAACTTCCCTAATTGTGATTCGACAATTCTCCATAACAATTTTCTTCACTTTCTCAACATTTTCATCGGTTGTTGATGTGCTGGGACGTCCAGAGCGAGCATCGTCATTCACATCTTCTCGACCTTATGTACCACTTGTAAACATTTTTTTGACTCAGAGTCAACATTTCAAGTGTTTTTGAGCACTTAATTCCATTTTTTACACAAAATTTGATGCAACTTCTTTGGTTCATTTTTTTCGATAGCAGAAAATCGCCGAACACGCAAAACACTTGTCTTATTTATGTCTCTCACAAACAAACTAAACATGATATATGGATAAAACTGTCAACATATCTTCGAGGCGAGTGTACCAACGTAAAAAATAATAATCGAAAGTCGAATGTACGTAGCCCGCGAAATTTGAAAATTCACCTTATTTTTTGAACACACCTCGCATATAACGTATCATCCCCAAAGCACTTTTCCCCTAAATGAGTTAAAAGAGGGAAAGCTTATGGATTAGAAAAAAATCGTGAACAAATTTAGAACCACCCATCCTTACTGTATCAAAGTGCAAAGCTTAATTTGCAAGGCTGCACATCTTCCTTTCATGGATGTGTTATAAACATCAGTGTTGATACATTCGTATGAACTTGTGCGAGTATACTCGTATTTGTGTGCAGCAGCTAAGCTGCTGACATTATTGTTGTTGAGTAGTTAAGTGTCTAAATATTGCCAAGTGCATGTCTGTCCACCTATCTATGTGTCTGTCGTCATTTAGTATGTGCTTGGTGTGTTTACATACGTCATAGCACGCTCACACCTACCATATCTTTGCATTCTTAAGCGTTTGTGTAGATGGTTGTTAAGACTGTTTTAAGTATTTTATCCTTTTGTAAGATGCATATTTCAACAAGAACTTGCTTTTTTCCGGCATTATCACGTTGGAAGCTCAGAAGTGGCTTTGAAGCAAATTGATTTTCCTTTGGTATCTATGAATTTTTTGTTTTTTGTTTTTTTTTTTTTTTTGAAGATTCTGTTTTAAAGATGCAAAGTGAAAGGACTAGAACAATGCGTTGCTTTCATTCATTTGCTGTTAAATGCAAATTGATACACCTTCAGCTTCACCTTGTCGCTTTCAAGTGGTTTTCCATTTCTTCCCTCTTCATTTTTCTCAGTTTTTTATGTGATTTTCCGTTTTTTACCAAGATCAAGTGAATGTAATTAATAAAAGCTTGTCATGGTCCTTGTTATTATGGTGATTCCCTATTTAATGATGCTGAACATTTTTAATGAATTACGTTTCTTACTTGGTTAGTTGTCAATCGTCCCCGTTTTATACTGTATTGCAGTATCATGAACAATGCAGTTAATAAATCGCAGAAATGCTTAAGGCCAACAAAAGAAATTACTTGATGTCTGTAAAATGTGAGTTTGAATTTAATTGAATTCTATTAAAAATCAATGAGCCGTTGCCGGTGGGTGCTCTGAGCAAATCAATCACATTAAATATTTAACAATCGCTTGTAGGTCCTTTTTCACATTCGACAAATATTTATGCCCAAGATTTGTTTACTTTTGATCGGGATACGACGACATCCAAAACCTCCAAGTATGCCTTCATTTGTTGCTTCGCATTTACAACAATTTTAATTTGCCTGTCATGGGTTTGACATTCGTTATCATATTTTCGGCTTTCATATTTTCGTTTTGTACCCCATTAAAAATTTATAACAAAATTTTGTTTTTACAAACAAATTGTACGCGAAAAATGACTTGCAGGAAATTATGGTGAATACAAGCATGAACCTTTTGTTCTTTTGTGTTTTATGGCTCTTTTTACTTTTCCCTCCACCCTCTGCGTCTTGGACACAATTCCAAACATTTGTCTTCTTCACTTGACATTCCTCTCTTACATTGTGATGTGAACATAAGCAAAAAGGAAGAAAAGTTAAAACCTCCTTTCGTCGGCTGCGTCGTTTTATCGCATGTTTCACAACAATAACAGAAGCTGTCAAGTAATCCAGTCTACGTGCTTTTAGTTAATGTTTACACAAATTTCGCAGCAATTTTCGGATGAAAATATACAAAATAAAGTTTTTTTTTTAAATAGTATAATTTCGTAGAATTACTACCACATGCCCTTGAATAGCAGACAAACAATTATCTTACGGCAATTGTTGATTTCGCAGAAATATAAATCCTACTTTGTAAAATTATAATTTGAAAGCTGCCAGGGTATGGTTACCTAATTGAATCTGAATAATACACCTTGTTCTATGTATATTGTTGCGACATCTGAGAGCAGATGAGTATTATCTTTCTGTGGAATTGAAAGTAATTTATTTTCAAGTACTCTGTGCAGAACGGCAAGCGTTATGGATTTTGTGACCAATAGGCGGTGCCGGTTGATGTAAACAAGAAATGTATTTTAATTTAATTTATTCACACGACAATACGTAAATCTTCAAGGCCAAACAAATAGCAATTTATTCCTAAATAAGTACATCAATTTATTAATTCAAAAAAGAAAAACAAACAACACATAATATAAAAATTACACGTATAAATTAATAATTTTGTATGAAGTTAAAATGTCATTGTTTTGGGAATTCCTTAGGAAAAAGTTATTAATACGTGCGTGATCAACAAAACATACGCAAAATGGAATATAACGATAAAAAAAACAACTAAAATATCATGCAGGATCAAATCAAATTTCGATTTAATTCGACTGAGATTGGATATCCTTTTTAGCGAATTTTCATTTCAATAGGATCGTCTTTTTAGCAATCGCTCTGGATTTTATTTTTGCCTACTTCGATCATCTACACTTCTTTGGTAGGTAGTCATGTTCCTTGCCAAATTGATACCAACCATCCCTAAAATCTCAGTGAATGTAGGCAGGGACCACAAAAAGTTTCTTGATACCGATCAAAGCCTCAGATCAGAGATAAATCTACCATATGAACTCCATAAAAGATTTATGGAGATGGTAAAGAGAAAAGTTGCAATAAATATAACTATTAGAATCTATAATAAAACCAATACGAGTATGTTGTTGGACGGGTATTGGTGAAAGTGGGTCGCCAATGCATGAGCCTTGGTTCGATTACCATCGCACATAAAATACTAAAATAAGCGTGCTAATAGCACTGCATAAAAACAAATATAAACAAAACGGATTCTTATACATTGGCGAAATCTGTAGTTATTGTTCTGTATCCGGTTCAAGGGATGATTCGTCACTGAAATTTACAGTCCAATGCATTTTTCCAATGAGTACAGTTGAAAAGTCTTAACGTTTCCCAGATTCTGTTTCTATTCATAGCGTGCATAACATACCGAATATATGGGGGAAATGGGAAAAGTCCCATATCTCCAACATGGGGCGTTCAATTACGATAATTATTAATTTTGGTGGGTTTCTAAAGTGGTTGGTTAAAATACCTCTTTCACTTTGAGCCAAAAATTATTCCGAAATCGTCAAAATAAAAAAAAAAAAATCTGAAAAAATGTATCGGACTGTTCCGAGAGTTCGTTCGGTTAATTCGTTAGTTCACCATAGGTCACTTCTCATGACGTTCCTTCAAACACTACCATAACTTCCTTCCACCCCTTCTCTAAACTGTTTACTATTGTTTACTTGTGTTCTCGTCGTTCTAGTCGTGAGTGGTAGGCGTTTTAAAAAAACAAGTTTTAAAAGTTAAAAAAATGAGAATTTTAGGCGTATTATGCTGTATTATTTCCGAAAAGGAAAAACGGCTGCTGCAGCCAGCCGAAAAATAAAATCTGTTTGTGAAGAAAATGGGCCAAATGAAAGAACTTGCCAGAAATGGTTTAAAAGATTTTCGGGCGACTTCATCGTAACGTACGCTACCAGATTAAGACGACAAAATGAAATTGTTTCCGAGAAGATAAGAGATTTAATTATTGTTAACCACCGTGCAACAGTTAGGAAGATAACTGAAATAATGAAAACATCAGTCTCAACCGTTTATGGGGTGATGAAAGAGCTCGGATTTGTGAGCAACCTCGATATGTGTGTATCTCACTCTCTCACCAAGGCCAACCGCCTAAATCGCGTTGACGTCTGCGATAACCTAAGGATAAGAAATAATAAGACAGCATTTCTGACGAACCTCATCACAGGAGATGAAAAATGGATAGTCTACAACAATGCAACGCGCACAAGATCATGGAACTCCCTCTAAACCGGGCTTTCACTCCAGGAAGGTAATGTTGTCGATTTAGTGGGATGTCAAATTAGTAGTATTTTTGGAGTTTCTCCCAACAAATCAAAAGATTAATGCGGACTACTATATCGCACAATTAGATAAATTGAAGGTGACATTGGAAGAAAAACGACCGAGGCTCATCAATCGGGGAAATGTAGACAAAAAACTGAAAAAAGCTGATAAAAAACAGATGAACTGAAAAAATTGACGATGAAAATTGTAATGGCATGATTTTCAAGAATTAGGTCTCGGTAAGAAATTCTACCCATTTCTAGTTATTTTTAAATGAATAACGTAACGTACAGAGAGTCCGAATTAGATAGATCTCACCCCTTCAAAGATTCCTCTTTTTATATTTAAATCGAATTAAATTGATATGGCACAGGGTAAAATTCTTTTAGAATTAGCTAACTAATTACAAATGTCCAACTTGTTTTTCAATTGAAAATCTCACTGACCGTAGTAAAAAAGTTAAAATTAGTTCCGGAAATCATTTAACATTAATTATTTATATTTGTTGTTAAAGTTAGCTTTTTGTTATCTAAGCTAGCCTACGTGTTCCTTAATGATTTGCTTGGCATTCATTGTAATGTCCTTTACAAAATTATCATGATATTTTAAAAAGATCCACATTTACTCTTTGAAGAATATAATGACAGCCATTAATCTATAGCAGTTAAGTTGTCCTTATAGTTAAGACTTCCTATTTGCATTTCATCATAAAGTAAAAACTTTTGTTAATTTGTTTACATAAAAATAGCAAATATCTTATTGTTGTCCTGCTTAATGTCCAGACCCTATTAAGAAAAATTCCTTTAAAGCGATACTTTATGGATGGACCTTATACTTAATGTACGAGTACTTTGCCTTCTTTACAAAGGAAGGACAAGAGATGTGTGGGAAACAAAATTGTTTATTGTGTAACTTTTTTTTTAGGAAATTTTAATTATTCTTTATTATTCTAAGAAAACGATAAAGTATCCATTATCAAGCAAAATTAATTGTAGTACAAGGATAGTACAAGGATTCAGTGCAGAATAAAAATGCTAAGAAATTTAAAGTATGAACAAAATGAAATTTTTCCCTGCACACAGGGCAATTCATTTAGAAGTAAATACTTTAATCGAAAGTAATAGAAGAAAAGAATTTATTTCTTTGTTATCAACCAAAAGAGACAGTTGGCACATTAATTTTTAAAAGAGTATTTCTTTCAAATGTTCAAATCTGAATTTTCAATTTCTGATGAGTGGTCATTTTTTGACATGGTTTCATTGGCACATTCTCGTAGAACACTGAATTGTAGCTGAATAACTTGTGAACGCTGTGCCGGTTTAAGACTTCCCATGATGAACTGCAAACCATACTTAACAAAATTAGTCGGCATCCATACTATGCTTTAGTAGGAAAAACATTTGATTGTACAAATTCTGAATCCAACTCTAAAAAGTGGGAATTCTCAGTATTTTTTCAAAAAATTTGCGTATCTAATTTGACATTACATGACAATTAGCAGGTATTTAGTCGTAGTGGGAGTTCCTATAGAGATATCATCCATGATTGGCCATGATGGCCGGTGAGTGCTACAGGTGGGACAAAGTGTTACAGTGTTAAAGTAAAAAAAAAGTTGGTCATATAAGAACTTAGTGCAGCTTCTGCAAAGTTCTCGTTTCTTGGAATTTTTCTAAAATTGTTCTCATTTACTCATTAATTAATTGCAATATATGATGGTAATTGATAGACGTGGAAAGCAACCGCTGCACTTATGAGCGTAAATAAACCTTGGTCCGACCGAACTTCTTATCCTCGTCCAACTCTGCGGCCATTCATTTGTTTCTTCTCACAAATCACACCGATTATTTCAAAATGTTACAATGTGCTTGATTTGAACATCGAAAATGCATGCACAGACATTTCCAATTAAATGACCAAATATTTCATTGTCGAAATACTTTAAATTCAATTTACTTTTTATTTTATATTTCAAACTAGCTGACCCGGCAAACGTTGTTTTGCCTTCAAAATGAATTGCAAAAATCTCATCTCCAACGCCATCTATCACTTCAAATAAAACCTTTTAAACCTTACGGAATACTCTATCAATGATTTAAGACCAAAATGAGCCAAATCGGTTCTCGAGCTTTAGCGAGACTAACGCACAGCAATTGATTTTTATATATATAGATAGATAGATAGAATACATATAACTAACTAATGATTGTTATTCGACAAGTGTATTATCATTTTTTGTAATAAATAGTAGAACAACAGACTTTGTATTTTAAGCGGGCTGTAAGGCGAGCTGTAAACTATGCTAAGCCATCGGATACAAAATGTATGCAATGCAACTGTATCATCTTACAATAAAAGTGTACAATATGGTAGAATTCCAATGAAAACTATAGCTTGAAAGAGTGATAAATCTAAACATGGCCACTCTTTTATGTGAGGACTACTCAACCATTAAGGATCATCCGTGACCACAGCAAATCTTATTTATCAAATATAGTTAAATTTCCGCTTAAAGTTTTACTATAAAATCTTACAAGACTTCAACTCGAATGAATGTACATTGTGACGACGATACAAAAGGAAGCACAGAATCAGAAGGCCGTTCGTGCGACGACGGTTCCGGCTCTGGTCCGATCAAGCTCTATTTCCCTGACGGTTGAGCATGAGAGTGTACAGTAAAAGACCGTCAAACAATAGCACCTTTTCGGAGAGCCTAAAAACACGAACTAAAATAAGTTCACCTAGTTTGGCAAACTGGTATTTATTCCATTCGTGGAATTTAATGACAATTTTCCACAATTAGAATACTTTAAATATAGCTGCCATATTGTTAATCTTGTAGTTTACATCAAAGATAGTCATTACACAGCTATTGCAGATGAAACTCTATACCCTTATATGAGAAAACTCAAATTTCACATTATGAATTGTATTTGCATTAGGATTAGTTTATTAGTTAAATTGAATTTTTATTTCTGCCTTTCCTTCTTCCTTTTATTGTGCCGGAATGAAAGGAGAACTTCAGTCGTGTAATCATAACCGTCATTATCCTTTTTCAGATGCTTCATAATAATTAGCATCTCAAGTTCTTTTTTTTCCGCTACAAATCAGAACAGGAATTCCCAGTTCTGTGAAGCACAAATTAAAAGAGAAAGAAAAATATAATAAATTATAACAACGTCATCGACCATGCCTCGTCGACAGCCAGCCCTAGTATATGCTACATTCATGAATTTTCAGCGTCATCCCTAAAGTAGTCTTTACTGTTAATTTTTTGCCCTAAGCACTTAAACATTTGTTGCATCGGTACAAATGGCGATTACAGGTGGGGCATATTGAATGAGATTAACCAAATTTATGTGAAATACTCCGAAATTTATGACAATTTAACATACCCTCGACATTGAAGCTTTTTTTCTTCCGACTTGTGAATTTGTGTCTTATTTATTGTACCGGTTGTAATGCGTTTCAGCGTTTGTTTTTCACGGTTCTCTTCTTGGCGTTAATATGACCATGCCTACGCTGGTAGCTGAGATTGATGGCTGGCTCATACATGTTAGTATGGGTGCGAAGTGCGAGTTTGTAACGTTTTCAAGTTACTTTTTCCCCTTTTCATTAGTATATTTTGTTTGGAGCTTAGAGCTTTTAATAATGTACAAAGGTGGAATAATTCATTTGGTTTTAATGGCCCAGGGAGTGGTACTGACCAGCGTACGGATATAAATGTGTAAACACATTAAAACAATAACAAGAAGCCGAGTTGGCCTTTGACCTTTGGCATTAGAAAGACAAATACCATTTCAGAAAAAAACACACTCAATCTTAGAAAACAAACAATATCCAACAAAAGAGCAAACAAATGCGGTCAAATATGTACATACCGAAAACAAACTATATAATTAAATTAAACAGAAAAGGTCAATATCGATGAGAATGACAACACCACTGATTTGATGTGTACTTAAACTATAGATGAATCTTGTTGGCCATCGCCATACTCACCGCTCAACATGACAATCCTTTTTGAAGCGAAAAGGTCATCAATAATTGCATACCGTCCTCTAATATTTTCTTTTTGCCAATTTAAAGAAGAATATATAAGATCTTGCCGTTTGCTGCTGTTAATGGTAGATGGAAATCTGCTACTGTTGTCACCGTTAATATCTCTCAGTTGTTGGATCCATCAAATCTTAACTGTTGATTTTTATGTTAATACCTTTGGAAACATTTACGATTTTTACGCCATAACACCATAACATGTCTTGTTAACTTTTTCTTAATGAATGAATCTCATTTTGTTCACATGATTCTACTTTTGCACACACACATTCACGACGCTCCTCACCCAGAGCGACAATTTCACCGAGTGATGTGTACACATCGAAAGGAAAGGCGGCTTTATGTATGCGTGAGACACGATGAACACTACATTAGACATCACATTGTTGTAGGTTTATATGTGTTTTTTGGATTTTTGCATTTGTAGTTGATTTGTTGTTTCTTCGTTGAATGTGTGTTTATGTGATTACACTGTATTCATAACAATTTGTTAGTGTTGTCGCTACGGTGTCGCGCTTATACGCGTTTTATGAGCTTGTGTGATATCTGTTAACAGTAGAGGGCAAAATGAAAACCTTTATTTCAATCATTTGTAATCAGTTCAAATTGGTAATAAATCATAAATTCGTTGAAGAACCTTTCTATGTGGTTCCTGTGGAAATATAGATTTTGACAAAGTTTTTCTAACAGAAACTGGAGGATTATATTTGCAATGTGGCGTTTGGGGATTCTATTATAATTACCAATAGAAAAACGATCTTAAACTGGATTAAGAACTAATATTGTATTACATTGCAGGTCGACTATAAATTCAAAAACGAACGTAATACAGTAGAACTCCAATTATCCGAACTCCGATCAACCCAATCGCTGATTATCCGAATCGCTTTTGTCTTTCGTTCCGCGAAGCTAGGACGATAAAACAGCTTACTTTGACCGAGATGTATAGGAAACACATATATTCTTTTTATGTACTTTTACTTCTTTTTACTTTACTAATGCATACAATGCCAAAAATAAGATTTTCTACTTTAAAATCCCCTTTTTTCAGAAAAAATCCAATTATCCGAATTTTTGATTATCCGAATGTGGTCCGGTCCCAATTGATTCGGATAATTGGAGTTCTACTGTACACAGACGACACGGTCAAGCTTTTTATTAAGCTATGTTTGTTGTCAACTGGGTTGCTATTTATTTCTTTGGACGATATAGATATTGTCCGACTTAAGAGTTTCTTGAGGCGCTCAATCGGGTTCAACCGGGGAAAGTAGGGACAAACATACATATCTCTAGTGTCTGTGGTATCACAATGGACTATACAGTCTAAGTGAGTCTGTCTAAGTGAGTCAGACTGCCACATTGATCTAACCTAACCTAATCTATGTTTGTTGTCATTTGTGCTAACAACGCAATTGTGTCCGATGATCATATGTATAGACAAGAACTTGCGATAATTGAGTTATATTTTTTGCGTGTACTCTTCGTTGAGACAATTTTCGTTCCAGTGGGCAATAATTCTCAATTGTTTTGTGAAATTATGAACCTTTAAGGTGATGATTTCCCAGACACCAGAAAGCATAACAGCACATACTGAAAATTAAGCAAAACGTCATGTCCACTCTATGTGAGATTTTTAAATCGCGTTTAGACAAAAATATGGGACATAAACAACAATAAAAAGTGTATTATTAATATTATTATAATAATATTACGTAATTTATCAAAAATCGCTGTTTTTTGAAAAATTGTTATAACTTATGAACTACTATATATATATACCTATACATATATATATATATATATAACTACATATTTATATATATATATTTATTTATTTACATATATATTCACGTATTTTTATATGTATATACGTATACAGCTATTCCTTTACGCAGTTTCTTGGCTTTGTTTAGTACTTTTTTTATTTCTTGTAGACTGATTTATAGCAAAGTTCGTTTTGCTCCTCACTATACGATTTCTCTTATTGGAATTTCTATTGCGATCTGTGTGCGCATTTTTGTGGTGTGACTTTCAATTATGTCTTACCAGCCAACCAACAAAATGAAATCATTTGCACGTACATATGTTTGGCGCGTTTCTATATGACACACTTCATTGATTCTAAGGATGTAGGACATCCTATAGATATCTTTTTTTTCATAGCAGCAGCAACGAGAAAAAAAGATACAACTACCAAAGACTAACAGCGACAAATCACATTTATCGCTTTTTGTGGCCTTTGCAGAAATCCACACACTCCTATATTCTTTTTGATAAATTATGCCATATCCTGTGATATCGTTTTGGATGTTTCAGCCATTTGTCTATACTTGAAGCTCTATCAAAATCATCGGAGTCATTGCCGCAGCGTCATTTATGTGGTCCTCTGTGACTGTCACAGTACGTCGAAGTGTGTTGTTTTCGTTGTTGTTGTGGATTCTTTTCAAACACAATGTATTGTCGTTTACAAGACTTCTTTTCTGCATGTGAGTGAAATCACTCATGCTTTGATATGGCAAACATGAAAACTTTTCTTTCTTCG
>JAHXMU010000074.1:4466755-4530055 GCA_019455685.1 Philornis downsi
ATTGAGCTACCACTTCTACGCCTGTGACCCTGAGTACTGCTATGGGGGTCCGCGGAGGACCCTGATACCGTGTGCGTGTTTGTGTGTTGGCTCATTTTAATTGCACAGTTAACATATTTAGTTTCCTTTTACTCGTTAGCAATTGTCGAAAAGTTGTCAAATGCAATTTCTCTTGTTTGTTCGTTAATGCATTTTTCGTGTTTGGCAAATTTACGTACAACGACCAAGGAAAATGGTCACCATTATTATCGTCCATCATTATCAATGATATTTTTACGGCGCCGCCTAAGATGTAGTGGACTACGCTTTGAATTCACGAATGTAGTTCCTTGAAATTTGCCCTAACCGGTTGGGTACCTTGGCCTTTATCCCCCTCCTCCTAGGTAAGAACTTTATTTCAGTTTAGTATCAGTGTTTGTAAAGGGGATTTTTTCTGCGTTAAAGTTGTCGCATTTCATCTTTGGGTTTTGGAATCTGATGATGTTCCTGTTTGTGCTGCAGTTACACAGCTGCTATTTCACTGCATACCGTTGTTGGTTGGTTATTTTTTCATTTTAATATTTGTTTTGTTTTTATTTTTCACTCACATTCTTTTGTTCTTTCCGAATGAGTCCTTTGTTTTACATGTTGAAATAATGTAGCAACGTCTTAAGTGATGATGATGAATGCATTGCGCTTCATATTATCTAGAGACAACGTTCTCACTAAGGAGCTCGTATTGTAATCCTGACAGACTCATCTCGTATATGGCGCAACCTTTTACATTTTCATAACAGTTCCACGGAAATATCAAATCCAATGAGTTATTCTTTTTTAGAGAGTGAGAAAAAAGGAAAACATCAATAATGCGGTACGATTGCAAGTCCTAGGGGAATATCTAGTGCAGATGCAGCATTTAAAGTTCAAAACCATATGAATTTATAGTAGGTAAGAAACGGCATCCATTCGCTAAAGGTGAAGGTCAGCTGCAGCTGGTATAAGTGGACAGAATAGTACTCCGACTCGTAGCCATGGAGGATGGAGAAATTCCTTAATATCCTTGATACTTGTACTTGTATTACATTTTTTTTTATGCCATGGTAATTAAAATACAGCTACACGTGTGTTTATACCTCATAAAATAATAATTTCCTCGTTATTTGAACAATTAACTTTCCAACACCAAGTCTTAGCAATGCCCTACTAAGTACTAGCTTTTTGATAAGACATTATTAATGATTCAACTTCGTCTATGTGAACTTATTATGGGTGCTTATGATAGTTTAAGAAACATACAAAGAAACGTAGCGTAATTAAATATGTAAAAAACTTATTTGATTAGAAGAAATAAGTTGTCCAACTATGTATTGTGTAGTTATATCTAAAGAAAAGTGGGAAGCAACAATCAAAGTTCGTGTTTTTGTTAAAAGAACAAAGAAACACTTGTAATAAAGATTTATATGGCATTGAGGACTTTTGTTTTGTCCTGCGGTAACAAATTGCCTTGAAGAATAAAATGTGTCAGGTCGTTTAGGTCAAATAGTATGGTTTTACATTATTATCCAACCTAACGTTGAGCTATGTAAGCAGACGTAATTGCTCTGAAAGTTCTCGGAAAATAAATTCAATTTTTTTAAGATTTAAGATTATCAGGTTGGCAGCACTGGTTGGTAATGACGTCCAAACGTTATCTGTTAAAGTGAAAAGTGTACAGTATCCTATGCCATTTCATCATGGAATGACGAATGACCTATCACAACGTCTAATTTTTGGTGAATGGGCCTTGCAAGAGCTCAATGAAAATCCGCTGTCCGCTTATCAAAAATTTGTGTTCAGCGATGAGGCTCATTTTTTGCTGAACGGATACGTATAAAAGCAAAACTGTCGCCTCTGGAATGATGAACAGCCACTTGCCGTAAATGAATTACCGATGCATCCCGAAAAAACTACAGTCTGGTGTGGTTTATGGGCTGATGGTATCATCGGGCCATTTTTCTTCAAAGACGACCGTGGAAGAAACGTTACCGTCAACGGCCAACGAGATATCGATCCATGATACGCGACGTGGAACCTTGGTTGACATGTGGTTTCATCAGGACGCTGCAACATGCCACACTGCTCGTGAAACTATGGATGTGTTGAGGGATGAATTTGGTGAGCATCTTATCTCTCGATTTGGCCCTGTGAGTTGGCCCCCAAGATCTGGCGATTTAACGCCTCTTGATTATTTCTTGTGGGGTTATGTCAAGTCGTTAGTCTACATATGTGGACAAGCCGAACACTATTGAAGCCTTACAGGATAACATAACACGCGTTATTCGTGGAATACAGGCCGAAATGCTCGAAAAAGTGACGAAAATTGGACCTTTCGAATGGACATTTTGAGACGAAACCGCGGACAACATTTACATGAAATTATCTTTAAAAATTAAATGGCAAAGACCAATTTATCGATTCCAATAATAATTTTAATATACGATGCAAACCTGAGTGTTTTATTCGATTTTAGCGATTAAAAAAGCAGCCTATAGATCAAGTAATCTTTTCGATATTTTATCTATAGTTTTTCGTTACGAAAACGGTACTCAACATTTTCTCTATCATAAGTAGAAGATTAAAAAAAAGTCTTATAGCTTTGGGGGAAGCAGATCTCAACAATATACAGGCAATTTATTTAAAACGTCGCAATACATTTAATGAAAATTTGTCTGAGTTATTACAAATTACATTGACGGCTTATTTTCAAAACTCTCTTTTTGGCAATAGTAAATTATTAATGACAAAGTTTTCCGCATCTCCGGCATCAATTCCAGACAATACGAACGGTTTCAACGCCGACTTTTTAATTTTTGGAATGAAAGTTCTTTCTACCTGAACAAATATATGTATATAAGAAAACAAATACAGAAATTTCAATCAGGTGAACTACGTTTTTATCGAAATTTAATGTGTTTCTTTCTCTAATAAGTACAGGATTATCCATTTTCCGATTTCAAAAGTAAAGTTAAAGCTATGATTTCGATGAAATTTTTATTTCATCAAAATGCTTGGACCATCATTACCTCCATGGACCACCATGACCGCCTCTCGATTGGTTGCTGCAGTGGATCCTTTTGAGGTTCCTCCAGCGTCATTTGCGAAAAATACGGCCCAATGACACCTCCAAACCTTAATACCCACCAAGCAGTCACTTATACTTTTAAACAACAATTTGCAGTGAGTAATTCTCGACAAATTTCAGTCATTGGAAATGCACTTAAAATAACATTCAATTATTATAAAATTGTTAACTAAAATCGAATAAATCATATTATTTAACTTTGAAAGCTGATAATTAGTTGCATTATGTTCCGCCGTCCTATGGAACACTAGAAATCGGAATATGTTAAAAGAATTGTAAGAGAATTAAGAAACGGAAACAGGGTTATTGTTTATTTTCATCGGTTATAAGCTGGGGACTTCAAGTTGATTTGTCACAAGGACTCGTTCCCATTCACAGCGCCGCGATGGGGAAGCTTTTAGGCAAATACGTTTTTGAAAGTTTTCTTAATCGATCGAACTCAATTTTTATGAACGACATACAAATTGGCGCTACTTTTAAAACACTAAACCAAAATGTTCAAACTTAGCCCTAACACGTGACGTAGGACACATGAGATTTAATATAGGTAAATATTATGGGCTCGAATCTCGGTAGTAGTTCATTATACTTATACAATACCATAATTGAGATTTCGCCTTAAAACTGTATATAGCTTCCAAAAATATATTAGTTATCAACCTATGAAAAGAATCTATACAAGAAAAGCCATATAAAAATAATTATAAAGATTTTGTAAGGGGGACTGGTTCTTTCTAATTTGGTCTCTTTAACTGCTATTCATTTGTAAATAATCAGAACCAGGATTCTTAATCTGCAGAATTTGCCAAGTAACTACCTCCGACCTATTGCGTATTATCCTCTGACAATACATCATTGTGCATTCGTCTGAATGCATTTAAAGCGGTATGACGCCTAGTTAAACGGCATCCTACAACCGATGTCTTAGACATTTCGCTATCATCTGTTTCTAAAATACCATTTTTAGGTGACCCTTAATTTCAATGTCGGATGCGGGATACTAATCTTAAACAAAATATAAAAGTAAACAGAATGAAAGAAAAGTAAATCCCAACATCATTTAAGAATATGCATCTGAAATATCCAAGATATCTGCTATAATTACCGATCAACCCGTATCGTCTTGCCGTCGATTAAACAGCTGTCGGCAAACCAATGGCTGAGTTTAGTATTCGCCTCTTGTCAAAGTAGTACTGGTAAACATAAAATGTGCGTTAAAAAAAGGGAAAATATCTTGCTGGACCATTTTGTACCAAAACGAGGCCTTAGGCCTTAAGGCGATCATCTATTATTCGTTCTCTTGAACATACTCACGGAGATGATAAAAAGAATCATTACAGCGAACTGGACTAGTGCAATCTTTAACAAATAAAGCCAAAAGCTACTTTCGTTAGTTGTTACTGCAACTTTCTCAAGTATTAGGAAGGGGTCACCAAAAGCGGATGGGATTGTAAGCAGAAAACCCTAATAACTTATTTCGACGAACAAAAAAAGTCTGATCGTATAGGACGCTGCGTAAGCGTTGATGACAGTAACGTTGGAATTGTGAATGATTTTATCTACCTCGTCTCCGCCGTTTCCGTGAAATAAATGGTGCCAGCCTGAAGATTAAGGCAAGAGTATTCTAAACAGACAAATAACAAATGCATCTCCCGGCGTGCAAGAAAATAACTATACCAGGCTCTAGTCCTGTTTGTAAAGCTCATAATACCGGGTTATAGCACAAGAACATGATTTTTTTTCCAAAAGTTTACGAGGGAAAAATTCTCCATGCTATGGTTAACGAAGAGTGTAATCGTCACATGAGCTGCGATCGCGCTTACTGGATAATGTTGTGCGGATGTTTTGAAAACGGCTCTGCATGGAATAATCTTAGAAAATGAACTGAATGGGCTGTTTAGAAGATGTCGACCAAAACTTCTTTGCAAAAATCAGGTTTCTGAGAGATTATTAAAACCTTATGCGGCAAATTTGAACAGAGTACATAAAACTGAAACGTTTGAAACCCTTTTATGCATTCGGCGTTTAAAAATTTCTGTTCTAGCCGCCATTAAAATTTCGGTAAGACTTTAGTACACATACTTCCTTGAGGAGAGTGGTTATAGTTTCAATAATTGATAAAAACTTCTTTTTCCTAGGTGGCGACTGGAATAGAAATCCTTATCAATTATACGAGTACGCCGCCCGTAGAAAATAATTTCAAGCGCTTCGATCTTCTACGCTCTCCTCTAATTCGTCACACCAAGTTTCGATATTATTTCAAAAGCCCGGTCCTTTCAACGGAGTTTTGGTCGCCCTCTTCTGCGCCGTCCATCGAGTTCGTTGTCGAAAACTTTCCGTGTCGGAGTATTTGGGTCCATCCGCTCAACATGACCCAGCCAACGCAATCGCTGTATATTAATGCGTTTGGCCACGTCGATGTAGGCATATAGTAGCTCATACAGCTCATTGTTCAT
Source organism: Philornis downsi (assembly GCA_019455685.1). Taxonomy (NCBI): domain Eukaryota; kingdom Metazoa; phylum Arthropoda; class Insecta; order Diptera; family Muscidae; genus Philornis; species Philornis downsi. Next base: position 4,472,312 of record JAHXMU010000074.1, read on the forward strand.
GCTACGCCGATATTCTCCGCTAGCGGTGATGGGTCCATATATTTTCCGGAGTATTTTCCTCTCGAAATCTGGCAGTACTGATTCATCTGTCTGCGTCATAACCCAGTATTCTGCGCCATATAATAACAGGACACGTAGAACCAAGGGCAGAAGTTTACTTAAGTTTTTAATGCGTAGTAAAAACTTTAGTTTGGATTTGAAACTACTTGTGCTGTATAGTTATAATTTGAGTGGCTCTTTAATGTCACGTTCACCTCACTGATTTAGTCAGGATTTTTTCGCTTTTATTTACGTGTTAATTAATTGAGGCAGGGATTTGAAACTTCATGTTGTTTCATAAAAATATGCTAGTTATCGATCGAAGGAAAAATTAATAATCCAAATCCCTAAAATCCTATGCAAATGCTTGGAAATGTTTCTGGGATCCGGGCCGTTTAAATGGATGTTCAGCCGTGGTGCAACAGTTAGCTCTCGTAGTTATGATAACAAAACAGGTTCAAACTTTGGTTCAACCATCCGTTATTCTTTTCGTTATGGGCTTTTATATAATATTTTGTTATGCAAAGCTTTTCGCGGAATTTTTCGTCATAAAGGAGGTCTTTTATTATGTTTGAAAATAGTGCATATAAATCTACCGGTTGCGAGAAACTCTCTTCTGGGTATTAAAAAATGTATATGACGGCGACATCATTGAAAAAACAATTAAGCAATGAATATGCTTTTAAGATGTCAGATTCCACTTAGAGTTACATAAAGCGTTTTCCATTTTTGAAAATAATTAATTATTCGGTCGTCAATAGATCATTGCAGCCGTTAGTCCCTAAAACTCGTTCAATGTTTCTAATCCAGAATTGGCTGATATATTCATTATTAAGAGTATATATTTAAACTATTTACGGCAAAGCTTTGTTGCATTATGAATATGGTAGGTACTCCAGTTTAAGGTTTCTTGATGATTACTTCGATTCATTGCAAATATCAAATCATTGCAAATTATTTGGATTATATTAAATAATTTTCAAAGAAACTTTTCATTTAAATAATTATGTTGAATGGAAATATTACACAATATATGATTTTTATTTAAATTAGATTTTCAAATCGTTTTTGTTAACCACAAATGCTTTCTTATTGGATATGGATTTTTAATAACAAAATATATATGTATGTTTTGTGATTCATCATTCCAGTTAGAAACATATAAACTTTATCGATTAATTATTTCTTTTTCGATTCTCATTACATTCAACTACAGCAAAGTAATTGATTGAGCATTTTTATGTGGTTTTCCTTCTTGAAGCTTCTTACAATAACTTCATTTGTTGCAATTGTACGCATTTTCACGTTTCCTTTAGTATTTTATTCCAAACACTTGGACGTTCGACTACATAGGCACAAGTGCTCGTATACAGCGACAACTTACGCATTTAAATTGTTACATTATTACACGTACTCTAACACACATACGACCTCATACATTCATATATAGCTCTATAAGGACACTCACTTATACACATCTAAGTGTAATTGTTCACACAGAAATACTCGCACACATGTTAGGTATTAATGTAATATCATCTCACGCACTTTCAACAGACAAATGCAATTCTTTGGGTTAGTTTTGAGCACTTTTCACGGTTAACTGGTAATTATTGCTGTTGATGGATACGATCCTTAGCCTTAACTATATAGCTTATGGAGTGTTTCCTGCCCTCTGATGATAGGAGGATATTTCATAGTAACTAAATAAAAACAAAAACGCTCAAAAATATATCACTCCCAAAGTGAGTGACAGTTGGTTGTTAGTTTCTTTTCTTGTTTAATGAGATTTTTATGTTTTAATTTTATTCGTTTGGGGATTTTATTTGTAAGTTTTATTGTACTATGGCGGAGTATACGAAAAACACGTCTGTAGTACAGAACCATAAGCAACAAACTGTTGGCGCTGGCAGAATTAAAGTTCCATATTCTATTCTCTTGCATGAAACGATGAAACACGAATTGAAGCTCTCTAGGTCGAGACAGCCAATGCACGTTCTTGCTTGTGATTACAAACGAAGTGGCCGCAAAAGCTTTCGCAAATATGCAGGATTGCGTTTACTTAAGGAAGGTTAGTGACAGAGCGAAGAAGAGAGGAAGAGAGCATAAACGACAAACGCAGATATAGCAAAAAAAAACAACTCACAACAAAGGCGTATAAGAGTTCTCTCATGCTATAACGCTACACTGAGCGTAAACTTCTTTGTCATTCACCGCGTATAATTCAACAGTTGAAGGTAAATGCTATACAAATTTAAACTCACATGTTTTTCGCAGAACAGGCATAAATATTCCAACTCTTTTCAAAACTGCATACCATTACGAGTATAGAGATAGAGAGCAGCAGTGGAAATGTGCAGGCTCTGTGGTGGATATATAAAACTATCCAGGTAATTGTTGCTTTTAGTTTCGTCTGCCGTAAAAGTGACGAGTGGAAAACATCTTTGGCAATAGATAAAAGGCTCAACACACAAGTGTGAAATACACATATGCACATGTACATATTGTACGTTTGTTTACTTGCATTGCCCATTTTATTTGGACTTGTGCATTATTTCGACGAACACTGATACTGTTGCTTTAGCAATTGAACGACCTCCGTGCCAACATATGGTGCAACTTTAGCGTTTCTACGTGTTGGCCATAACAATGCAACAAGAGAGCATTTAAGAAATCTCCGGCAATAGAAAATTTATTAAAATTATCGTCAGTCTTAACCACAAATGATATTATCAACATCATACATTCAGGCATACGTAAAGAGGACACGACAGGATAGATTTTTTTTGTGAATCGGAGTTGGATAAACTAGTTTCATGTCGAATCTTTATACCAATTTATCCAAAGTGGAATAGACATCCGTATCTACTATACGTCACCCGCAGAAAATAATTCCAAGCGCTTCAACGCTTTTCCACCAAGTCACACCAAGTTTTGATAGTATTTCAAAAGCCTGGTCCTTCCAACGGAGTTTTGGTCCCCCTTTCCTGCGCCATCCATCAAGTTTGTTGTCGAAAACTTTCCGTGCCGGGATATTTGGGTCTATCCGCACAACATGACCCAGCCAACGCAATCGCTGTATATTAATGCGTTTGACCACGGCGATGTTGGCATATAGCTCATACATTGCATATTTTATACTATATTAATTATTTAAATGTACAGAATAGGGAATCCTATCCATTATATCCATATAGCGTTTAAGGCAGCATCCACGAAAAGTCAGTTAAACATTTAGAATATATTCCGTTTTTTTCTAAATAACCATTATTAATTTTATTTATTATACGCCCTACATAGAAAAGATCTCTAAGCGTTTCGTTTCTTCTGTTCTCTTTCTCCTGACAGCAAGTTTTGGCAATGTTTTAGAAATCTGGGTCTTGTAATGCACACCGATGTTGGTCTTTTTATTTATCCATATATTATCAATAATTTTGGTTAATACCCTTCTGCTCATTTCTTGACTGACTTCATTTATTTTATCGAAGGCTGAACTGCGGTTGATTAAATTGTCCACAACGCCAATGTTCACATGTTTGATCTCAAAAGTATAGGATTCGTTTACAGCCAAACCCAGTATTGCCGGCTACTTTCCTATACTTGAGAAGATTTCATTAAAATAACGCAGCATACACAAACATCACTTCACTTTTTTTGTTAAAGATGGCGCTAGTCATGCAGCTTTTCTCATTACCGTTTCTATAATGTATTGAAGACGGTACTTACCTTACCGCAAGCGCGTCATGGCTTCAAATAACATCTAAAATAAGAGTGCGGTGCAGTAGTAATTATGAGATTGTGTTGGAATACGTTTTGGCTATTTCGGAGATATGTAGTTAGCAATTTTTAGCTTTCTTTATGTTTGGCCGTGACCAGGTGAATGCTCCAGATCTATGTTTTAGCAACGCACGACCAACCCAATTTCTCCTGATTTGATTAAGGAGTAAACATGTTCCTCTTTGGATATCTTTATGTGGGAATTTGGATTCAATTACTTCATTTCCCTTAGCGAGGCGAAAGTAAACATTTTTAACTCCTTCGTCGGAAGTGCTGCTATACAGACTGAAGTTTCCGATTGTTGGGCTAAGCCTATCCTTTTTGGGATCATGGCTAGAACAGTGTTTGTATATTTCTTCCAAGCACTAATAAAATTTATTTTTGGTCCTATATTATTTCGCCTTAAAATGGATTGTAAAGAAAGTAGTTTCAGTAACAGATATTACCTACTTACATAAGACTCATCAATGGCAGCATGCAAATTAGATTACCCACGCAGAAGCTTCTTCATTTTAGCCAACAGCAGGCGGGTGTCCGATGTCATTAACAAGCTATAATTACCTCCTTCAGAAGTTGTAACCTAAGTCAGTTGCAAGGGCAATTCTGTAAAGCATTCTAGTCAGAGATTCCATATCAGGAAGATCATGTCCACATAATACAAACTACGTGATTGATTGAACCTGATATCACCCACATATATTCAACACGCTGCATTGTCACTGTATGACCGAAATTTTGTTTTTCGAGAGGATCTTTTATGTAGTCGTGCTTTAGAGTCCCATTGCATCCACACTTCGAGTAGTCGAGCAATTAACAAGTTTCTATAGGGTGGCGCATAAGTAACGCTAAGATTTGATCAGTGAATACATTTTTTGTTTGTCTTTTTTTTCGTCCCTTTACAGAATTAACTAAATAGTACTTGGTAAATTTATGATGGTAAGGCTCAGCACAGAACAAAGAACCAAAGTTGTTTAATTTTACTTTGAAAGTCAGCATTCGATTATTCAGATCAATTGCTTTCATGTTCGAAATTCTTATAGCGCTCCAACAATTTACCGATTGGTTCAGCGTTTTGACCTCGTGCAGTTCGAAATGAAGTGACCATTGCTCGAGAGCAAGCAAGTGTCGAGGAAACCCCCGAAACTTCCACCATATATGTTTTTTTTTCGTATAAGATGCAATTGGTTCACGAGTTAAAACCAAATGATGCACAAGAACGCATTCAGTATAGTTGCCGTTAACGTTACTTATGCGCCACCCTTTATAATAGTTTAAGTACTTCACTATAGCTAGCGCTTAAATCGAATAAATGTATATTACGAATGAAATACAAATAACTCTGTAACACAACGTATACGATCTGGATAACCTTTCTATGTAGTAATGCAAATGAAAGCAGTTGCGCATTGGTGTAGTATGGATTTGATTTCTATAAATTAAAAATAACAACAACATACAAACACAATTGGAGGCAACAATAAGATTACAGTCCGCGAAACGCATAGCAAACTATTTACTACTTTATTTTTCTAATGAAAGGCACAACAAGTGGATTTACCTCCATTAGCATTTATGTTGATGGCAACACATTCAAATTGATTTTCTTAATCATAAATCAAGAACATCACTTCCGATTTAAGTATAATTTTTTCCACAAAGATAATGTATGCCCAAAAGTCCACGTACATATACATGAACATATGTCTGTGAAGCCTAACCCTTTTGGTCAAAGCTTTCTGTTTGTAATGCAAAGACAAATTAATGCCCTAAAATAAGCATTAAATAATAATAAACACGTAAAACTTTCCCACATTGGCAAAAAACCAACACACATATTTACTCGTACACGTAGATTTGTAATCTAATTTGCATAATTTTCCATAAATTGCACTTAAACTCATAAGAGGACACCAACACGCTGGCGGGGATTAGGCCACGTTACCTGCTACAATATTTATGTGTACGCTTGTATGCATACATGTTAGTATTCCGCATTTTTGTAGAGTAGAAGATATGATACATTTTTGCACTTTTGCAAAAGTTGGAGTTTGCAATGCAAAATCCGATATGCAAACAGGAAATTTGAAGGAAGAGAAAATAAGTATATGAATGGATGTTTAGCCAAGAGAGATAAAAGGAATTTTTGCAGATTAACCTTGAAATTCAATTATTCAAACGCCATCATCGAATTTTAGTAGTCTCTGTCAATCCGTCACACACACACACACACACACACACAGAAACACATTAGACATTTCGTCTATTCTTAACACTGTCGCTGGATAGGTTTAGCAGCGAATTATTTTTTATCGCGCGGATTGGTAAGGTTAAAATAAATGATAAAATATGACTTCGAATAGCGGCACTGTCTTTAGAAATTGTTTCCTTTTTCCTTTTTAGGTGACAGCTTACAACACACATACATACATGCTGCGTTGTATAACAACACTCTCTTCCTATCCCTTGCTTGGATATACACAATTATTGCTGTATTTTGTGTTAAGATATTCTTTGTATTCACTGAAACACTCATACCCACGTGCATATAAGCAAACAATGAACATTCCTTCTTCATTGCTTTGCTTTAGTCGTTTGTATTATCCTACGAACAAGGACAATTCTTTTATAACTTTCACCTTGCACTTGATAATTGAAAAATTGTTCTACATACTTTGCAACAACGGCTTCAGATATCACTGGCAACAATGACAACTACGACGGCAACAACAGCAAAAATAATAATAAATATTTCTGATATATTTATACTTCTTTAAGGTCGCAAAAAGGTTTTGTTTTCATGGGGTTTTTTTTCTTTTTTTGTTTTTGGAAAGTCTTTCTTACTTGCATTTCCTTCTGAACAAACATTTCTTTATAATTCATTGTGAAGGGTAAAGTAAAAGTCCTTAGCGATATAAACACTGCAGTGGATTTGTTTTTGTTTTCAATTTCATTTCAAGAAACATTCTTGTGGATATTTAAATTTCCTTCAGAATACTTGAGCGGAGTACAATAAAATTTACAATAAGCGAATAGGAAATTTGTACATATAGAAATAAATAAATGGAGTTTCGTGGACATGACTAGCACACATAGAACCAGAAATAGTTCAATATAATGGTTCTATAAGCTTAGGCAGGGCACAAGCTATATAATTTGGGATTATATTTTTCAGTATCCTTTGCATTCCCACCATATGTTGCTTTCAATTAAGATGTAGTTGGTAAAATTCTTAAAGAAAAAATTCTTGAAAGTACCTACTTATTTAGAAATGGTTTTAGGCTTTATAAAGGACAACTTTTTTCGTAATTTGGACGATTTTGGAAAATGTCGGATTTAACATGGCTGAATTTTAACAAAATAATAGTAAAAATATTCATTAAAAACGTATTCTAGTTTTGATTTTTTTCTAAATAACCATAATTTATTGATCATTAGATGGTGATTATAATAGAAATTTTATTTATTATGCGCCTTACATAGAAAAGATCTCTAAGCGTTTCGATCTTCTGCTCTCTTTCCCATTAAGGGGAGTTTTGGCAATGCTTCAGAAATCTGGCTCTTCTAATTGGCTTGTAATCACAATCACTCTCAGGCTTTGCAGGCTCGAGGTTTTGCTCCATCCACACTACATGATACAGCCAGCGCAAATGCACTCGACCACGTCGAGAGATAAAAATATCTCATAGCCGAATATTGTTTACTGTTATTTTGTTAAAATGTAGCCTCTTGTACTCGTTTGAAGCAATTTATCCTTCCTCTATTATGCAATGGAATTACGGACGAGCATACGGACATGTTAAAATCCTTACCCTGAGTATGAGTAATATTTAATTAATACCATCACATAGATAATAATCATACGTAGGATGTACCTGGGAAAAAAATCACATCTACTGTTTCGAATGATTTAATAGGTGGAAAAACCAATAACGATTTAAGGATCGACTTGGGCTTCAAATATGGATGATAGTAGGCACTTGATTTGAGGCAGTGCTGAGAATTTTTTTAAATTCTCTGTATTGCAGCTATTGCAAATGCACATAAGTCTCAGCCGTTTTACAAAAGATAGCCCCAGCAGTAAGTTATGGTTGAAATTGTCAGGTTTAAAAAGTCATGTTGCAAAATTCGACATCTGACAGCAGCATAACCTTGATATGTTAACGTTTTTGTATCATCATAATATGCTTTTTTTGTACGAAAATGTCGACTTCGTTGTATGTGAGGACTTTTGATTTACTTCATTAATTTAAAGAAATCTGAGGCGCACTGAAGACTTGTTGGGATCTATGGCGGATCTGTTTTTAGTGAACAAAATTGTCGCGAGTATGGGCAATACTTTCAATGAATCATTTGTAACCATATTTTCATAATAAAGTTGCATTTTTATAAAAACAAATTAACTTAAAAACTTAGTCGCGCCTAATATAAATATTTGAACGGGAAGCTCGAGTGCCACACTGCTGTCAGAATATTATTAGTTTCAATTGTCAAGTTATTAGCATATTATACTAAAAACGGACATTATATCATAGCCATATCCATTGAAACATTAACGTACTTATAGTTGGCACAGAAAATCTGTTAAAATATTGGCCAGTATTTAATAACAATATAATAATGTAGCAATTTTTCAATATTTTATTAAAATTTGTAGTAATCAATGATTGAAATTAATCAGCTATAAATTTCAGTTTTAGCTATTAGAGAAAATAGCTATAAAAAATTATCTATGCTTTATTACACTCTATCATTATAGAATCAGATTATTTGCATCGTCATGATATGATCGGTATGATAAAAAATTGCTTATTTTTGATTAAATTGCAAAATGAATAGATTGCTAAGTTGACCATGATCATGTCCGCAAATTGTTTGATTATTTTTAAAATCTTTAATGTAAACGAATTTTTGTACAATCTGAATATTTCCACATGTTTTTAATATGGAAGGACATTCAAATTCTGTTTTATTATTGATTTCAAAGGGTTCAACCTCACTTTTGCCGACTGTTAGAGATAACATAATTTGGTTCACATTCAATTCTTGATTTTACAATCGAATCGTTTAATTTTTGGAACGACGAAATTCTTTGGTAGCGATTTCGCTCTCATATCGGCTAATACGACAAATTTGTCTTTGATTTTTTTCCACTTACAAGGACTAAAATGCGATAAGCCTAGTTTTGAAGAAAAAAACATTTACAAAGATTGATTGGTCAAAGGCTCTCACAACCCCAACAGATGTGGCCGGACGTTTAAATAGCATAAAATGGTTGAGAAGAACTTGACGAGGACTATATATTGTCTTCGCCACCAACACCAAGAGCGAAGTTGGACCTCATGACAGCAACAGTGAAACAGGATTTGCATCAGCAACAACATAAGGGGAATTGCATCTGTATCATTGAGCCATGTATGTGCTACTCCAAAAATGTTGTAGTTCTATCAAAAATCGCCGATTTTCTTCCATAGATATTTTTTACATTCGTATTTATAAATGTACAAAAATTACCAACTTTTGAATAAAATAAGGATCTGGCAAGCGAGTATAACACCACGAAACTCAACTTCGTAGACAATTTAATTTAATTTAATTTATATATTCAGGGTTGTAATTTTAAGCCTTAAGATAATATTACAGCATATCTTCTACACAAATCAATAACAAATACATTTTACAACTTTACAATACTAATGTTACAAAAATGTTGCGTATCGTAATAGCAGAAGAATATGATTTACAATATGACAGTCTACCTCACTTTTTAGAATTTTTCACTTTGTATGTTTTTCGTCCTAAAATACAGAATTATAACTTTAATTGGAATTTACAGCTACTCCATAATATAACGAAAAATTTAATAACAGATTAAATGGCCAAAGTTAATAACTCTACTAGTACTTTTTTAAAGATCTAATTGACTAAGTAATTAAGATGCTATACAAGTAATGGCTCAAAAAAAAAAAAAAAAAATAATAATAATAATAATAATAATAATAATAATTTTAACGATAATCATTTCTCTGTTCAGAATGGGGAAAAAATACGGGCAGCAAACTATCTGACGGCAATATCAACGAAAAAAGACGGATGAGGAATAACATTGAAATATGCAAGAAGTTTCTTTTTGTAAGTGTTTTGGGATGAAGAATAAATTTGTAATGTGTTTGGAAGTTTGTTAAACTGCCTGGCTACTCTTAAATAAGCCATGACATTTTATAATTTTATTTATTCATATTCATTTAATTTTATACATTAATTAAAATCAATTTCGAATAAATGTTGGCTTAAGAAGAATTTAAATGTATGCATTGAAAGCAAAATAATATTTTCCAAATGTTTGATATCGCCTACAACAACAACTGTAGGTTAAAACAACTTAAATCCATCAGTCTCTTGAATATCTTTGTAAGCGATTTCGATATATTATTTGTATAAATACAACAACAGTTGCTGTAGAAAATTTGGCTGTGACTCTCACCACGAGAGTATCTCTCCATCTTTATAAAACTTTCCAAAGAAAAGTCGACTACTTTCAAAGTTATTGATATTTTAAATTTTAATTTTATCAATGAAATTTAATCAAACATAGAGCAGTTGCGTCTACATTTAACGGTGATGGTTAATGTTAATACCTCTAACACTGAACACCGAGCAATTGCAAATATGAAAATGATTTAAAAACAATTTATACTATTTCCACCTCCGACATCAACTGGTATGAATGAAAAAAAACAACAAATTATTTGCATAAATCTTCCACACAAATTCTTAGGATAATGCTTTTATATCATATAACAAAAACACATCCTACAAGGCAGAAATCACAATGGAAATATTCACGAAATTTGTAGACTACCTCTCATCTATCCTCCGTAGGCATCCTGACATACAACTATATTTGTCCCCCTCACATCGCATACATACATTTTTACTGCGCTATTTTATACCTCACGTCTCTTAGAAATTGTTATTTGTTTGGCTTTCATGCACATCTGCCAGTCCCACTAGCAGCACCCCATGGAATACTTAGCCGGGCTTATTCGCTAACCTTTTCTTTGTTTGCAGGTCTGTCCATATCGCAGCGAGATGAAGATGAAGAAACTGAGCTTTATTTCCTTTGCATATTACCCAGGTGCTATCGCTTTGTGAAATGCAAAGGCAGTGAACAGTTCATTGCTACAATCTCAGACACTTTTACTACTTAGTCCCAGTCCCCCCAAAAGTACTAAACTACAGGCAGAATGGAGCGCCCACAGCGGTAGCTGTGAGGATTATTCGCCGCAGCACAACCGAGTAAGTTTTGTTGTCTTGTAATTGTCTTTGCGTTTATGTATTGGTGCGGTTGTGTCTGTGAGAGCCCGGAGTTATTTAGTTTATGTGCGATGATAATTGAAATAATAAACAAGAAAATTATGATGAATATATAATAAAAAGAAATGAAAACGAAATTACTTTTTGGTAACAGGTAGAAAAATGAGCTCGCTTACATATATAAACACATTAGCGCCTACATGCTTTTGGGTTTGCAGAAATATGTGTTTATATGCTTTGTATATAAGCAAACGCTATGATCGTGTAATATAGAATAATTATAAGGTAGAATGTGTATCACCAGCTGCCAACCGTAGATTCCTTTTAAGGTATCCACTATGATACACACAGAGTCTGAAGCCTTAAATGAATTTTGGGAATCGAAAAATTTGCTGCTCAGCGGCAAATAAGGAATATATACATAACACAAAAGTATTATTATATTTTATAAGAAGGAATAAACACAACAAGTAGAGCTGAGTATTGTAGGGATCGTACAAGCATTATTGATGACTAATATGCAAGTCATATACATCAGGAATTTTGTCCCTTGAATTCTTCATATGAAAATAAAACAAAAGTACGTATAATTTTTAAAATTAAGGCCTCACATCTTACAGAAATATTTGGCTATAAAGAAATTTTTTCACAAGATGAAAGTCGCTTCTGCCTACAACTAATACTAGACATTAATAAGGTTCCATTTTACAGTAGGGTTTAACTATTTTTATAGTAGTAATGAGAATGTGAAAAGTACTCCATTACGATCCTGAACCTGATTTCTGGTTTCTACAAAAATACGGTGGAAGTGGATTCACGAAATGTACTGTCCCTATTAAAGTAAGGTAAGAGGGCAGTTTGTATAAGAGAAGCTAGTCATACAACACAAATTTAGCTACAAAATGTCAAAGTTATTATTTAGCTGCAAACATGTTTCCCAACCTGGTAATGCTCATAAATGGTTACCGATTTTGAGGCTATTTGAAATGTTGAATGTTTTCTACATAATTCTTATGAACTAGACGTGCGAAAGGTGATGTCGGTTCAAAACACTCAAAATTCTTTAACAACTTATAACAACTTTGGATAAAATTGTTAACATTTTTAACACTCTTTTGGGAAACTCTATTACTATATTGTCGGTTTTTCCGAAAAACAAAACAATATTTCCTTTATTTTGCATTATTGTTTGCACGTAGAACTTTTGCTGGATTTGGCCGATCATGAGACACCCATATATTCGAATGAAATTTACGTTCAAGTCAATCATAAATCTATCTCCAAAAGTTGCACATCACGCAGTACAGTTGTGGCAGTCGCCTAATTATATATTGGGCTGGGAATTGACAGCGTGAGGTTTAATATCTGTCTCACTAATGGGAGACCACATGACGCCATCCACATTTTTAACTGCAACACAAAGCTCACCTCTCCAACACTGCATTACTTACAGACTCATTCCACAATTGTGCACAAATTGTGTAACTGGAATTTAAAGAAAAAGATTGAGCAACAATAACTAGGATTTTTGCTGTATCCTAATCAATATATCCTGCACACTTATTTGTGCTTATTGATCGATTCTTTATACATTCACTACCAACATCATCGATTTTCCCACCATCATCAAATTGATTGCCGAAACATCTATCAAATTCGACATTGAAATCACTTTCAGAGAAATTCTAAAATTAGGCTATTTTTAAGGAAATATTTAAAAATGGAAAATCAGCCTGTTGAAACACTGAGTATTTAATTCAAAAATACATTTATTCATTAAAACATACTAGGAAATGTGGAAGCAACTCTTTAAAACATGCAATTTGAAACAAATCCGGGGATTAATTTGCCAAAAACTATTCCTGGTGCATAATTTAAGCTCAGAAAGACTAAAACATGCTAGAAATTTATATTGTTTTGAACAATGTGAAAGCAACTCTTTAAAACATGCAATTTGAAACAAATCTGGGGGCTTAATTTGCCAGAAACTATTCCTTGTGCATAATTTAAGCTCAGAAAGACTAAATATTAAAATGACATTAATAATTAGCTTGGATACCATAAACATTTAGTATTCATACATGCCTCTACATATAAGCGGAATAAATAGTATATGTGTGTGTTGATATCTGTGGTGTTGCCGACAATTCATGTGCAATTAATAGGACTTTAATCTATAAATATTTAATAACGCGCATATCGTATGCCTTCGTGAGCCATGAAATTATATTGCATACTTTGTTGCTGCTTTTTCGCGAGCAATCACAATAGTAGCTGCTGTAGCCGCTGTTTGCTGCTGTAGTTGTTTTCTTTGAGCATTACATTTTAATGAAATTTAAATTGAAACAAGACAGACATATTAGCGAGGCTTCACTTCTTGCTTGCCTTGTATGTGGTTGTTGCTGTATAGCCTGGCACGTTGCACAGCAATACAAATACGCTACCCTATCGTTGAGCTAACAAACTGACGTTTACGTACATATACATATATATAGGTATGAATACAACACTGTTACAAAGGGAGACACAACTACAGAAAAAAAAAACATAGAGCAATGCACAACTGGAAGAAACGGTGATTGTATTTAGTTCCAGGCATAAGCGTACGACAACATCTGATATCTTTTTCAGACTTGCAATATTTTCTAACATTTTACAAAGGCAAACTTACTTAGGCATTTAAACAACCATGCTTATGTGTGTAGCCTACATAACTTTTATGGTTGTGTGTGTGTGTGTGGGTGTAAATATTCACATATTTAAAGGTTTCGGAAAATCATACTAAATCTTTCCTGAGGCTGATGAATTCCATAAATAAGCCCATTTTTTAGCTCCTTAAACATTCGTCCCCTCTTGTAATAATATAAACATAAAATTGTGAAAATGAAATATGAAAAATATGTTAATATAAATACATATCTGCTACATATTCTTGTACGTACCGCTGAGAGTATAAAGGTGCTAAGTGAATTATTAAATTTTGTAGGAGACACAAAAAAAAAATATTTTTAAAATACACTGTCGCTTCTATTCAAGTGAGCCCCTCTAGTGATTTAACAATAGTGACTACTATTTAAAGTACACTTCACATAACGATTCAATTTTTAATTATTTGTTTCTTCTACTTCCACACATCACCTACAAAAAACTTCAAGCCATGGAATGTTCCGTTATTTTAATTCGCTCTTTTCTTTTAAATGAGTGAAAAATGTGTTCTCAGTAATCAGTTTAAGTGTGAGTCTTTAGCAGATCATCATAAATCAGTACGGAGTACAGTAATTGTGTATTATTAAATATAAAGCAATCGATTTTAAGTAAAATGAACCGAGCTAAATCCTATAGTGTCGAGGAAAGATCCAAAATTAAAACCTACAAGGAGTGTGGACTTTCTATTCATCAAATAGCCAGAAAAACTAATAGAAGTCGCTATGGAAATAATATGAAAGGTTCGACTCTGCAGCCAAAATCAAGCAAAAAGCTGGCATTTACGTGTGTCAACGGTAAAAAGACTTATTTTCAAAGCAGCACACTTGCAATGCTTGAAACTTAAAAAGAAACCACCGCTAGACAATCTCCGCTTTAATTTATGTAGTACGACTATGACATAGACTAGAGAATGGAATAGAATTATATTTTCCGACGAAAAAAAAGTTCAATTTAGAGAGGGTCCTGATGGATATAATTACTACTTCCACGTTCTTTGAAAAGAGGAACACCTACTCAATCGATTACACAGCTGGGAAGGTAGAGTTATGGTATGGGGTGCGATCTCTTATTATGGCACAATAGAGCTCAAGTTTGTCTCTGCAAAAAATGAATGCGACTTTATACATATACAAAGCCGTGCTGGAAAATGCTTTTCCTGAAACTAAAAATAGTTTCGGAGACTTGGAATGGCGCATAACAACGCGCCAATCCACACAGCAAGAGTCGTCAAATCATGGATTGAAAACCAAAATGTTGAGGTTATGAACCGGCCGCCTTACTCTCCAGACTTAAACATTATTTAAAACGTCGCAAAAGCGAACTCATTAATGGAGTTAAACAGGCCTGGTCCTATATTTCGCTGGACCTAATCAAAAAACTGTTTGAACAGAATATGTGAATGTATTCTCAACCACTACTAAATTTTAGTTGAAATACTTATTTTTAAGTTAGATGTAAGCAAAGAATAATACCTTTAATTTAGAATTAATGTTTTCATGTATAATCTAATTTTTGTGAGTGGGGGAGCTATTCAAATGAACTGAAATTGAATTTCTCACTTTTTTTTTTGTGTTTAATGTTTTAGTATTATTATATTATTATACTATTAAAATCTTATTTTTTTTTAAAGGTGGAGTTAATGTCGTTTACCAAATCTTTCACCAAACCTAGCGTACATGTGTTCGCTCCTAAAAAAAATATGCAAACAACAGCAGATGACAATAACTTAAGAAAATCCTTGCTTAACGAAAATATACCATGACTGATAGTGGATATACTAGCATGACTGATAATGGGCATGTATTGCACCAGTTGTTATCATTATATCTCGGGGGTAATTTTTGTACATGTGTATGTGTATACCTATATATGTACACACATACATATGTCCCTTGATGATTTACTAACATTGTGCTTGCTCACTATCATATCGTCTATGTGCGTAATAATCCCTAATGATCTGGTCATTTGTAATACATAAATATCCTGCAAGAAATATTTAACCAATGACTATCGTAAGTTACATTGACCCCAAAAACTTTTTGTTTTGGAAATGTGCCGCCTCACAATGTTTTTGGATTTAACTAAATTAAATGCTTTAGGTCACATTCATAATTTGTTATTGAATGATTGATTGGCGAATATTACTACTATGAAAACGTTCTTCCTAATTTTCATATTCACTGAGAGTTGAATGAAAAAGTTCATTAATTATCTTTCAATACTATAGCAGTATAAAAGAAGGTCACTCATTGCATTTGAAATAAGAACATTTTCAAACAAATTTAAAATTGTTTGTTATAAAATGGTAGTTCTTTGCCCTGCATACCTAGATTCCATACCGTATGAAAGAAAACGCCTCGCCTTAAGGAATTTGGCTGAGCTTTTCGTTTTCACTGGGATCTACGTTTATTCTGAGAATACTTTACCGACTGGAGTCAACCGGGGCTCGAACCCACGGTTATCGAACAGTCATCAAATTCGTGCATTGTACGCATCGAACATTACTATCAATATTATGCATAGAAACTATCGCTGACAAACAAAATTACTCCGCAATTGGAAGAACACACGGGCTTTGGGCAGAGTTGTATAAGAGAATCGTCTTGTCAAACACTTTTATAGATAAAATCAGTTTTTGTTTATAAAAACTACACCGGAATCTTTTTGATCGGAAAAATATCATTCCAGGTACGATTCCAGTAGAAAATAGTGTAGAAGTTTCCTTTTCCTTTTAAAACCGATTTCATTAGTTCAAATATTTTCAAAAAATTTTTTTTTAAACAAGTACAGTGCAGACACTTTTCTATAGGACTAGTATTTTTCTATGGGAACATAATTTTCCAAACACTTTTCTAAAGAAAACGATTCTATAAAATAAATTCCTATCCAGATAATTTTCAAAAGAAACGCATTTAGCTATATTTCTTTTGAAATACTATATTTGAAGTAATTTTTCTGTGAGAAATGACTATCTTCAATTTCTTTTCTATAAGAAAAATAACTGCAATTACTCTCCAAGCATGCAATTTTTCTCTAAGAAGGTCGACTGTGAACACATTTTTTTTGTCAGAAAATTTGCATCGCAGACACTTTTCCATAACAAAAGTATAGATATTTTACCCAGTATTTTTCGATGAGAGACGTATAGTTCTTGATTTTTTTGTAAGAGCGAAGTTTCAACCCAGAATGTCTGGAAAGCCAATTTTATTAGGCAAATGTGTTTGACAAGATAAGATTCTTAAAGAAAAGTCTATAGAAATATATTTGCCCATATATCTGTTCTTTTCACAAAGTTTCTGGGAAGGGTATGAAGAGCGTTCAGTGTTAGTATTTAAAGTAGGAAATTCGTAAAATTAAAGAGTTTTTTATTACGAATTGCTATACCTACTGCTCCGTACACATATTATGCACATCCTATCCTACTTGTGCACTACGCATACAATATTGATTGCAATATTATGCACAAAAAGTGGCGCTGACAAATAAACAATTTACTAAAATTGTACAGAGTTGGAGAGACAGAGGACAGGACCAGAGGACACATTTCTATAAAAGAATTAATTATCTTTTCAATTTTTACGGACAAAATCATTATTCGATTAATTTTATACATAACAAAAAAAACATGTTTCTAATGGAAACGTGTCGTTCCGGACAGTTTTCAGTGAGGAAACTATTCTTCCAGATGCTCTTTTATCATTTACCTTTTAAAATACAACGATAGTTTTTCGAAATATTTGTCCATAAGAAAAGGGCTTTTGTAGACAATTTTCTTTACAAAATTGTATTTCCAGAAACATTTCATAGACGTAAATATTTTCCGAAATATTTCTGCAACATCAATATCTTTGCAGATGTTGTTCTATTAGAAAATTATCTTTGAAGACACTCTTAAGATATTTAAACTGACACTTTTCTATAAGACAAGTATTTTGACAGACAGGAAAAGAGTATTTCTGGACATAAATGGTAGAAGAAAACATTTCTATTGGAGAACATCACTCCAAACAATTTTTACAAGAAAAAAAAGTATCGTTCCAAATCTTTTTCTATAAGAAAAGTATCTATGGAGATTTTTTCGATAATAAAAATATATTGTTGTGTTACTTTTCTTGGAATAGTATCTTCCATATCACTTTTCAATGAGAAAAACGTCTATATCTTTCCGAAAGTCTATTCTATCACAATATCACTATTTCAGCAACCTTTCTATAAGAAAGTTGTTTTTGCAGAAAATTTTTAATAATAGCTACACCACAGATTCTTCTGCACAACAAAAGACGCATCAGTGTAGGTAAATCTTTCTTTCAGACATTTTTATATAAAATAAGTGTTGCTTCAGCAAGACAAAATACTTCCATTTTCAAATTTGTAAAAAATCGTTTTCTAAACTAAAAGCGTTTGGGAAGAAAAGAACTTTTCTTATAGAAGTTCCTAGAAAAACAAAAAATCTTTAATGAAGTATTATTAGCGAAACTTCGTTTTAGAAGTGTAGCTTTTTTTATTTTGTTAACTGATTTTTTAAAAAGCACCTATGGCTAATATAGTACATTACAAAGCACTACACTATCGTTCCAAAATATTTTATATAACAAAACTATCTTTTCTGATAAATTTTTAGACGAAAACTATTTTCCCGCACAATTTTTTCTAAGAAAATCATCTTCCGAAATAATTTTCTACAGGAAAACTTTCCTCCCAGACAATTTTTTGTTAAAAGTTTTTCCATGAGAAAGTATATTCCATATCCTTTGTCTTTACACACTTTTCTCTAAGAAAAATATTTCTCCATAGACTGGAAATAAGTTTGCTTCAAGCGTATTTGTATAAGAATATGATTTTTTCTGTAAGCACCTTAGCATACTTTATTCAAAACATACTTCCTTTATATTCAAAACATACTTACATTTATATTAGAGCACTTTAACAAATTTTATTTAAATTTATGCAATTTTCCTTGAAGAACATGTTTCCAAATATTTCCCAGCCAAGTAAAATACAATTTTTGTTGCAATCGTCAACAATACTTTGCCCTGTACACAAAAGTGTATCGTTCTTTGACGTAAAGGTTCTGGAAAAATGAAAACCACCGACTGATATACCTACGTATGGGGAGGTCTCTTTTTCATATTCATAAATCAACAAAATAAAACTTCAATTGCACAAATAAATTTTTATTTGAAAAGTCATTTTATGCAGTCTATAAGTTTGGCGAACTGAAAAAATAAATGTCATTTTTGTTGTTTGTATTTTGTCGTTTCCTAAAAAAACTTTATAGGAAGTCGACGACTATACTGGAAATACATAATGGCTTCTTCAACTTATCATCTACGTTAAACTTTATCCTTACTGTCGACTTCCTTCCACCTGACTCGCTCTACGTCTATCTGTATCTTCTCTCTCCGCTCGGTGCCGCATTTCCTTCCTCCGTCTCTAGACCTATGCTCACGGAGGTGGGTGAGAGGAGAATTCGGTCACATCACCTAAGAAAGAAATGTCATTAGAATTGATTGTGCATTTTCAGTTTGGGTTAAGGTGACGTTTATTCATACATTACATTCCATAATTGAGTTAATATTAAGTCCGTTTCAAATGAGTGTCAGCAGGCGGATGTCTCGTCTCCGTCCAATGTAAATGCAACATTCTTGAGTTTGTGAGCCAGATACATTTTCTTACAGTTAATATCATTCTCTAAGGCATCGGTTATCTGTTCATTGTATTTGGTAACGTATATGTACAGTTCCTTGAGGGCGGCTATTGTGTCGAATTCATCATTCTGTTGTATGGACAGATGATGCATGGCCGTGCTCATCTCCAGATCGCTGATCTGAGGCAGACGTGCTACGTCTGTGTAAAACTGTTTAACCATTTTCCGATATTGGGGTATATCCTTAGCAAATAATAACTTGTTCGAGGGTGAATCTTTGCCCAGCCGATGTTCTGTCGTCGAGCAGGCATCCATGAAGGCTTGAGCTATGCCACTTAAACTGGCGTCAACGGTGACGGTTTTATTTACATCGAAAATGAAATCGGGATTCTTGATGAAGTTTACCCAGAATCGGAGGGGCAAACTATTCGACTTCCAGGCGTGTACTATGTCAGGGTCATAGATGTCGTGACGCCTAGCCGCCTCGTCCAGAAGATCAAAGAGCCACTTTACGGCAGGAGGCAGCTCTTCGTTCACCGTTAATATAGTGGCAAAGAAATCGTCTACAAATTTCTGTACCGTCCCCTTGGCGGCTAGCAAACGTGTAAGATACACCTCAGGTATGGTTTTGTGTATCGGCTCCCCGGTCGCGCACACGGAACCGCCGTTACCTCCCGATATGGCAGAGTTTTTAATGTTCATGTAGTGGTCCGGTAGCAAAGGTTTTACCAAATGGTAGACTCGAGGCTGTTGTAAGCCAGACTCGATATCGTTATTCATAATAATGTGGGACTGGGAGTTATTGATGAAGTAGAAATTATTGTAAGGGGGTTGGTATTGCTTCCCGTATGGCATGTTGGAGCAATCGTTTTGTCGGGCCACCAAACTCATAACGGCTGATTCTTTAACACCGTAATGAGCTAAGGTGTTCAAACGTTTCCATCCGTTAATAGTTTTCGTTGTTAGATCTTCGTCTTGTAGTATTAAATGACCATCTCGGCCATGGCGCCATTCCAAGTCCACTTCATGTACTGAGGGTCGCATTGAGAAGGGGGTATTCTTGAAGAGAGCATCTAATATTTTCGATTTTACTTGTGAAATAGAGTCCCAGTCCAGAACTTTACATTGGACCTTCTCATCCAAATCATCTTGTACTATATTAAGGACTACCACTGAGTGCGGTATCTGTTCGTGCAAAAGCCTCTCCTTGGATAAAGAGTAGCGCGCATCGTGAGTAATGGCGTCAACCAAGCCTTTTTCAATTTGATGTTTTATGGCCTTGAACAGCAAAAACAAACTGGATCCAGCATACTCTTTAAGATAATCGTACATGCAAATGGCCATAAAGTTCGTTAGCATCTTCTCCACCACACTCTCCGTCCTTCTCAACATAAGTTGGGGATACTTGTTGCATACCGACTTATCTACCAGGCGCAGCAACAGGCATTTCAATATCTCCGTGGCATATTCCATTTTGTTCATTAGCACTATCATCAGTAATGAGGCTACGTTCACTTTGTCTCTAATATTGAATGACTTCTGAGCCTCCAGAGTCTCAATGAAGGTCAGAACAAAGTACTTGTTACTGATCAATTGTTCGAATTGTAGCATGGCAGTGTCATAATTTGTGTGGAAGTTATTCATGCGCATTTTCGGAGAATTCAGAATGGGATGATCGGTGACACCAGGGAAGAAAACTTTCATGATGTAGTTGACGTGATCCAAAGTCGGAATACCGGTTGTTTCCAAATCGGCTGTCAGATCGCTCATATCCGTCTGCAACTCCGCAAAGGCCTGTTTGCATTCTGATCTCACGTTACTCTCCAAAGTGATCATCTGTATTTGAATTCGTTTGTATTCGCGCTCTGCTTGGGTAGATTTGCGCCGATATATAAAGAAGGCCGCTATCAACAGCATAAGTACAATAAGAATAGTAAAAATTATCACCCACATGGCATGGGAGAAGGTGAAGGGTTTAAGTATGTCATATTTAATATGGCCGATAACAAATCTCAGATTGCGTCCCATTGTCACCACTACCAAAGGTAAATCATTAGATTGACTAATGCCATTCTCGTCGGTGCCTGCGGGTTGCTTTTCTGGAGGAGTACACAATAGCTGTGTCATTGTTAAGCTGGTTATATTACACTGGGATGTGCCGATCGTGACGTTCACATCCGATTCATCAGCAGCTATGTTAAGCAGTTCACCCTCAATAACTAAGGTGTCTCCTTTATACAATTTCACGTTGTCTGTAAATGCGTGATATTTAGGGTCCTGAAAGTAAACTATAGTACTTCGCAGACTGGGGAAGTATTTGCTAAGATCTTTCACACACTGGACATTATCCATGTTAAAACCTAACTGCAGATTCAACTGCGTTTCCCGTATCTTCACAAAGGCGGCAACGTCTTGAGCCTGGTATAGGTTACTTTCATGATAACGAGAACCTCCATTTCCTATGGTGCTATAAATATCTGAAGAATCGCCACTATACGGGTTATTCCGTTTTCTGATTGTATGGTAACCGGATGAAATCGACGCCGACGTAGCCGGCGATTGATTGTAGTCATGATCTCGTTGTTGCTCTAGCAACATTTTATATTTCAGAAACTGATTCGAAACCGCGGGAGAAGGACACTCCATTTGACTGGAATTGATTACAACGCAAGAAGTTTTATTCAAGCGCTCGTTTTCGAAGTATACCTCCAATTCGGGTTTCTGAATAGAATCCAAATACATGCCATGCACTGTTAGCAGCCGGCCACCGCTGGCAAAACTGATCAAGGGCTTTATCTCCATTATCGTGGGATCTTGGGTGTAATTGAAAATCGAACAGGGTTTCGTAAGGGAGGGCAGTAAGTAGTTGTAGTTGTTGTGGAATGTTAACTGCTGGTCATACATTGAGCCAAAGGATTGTCTCTGTTGTTGTTGCTGGTGCGGGTCTTGGTGGGGTGGCGTTTGACAGGTGTAGGTACGATTAGCTCCATCAACAATTAGTCGTAACATTCGTATTGGCTCTGGTTGCGTGGCCTCCGAGGTAATACACGTCAGCCTCGAAGATGACACTTGCGTTATATTAATGTGACACTCGTATTCATCGAGGAAGGCTCTGATATTAGACCCGATATTTAGATACTTCCCAATCAGTGATATTTGAGTTCCTCCTGATTTAGGCCCTCTGGTTGGTGTCAAGCCATTCAGTTGGATGTCCTTAAACTGGAACTGCACGCTGGATTCTGTGAAACCTGCCTCATTGAATACCTTAACGGGTGCAGTGAGTTCATGATTGATGGCACCAGTACGGCATTCGATTTTTACGGAAATCTCATAGTTCACCAACTCGCAGGGCACAGGGCCAATTGATATTTTCCCTCTAACATCTTCTTCGCGAATACCCAAATTACTTCCTTCTATTGTAATCAACGTGCCACCTTCAATGGGGCCAAATAATGGTTTTATCATGTCAATTCGTGGCCTAGGACATTCGTTGAACTTAAGCAAAACTCCGTTGTGACTGGATGACGTAAGTAATGAGGATGTTGTTGAGGTAGCCGACGGGGATAGCTCATGATCCAGACCTCCATTAGAGTTTACGGTGGGGCAGGTCTCATTGTAGGCACAAGTGTTTCCACACCAAGCACACTGGTATTTAGGGTTCCTGGTCACACACAGACTGCAATCGGCATGCTCTCGGTGGGAGCCCAGAACATCGCATTTGTAGAGCGTAACGTAGGCCGTATCTATGTAATGTTGACGATTCCAGGTAATATCAACTCGGGCTTGATATTCAATCGTATTGGCTTCATAGAAATATGGCGTTTTCTCGCATACCACAATTCGATTGGCCTCTATGCGAGCGGGCAGCATCATTTGGGCGGCTTCTATTTGTACTGTACACAGAAATCCATACGGAGCATTCTTAGGCTTGGGTAGGTTCTCAATTTCAAAACGAATCTCTTTAGGCACCTTTACTGGAAGCAAAAGAGGCTCTTTTGATCTCCTCAAATGGGGGCATTCCGCTTCCCTGGCTATGACCTTTTCAAGATTGCGACACTTTTGCATTTTGTGCATGCATTTGTTATCATAAATGCACCAATTGCAATCCCAGGGACTGCGAACACACGTCTGGCAGGTATTGTGGCGAGTGCAATCGAAGAATGTGAATGATCGCGTAACAAAATCTTTGTTCGTCTCTGAACTTCTAACTGATAATGGCACCGACACATGATCCATGTTTGGTGGAATTACAGGGCGATCTTCTGGAGGAGGTGCCATGCACGCCAGTCCATTTTCCAAAACCTCTGCATCGATGGGTGTAGAATTGCCAAAGACACAACGGTATTTGCCACTATAGTGTTCGGGCAACGTGCGTATGTTGAGTTGCAACTGCATGATTTCGGTGATGGGAATTTTGTCAGGCTGTATCGATTCAAAGTCTATGCACTGTTGGCCACTACCCAGGGATAGCCATCGTTCAGCAGAGGTGTCTTTTTGGCAAGTGGATCTGACAGTACAATGTTTCTCCAGAGAACACCATCCACAGAAGGGGTCACGAGATTCCAGGCAAGAAGTGCAGTTTGTGTACATCGAGCAGTGTTCCATGCGCAGCTTGGTCATCTTATTTCTGGATAAAACGTAAAGGAAGTCCTTTTTTGGTGACAGTACCGTATCTTGCAGTATTCTATTTCCTGGATCTACTACAATTTCGTCATATTCTCCAGGTTGTTGCCCTGAAAGCAAAACTTTTTTGATCGATCCGGATTCGGTGCCCAAGAACGCGAGGGAGTGAGGTCCAGTGGTCGTAGTGGTCACCGATGTTATAGACACATTGTCAAAATGGAACAATGCATGAGAAGCTATGGGCGCCACTCCACTAATCTTCAAGCCAACATTGCAAAAGCTGTAGACATTGCCTGTCGTTCCCGGACAACGACCATCGTCAATGGTTCCGGAGATATATCCCAGATTTCGGTCTTTTATAGTGCCGTTAAAGCAGAGATGAATGTTTTCATTAAATGCTTCTTCGATTTCCTTTAAACTATAAATGCACAGCGCAGACTTATCGTCCGGCTGATTAGTTATATCCTTAGAAGGCGAAAATACCGTTACTAAAACATGATCACCACGTTTAATGCCCATTTGTTGGGCCAGTTTCTGACCCGACTTTGTTATCTTGGCATCCCTGAGGATATTGTAGTCATCATTGTTTTGGGAGGCTAAACATTGTATAGTAATCTCTGTATAACTGTCGTAATTCGAATCCGTAATGCATATTCGAGCCAAACGGGTAACATAGCCCGCCTCTTCGGCTAAATGCGACCTTTTCTGGACTATAGCAAAGTAGGCATACTCTGAAGAGTTGAAGCCGTAGATATAATTGACCAGAAAATGATCTCGGTACTTCACGTCTATGTTGATAATAGATTGTTTGATCTCAAATTCGGCGTAGTTCAAATCGGCCAAACGACGTGAAGATATAGCTGGCACATCATGGCGATAATCGCCGACATTGGTGAAAGTTGTTCCCACATACAAAATGTCCTCCTTCTTCCAGGAGTATTCGGCCGGTCCTACAAAAGCGTAGGTCGATGCGAATTCATCATTAGCGGCCAGTGGGATGTCAATAAATCGTGGATTGTTAGGGAAATGGGCTAAACTGTAAATATCACAGGCTCCTTGTCTGACGCTACCGCAGGAGATCAATATTCCACCCTGGGCATAGCTGACAATAAGTATTTTGTTATGATTATTCACCAACGACGTTTCGACGTCGTCGGAACAACCACTGGCGTGGCACTGGGGTGAATCTCTTTGAGGCCCCGTCACAGCTTGCTTCAGGACCCTCAAGTTCTCATTAAGCTGCAGAATCTTGTTCGTTGCTCCCGCATAGAAGACATTGTGCTTGTAGTCAAATGCCAAATGGGTAAAATAGTTCCTCAGCACCCCCTTTGTCGCTGGTGTTGACGAGGGCGTTGCATTCCTGAAGCTGGTTGCCGCGGTTGTCAGTTGATGAAAATTGTTCGTTGTTGTTGTGCTGGTTGCTTGGGGCAAAGTGAATTGTGCCACAATGTCCGCATGCGAATACTGTTGTGTTTGTTGTTGAGTATTTGTTGCTGTTGTATTCGAGCTTTTCAAGGATGAGGACGATGACGAGGGCGATGCACCCACCATCACCAAGCCACCACCGTTTTTGTGGAGCAGTGGCCTCAGGCTTAGCAGGCACAGAGCATAGAGCAAAAGTCTCGCTGTCAACTCGAGAGATTTTCTCTTCCTCTTACGATGATGTCGCTTAATGCAATCGTTGCACAGTTCTTGAGTCCGTGAGGATGAAGATGCATGTGAATTTGTGAATTGAATTGTGTTAAAATAAAATGAGACGATCGGATGGACGGCCACCATCATGTTTGTGAAAGATTCCTTCGTATGTACAACATATATAAAAATAATACTAAAGACGTACGTACGTGGACGTCAACGGCGAAACGACGACGACGGCGACGACAACGGCGTTTTATTTAAGTAGTGCTCTGTAAGCTTACTTTGTTGTTATTGCTGCTTTTGGGTCTCCGAGGCAGACAAACTTCTTTTGTGAAGTCACATCATCTGAAGTAGACGAGATGACTAAAGAAAGAATAAAAAAATAAGCTTCGCAAGAAAAAATAACATGTTCAGTTTTATGGCACAAATTTACCCCCGGAGATCGCATATTTCTTATGAATTCCATGACATTTCTCTTGTAGTTGTTAAACTGAGTTTTCTCCGCAAATTTATTTTATCAAAAATAATGGTATGTGTATATAAAAAAAAATTCCTCATCACTTTTTTACTTTTCTCTGTGTCGTTTCTTCTGCTTCTACTTCTTTTTCCACTACTCCAATTTATCCCAAACAGAGCTTACCAAAAAAAGTACTAGATGCTGCAACTCTGCATAATACTATTCCATACAATCCATACAAGAGCACAATATAATTGGCAGCCCGTTTTCGATTGTTTATTTTTTCATGATTCTCTTTTGACACTTGCTGCTTTGCGTGTACTCACATGTTCCATTGTTTACACATGAATAAATAATTGAAGATAAGTATAAAAACAAAATATTAATGCAGAAAAGGATTGCTATGAGCGGCGTTCAGGCGAATAAGAATCGTTGAAACGAAAGGATGTGGGGTTATACGTGAGAAATAACTGTTGACTTGGGCTGTGGGCTGTGAGTGCTCTACGCCACTCATATCGATGTACCGTCGTGGTAGGGAAAAGAATCCATGTTATGGCTAGTATGCAGTTCAAAAAAAAATTGTCCTTTGCTTGCGTTCATTTATCTATGCACAAAAACATCTTGTTGAAAATTTTGAAAAATTCTAATTTTAACGATTAAACCTCGAAGCTCTAACCACATCTGCTCTCGACTTTCATCAAAATTATTATCCCGGGGAAAAAAGAATGAAAATATGCTTTCCATGATATAAACATCCTTGTTATGCCATTCCTAACAGAAAATTTCGAGATGAATTGAGAGAGACCGCCCAGGACATGTAAAATTTTTGCTTTCAGTACATCTTAGCAGAATCTTACGGATTTTTGAGGAAATTCCGTCGTCTTACAAGTAAACTGAGGTTGATATTCCATTTTGAAAATGAGTTGGCTTTTATAGCATGTGTCCTCTTTGCCAGCCATGGCATTAAGATATAACTCACGACATACATATGTACATATGTATAACATCATATGGACAGATGATAGCATCGGTGACTTACTGAACGACTTTGTTCTTAATCATGCACAAGCAAATAGAAGAAAGAAGGATCTCATCTATCTTATCAAAAGCTCTCATTAGTTCCAAACAAAGATTTTTGTGCAAACTTTTTATTTTTGATGACAATTTTTAACAAAGCTGCTGTTTTTGAGTTTTTACCTGTAACTTCTTCTGGTATGTACAGGTTACTAATAATGATCCGTTGTACGCAAGCAACTAGAGGTATGACTTTCATGTCCCAATTGCTTTACTCGCGTGCCTTTCAATATGAAATGCTATTTTGGTAATGTAATTCAAGTTGTACGCTGTACCTGGGATCAGGAAGAACTAGTAATGGATCAAATTTTTAAATCTGGACTAAGAAACAGTGAATTGATTCATTTATAAAACAAACTAGTAATTCTAAACGTCGCGGTTGCAGATGACAAGCTTAGTGCTAACAACTTCTAAGTCTAGTTGCCGATGTTCAAGTTTCTCTTTATGTACGCTTATGGAAAAACTGTATTCAATTATCAAAATATTACACGCAGTTTATATCGTATCTTCACGAGTTATATAGAAATTCAAATGAGACCGTCTTTACAAACTGAGCATCAGTTTTGCATTGTTTTTTAAATTTTTTGTTTTGTAGTCTTACAATTGGCGCTCATTGCTATTCATCAATTAGCTCACGATATATGACACTCCTTTTAACACTTCAACTAAATTGTTGGTACACAGTCAGCATTATGTATTCGTGGATGTTACGTTTCATGGATACATATAAACAAGGAAATGCGACACCGGACTTATCTTTTGCACAATATTTAAACAAAAACAACTCCACCTTATTTCAGTGAATGCTTTGCAAATATAACACACAAAATGAGTAATTCATTAGATTATACAATTTACTCAAGTTTGGATTTTTTTTTTTTTGGAAAAAAATTCAGAATTTCTTGAAGAAAATGTATGCGACTCCGGGTAGCAAGTAAATCAAGTGGCACACACAAATACACCACCACACAAACCTGATTAGAATGTTCACAGACAAGCTCCGCATACTGGCGTCACATTTTCTATTACTCGCAAGAGAAATCCTTTGCTATTTGTATTCTTAATAATCGACTGCATTCATTTATCAAATTTTCAACAATAATTCTGTTAGATAGACCAATTTTTAACACAATATCAATACTTTTCTGTACTTTATAAAATGATTTAAAAACCGAGTAAAATTTTCTCCTCCGTGTGTGTGCGGGATAGATACAATTGTTAATATACAGAAAATTACAAGTCAGCTGTTTGCCGTCAAACCCGAAAAGCAATGTTGCCAGACGTTACAAATCAAAGTCATCAAGCGTCGATACAAATTTACCGACAAAATACAGATTCAACACTGTGTTGGTAAATGAGTGCAAGATACGTGTATTGGTTTTTATGAAAATAATTAACAGGAGCAATTACATGCCAACATTAAAAAATTGTGGCTAAGAAAATATAATAGGAAAACCGTAGATAGATTCCAAGTTAATAGTAAACGAAACTGAACATTTGTGATCGGTATTTTTTAAAATAAATAAATTTTTATACAATTTTATAAATTTTTTATAATAACATTTTAGTAAAAATAATTAACAGGAACTGTTATATGCCAATATGAACAAAAAAATTAGCTGTTGAAATATAAAATTTTGGAAAACATTTAATCCCAAATATATAGTATCCAAAAATCACAAATGTTCAATATAGAAAAATCATTGAAGTCATTTATATCTTAAACGAAGAGTCGAATGACGTAACCACAAGAAAAAGCTGCAAAATCTGTGAAAAATTTTAAACGTAATTATCTCTAACTAAATAAACTTGAAAAAGTGGAATATTCATTGTAAAATTATTATATGCGATCACTATATAGGAATCTAACAAATCTTTGGTTAACTTAAAGGTGCATTAGAAGTGTCTACTTCTAAACTTCCACTAAAAAAGAGCTATATCCCAGGGGCTACGAGTTTATCTGCAAATAAGAGCTTAACTTGAAATTACGATGAAAACACAAGAAAATTGTCATGACAGGGTTGGGAAATCATCGAAATTTGCACAAAAATTGTTTAATCGCATTTATTTGTGATCACAATACAAAAGCTGAAAATTGTTTTTAAATAAAAGTAAAACAAACTAACAACAATAATTGAATTAGCGCAAAGTTGGATAGGCTCTCAATTAGAACGGTTCCAGATAACTTAACTTGCCAGAAACGCCCTCTTCCTTATGCAAAATATATCGATTTTCTCCGTTTTTATAGTTTTGATTCGGATTCCAAGAGCTGAAACAAATTAAAACATTTTTTGGGTTTGATTTTGCTCTGGAGGCGGGCTATGATCTCATGATTTTGTTTTTACTTAAAATTTGTGTGAAAATTCATAAAAAGGGGTTCAAATAAATGTCTGATTCCAAAAAGTTCTGTAATTTTTAATCACAATGAAATCGGAAAATAGAGAAAACTTGAAAATTTATTGAAAAATCTTTAAGTTTAAAAAAATTAGCTGAATATGTGGTCCTAATGAAAAGGAAAACTTCGAAATTAGTTGATGACTTCAGATATGATGGCTATGGAGTAGTAAAGGATATCGGAAAATTTACTTTAGTTGAATTATGCTCAATTTTGCCATTAGGTGTTGTTGTTAACAGCTGGCAGTTTAACATTATTAAAAAGGGAAGTTCGTAGCATGCGTTATGAAACAACTGATTTTTTTTTCATCAACATCAGTCTATTGGTAAGGATAATTTTGCTCTTAACGACTTCGTTAATTGTCAATATGATCGCATTTGGGGTTCACAAGTAATTTGGTGGGAATTAGCGGTACTCGCTATCGTGATCCGGTTTTATACCCTTCATCATGGATTGAATGTCACACTATTAAGTTCAGTATTTCGTTATGTCCGCGCATTGGCTACAGCCAGGGAGCCGAAATTGTGCACGAAAATGTCTCGTAGATACAATAATTTAATATATTTGTACAAAATCGGCCTCATTGGGAAAAAAAACTTGACCCACCGTTTTTCCTCGTTTATTGCCTTAAGTAAGAGAAATATCGTAATTGTGGGATTGAATGTGAATTTTCACTAAAAAACGAGCGAAGTCGATATAATATGTATGAGATGAGCTCGTGTTTGATACGTCCACGTATCTGAGGATTAGTATTGGCTGCAGTTATCGCCATTAGGCGAATGCAAGCCCATATGTGGGAAAATTGGTCCAGTAAAAAAGGTCCCCCAACAAAGACTAAACCAGCAAATGTGAAAATATGTGGCAGTTTTCTGAATTATTTGACAGTTATTCGGCAATTAAAACTAGTATACAAAGTAACTTCCTATTTGTACAATTTTTAATGGCATCGCTCCAAATCAGGTTGCGGTTATTGAGAAATTCTAAAAATGTGTTTCCTTTGCATCCGTAATCGTAAACATTCCCTTGGAGTCATTTTCAACTGGTGGAGTTTTTGCATTTTTTTTTTTTCAAATAAAGAAATTGCTAAACACTTTGTATTACCAATGATATTTGTTTAATTTGCTTCCCTAATTGCTGTGAACTTTTGAAATAAATAAAGTTTCTAAATTATACTTATGGCATTTTGCCCATCTAAACTAATTAAGATACCTGTCAACGTAAACTGTGCAAAAATGCTAATGCAAACTTTACTCGTGCAAAAACATGGAAGTTATTTTTTAAAAACACTGCCAAAATGTAATATATCGTATGGGTAGAAATTGGTGATAAATTACCGTAGGAAATAATTGTAATGACACAAGATAAACGATTTGGTGATTTAAATAGAAAATAGGCAACATATCTCTGCGGCAAGCTAAAGATCAAGCTTAAAGGCTCCACGTATGTTTTGGCACTTTCTTACACCGTTTCACTTTGTTCTCCTAATCCATTAAACAGGATTAATTATCAAATATATTTGTGTCTATAACAATTGCCAAGAAATAGCAAATATTTGGGGATACGAAACTCATTAATTTTAATTAAGAATAATTTTACCCAAACTAGAAAATAGATAGTTCTTGAGTCGTTTCTATAAACCCACAAAATGTTGACTGCTCGTTTGGCTTTTTTACATAAAATTTCCAAGTGAGGACAAAGAATCCGCTCGTACCAACAAGCAAATGGTGTTGAATAAACACAAACAAATTGTGCGAAATCCCATCTCACTTTGTTTGCATTGTAGTGATAGGAAGGGGGAGCTGGGGAGTATTCGCCACATGGGTGGTAACACAAAGTGAATGTGGAGAATTTCATCGTAATGTCAATGTCTGATCCACGTATATTTTCTATGCATGAGCACGTGTGGATATGGATATGCTACAGGACATAGACATGTTGGCATACCAAGACTTCTTTCCCAAATCATGGCATTTAATAAGAATTTACATAGGATGTAGTGCATTTTGAAAGTTTAGGTATACAGGGCTTATTAACGATAATGAAAGTATGAATTATAGCACTGTGATGTTCCAAATATCTTTCGAGGGATCATGGTTTGGTACGAAGAAAAATATTTTAAACATATTCATCGTGACAATCAGCGGGAATCCACTTATATCCGAAAAACAAACAAAAATTTATAAAATAGTCCTTATATATGGGTTCAAGGTAAATGTGACAACAAACACTTCGATTGGAAGAGCAAACGCCATTAACCAGTAAGATTCGTTTAGTAGGTCTAAAAGTAGAATGAATATTGAATTTAAAGCTCTCCGATATTGCATTCATGTGATACATGAAATCTAGCTCCTTTGTTTATTTGCCTGATTTTTTTTTTTTGTAATACTGGCTGTTTTGCAGAGTTATTCCTGCGAATCGAATATTTTAAAGACATTTTCTCCAATTTACTCAGTGATTGCACCATCCAAAGTATTTCCAATATGGCATATCGTCTATGATGGGTTTCGCAACTACATGTCCTTTCCATAAGGTATATTAAGAAAGTTTCTGTAAGTTATATCTTGATGCATGCTGTCGAGTGCAAAATTTTCATCTGTTAGTGAATTGTTAAAGTAAGATCAAAAAGGTAGTTCTGATTCTCAGATGAAACCTCATTAGGTTTGTAGAAAAAATTATAGTTGTTAGAGGCAAAACGGAATGTGAGCATTCGTGACATAACCGCCATGAACTCTAACAAAACTAATGGTTTGTTTATGGCTTACATAGCCCAGTTTATATGACACTGGGCTATACAAACTTTCATGCAACCATTTCTATATTACTCGAGTATATTTTATACATCATTCAAATTTCACACTTACTCTAAAGAGACCATTGTTAACCACGATTCGGAATGCCAGTATTTCGGAAGTTTCTAACATTAATTATACCCAGTGGAGTTCTTTAACTCTCGATGTGATCATTCCTATGCAATATAACGCATCTATATTAACACATAGATGTTACTTCTAATATAAACCCGACATTTTTTTAGAAAGTGGCAACCTTAAAACGATATTTGTCAAAATTTCGTATCGTTTCGATCAATCGTATTTGAGTTACAGTACTTTGAATGATGTAATCCTGCTTTTTAGCATGTGTGTCGTACGATCACCGATAATGCTGATTGCAATGGGTGAAGACGAGTAAAATTTTGTAAACTATTTACTATAATCAAAATGTAAAGTTGCAAGATGTGACTGATATCCTCCTATTTATGTCAAAAGTGATGGCATTCCCTATTCTGTAAGAAATTTTGGACATGAAAAAAAGAATTTTCCAAATGGGGCCTTCTTTTTTTAACAGTTGGACGAAAATATAAATTTGTAACTGATTCTGGAGAAGTGTAGAAAGGGTATTTTCGTCCGGTATGTCATAGTGGACGAAACATAAATTTTACGCTCACTACAGTCTCGAATCGTATCGGCAGCCTGTTAAGCATTAAAGATCTGGGTAAAGTCGTGCAAAGCGACCAAAACCGCCACGGCATACACGTAAGATTATAGAATTCATATTTTGAGATATCAGTCTTGAGAGTTATTAACCGATATATTGTGTTGTCGAGTACCGTGCAGATAAGAAATGTAGTTGCTTACACCAACCATGTGTTTTACAATGCAATGCAACAACGACATCCTATGTATTATGTATTTAAAACCGTTCGTTTAGTTTTACATTACCGTTACGGATAGATCATTTTCATGAAAGTAGAACTCCAAAATTTTCAAACTTTTATTTTCGTATTTTATACCAACTTTTAGCATATAATAAATGGTATAATAAAGTAAATAAGATTACATTTTCTAGTGAAGCTCACTTCTGCCTTCATATTAACTAACCTGTGGCGGGAAATGTCAACTATATCATGAACTTGAGCTGACTTTGCTACTCGACAAGCAAAACATTGAAGTGCAGTGCTTAAATGAAGATTGTGCAATTTTGTGTAATTTCTAGTTACTGCTAATTATGAGACTGCACATACACAAATACACAAATATGACTCAGGCACCATAAATATGAGTTCTCAGTAGCGGAATTGACAATAACTTCGCCTGCAATGTGTTGTAGGTCTTTCTCTCTTTCATTCTGACGGATTCTTTTAATACCTATAATAAAATACCTTTTCGTATTGGGCAGCAAAGAGGATGTTCGCCGATTCGAACTCTGCGGTCGTTGCAATTCGTCATATTCTATATTTGCTATATCGGGCAAGCAATCCGGAGGAAATCCCAAAAGAATAAGTCTTGTCATCACTTTTTTCGGAAAAACTAATGGAGGCGGTAAATTCTACCAAAGAAGATGTAATGTGACACATTAGATGTGAATTAATGCTTAATGCATTTAATGCGCGGTAGGTCAGAGGCTTCTGGTGGTAAATACAAAGGTTAAAGTAGAATCAAAGTAGAATCATAATTTTCACCACAATTTTTTTTAATTTGTGAATTAGAGACATTCTCGTGGCATTCTTGTGGAAGACTTTATTTGTAATTTTGGAAAGGACACCACAAAACCTTCGAAATGTATACTGTGTTCGAAACCACGCCTAACGGAAGGCCTTTTAATGCATAGATTCCGCTTTTGGGATATAAAACGCAAACGCACGCACACCGACATGTAACCATTAACATTTTGGCCGGCCAGAAATGGTAAACAAATTGCCACAAGTTGATAACAACAGTTTTCCTTCAACTTCTGCCATGCTTATTCACGTTGCCTGTTGTAACAACAAACAGTGAAAGTGGCAACAACAATGATAATGATAATAACAACAACTGAGGCAGCAGTGGCGGTTACGCAAATTTACTTTAACATCCGTTTTGCATAGCCGAGCAACGAAGAATACAGCAGCAATAACAACAGTAATAGCTGTTGCGGTTTTCCGAGCATTGTGTTGGCTTGTATATATAAATTATATACATATATCTGTATGCATGTGTATGTTATATATGTGTGAGTTTGTGTAACTCTGAAGGATCTGTGTGTTTGTGTGAACTGAACGTTGGAAGATGGTTGAGATTTTAACCGAAACGAGGCATATTTCCAGGCTTTTGTTGTTTTTGTCCCTGCCATTGCGCTTGTATGATTGCTGTTATGTATGTATGTATGTGAGAGTGTTGGTAAAGCAAAGCATATTCATCTTACGTTTTTGTCGAGTCTTTGTCGACGTGTCGTCATGACTTTGCTATTGTGTGAGAAATTATAAAATTGCTAACGAAAAGGCCATCATCATTCAGACAGTCTCTCTGTCGTGTCAAGCAAATGAAAATAATTAGCTCATGAAGAACGTCCGTTAACGTTCTGGTCAAGCTTTTCTCATTTCGTAGAAACATTTTAGGTGTTCTTTATGTGATGTTCCTTAATTTCGTTTCAAACGGAGCAGACGACGTTAAACGCTTTGAATAAGAGCCTAAATAAATAAACGGCACTGATTTTTATTTACATTGCAAAGAGCAATTCCGCTCGTCTGTTTTCATTAACTTTTCGTTTCAGTTCATGAGTTAGGACAGCATAACCATTGAGTTCTTTTAGTTCTCGTTTTAAAGAATTTAAAACAATTCACAATATACTCGTACATACTCCTGACGTTGTGTACTAGGTGGGGGCCTTGCCAAAGAAAAGTATAAAATTGCAATGTACAACCTCAGCAATTTTTCATTTAGGACTCATAGCTTTTGAATTTTCTTCTTTGTACAGAATTTGGTAGAATGTCGCGAGGTTGACAAATAAAAGAGTTAAAGAAATTACAAATTAGTATGCTAATTAATTGTACGGAAAAAAATTGAGTGTGTTTTAAAGTTCGTGGTGTCTAATTTTTTACTAATTGGTCTACAACTACTTCGTATAAAATTTACGTAAAATTGGGCATATCTTGGATATGACGCATTTAATCCAAATGGTTATGCTTTTTGGCATTTACAAATTTGCGAAATTCGCGTTCTTGTATGGATTTTCATAAAGACTGAAGAACGGCTCTAGATTAAAATCATAATAGAAAGACAAAAAAATGGTGGGAACTCTAACGACTATGGGGCCCAACTCGAGAGTTGACATAAATACTCACTTTTGCGAAAAACAAGTAATGAAAAATAGGGGAATTTTTTTGAATCGCCATTATTACTCGAGCCGGTGGCCACGCATTTAGATCAATTCTAGATAATTTCAATTATTAAAATTGAAATTGAAATAAAATTAACATTACCATTACTATGTCGTTACGAGTTCAAGAATTTAAATTAACTCATATTGCTATCGACATTTTGAGTTCTTTGTAGAAAGAGATTTCTCAATTTGAGGTATTATAAAAATTATATTTAGTGTAAAAATATGTTTTTTACCAATTTTAACAAGTCTTTTGAACAACTGCTGGGAATTCATTACAATTGTTTCAATTAATGGTGGTTGATAATCTTTCAGTACCATTGAATGATAATGAAATGTGTACCATTTTTATTGTTTGAAACAATTGCATTTACATTTTGGAATGTTTATTAAATTTCGTCATATATGATTAAAGTAGATACCCGATGTATAAAGCATACAAGTATATTGACCCATTTCATTATTTGAACCAATTAATTGATACTTTCATTACATTATTTGAAACAAATTGCAATGATAATGTAATAATGATAATGATTTTAATGTAGTAATGATAAGGATTTTAGATCAATTATAGGTGATTAATAATTGTAATGAATTCGCACCAATTGTTTAGTTAAAATTAATCACTACCATAACTACGGCATATCGGCCTTATTCGTTTTGTGTTGAAAAACTTGATTTTACTCAAGCTCCTTACTTTAATGCAGCGACCGACATCTCTCTCCCCCCGAAGAAATTTCCAGATTTCGGTATTTGATATATTTCAATAATAATATTTGGTGTAAAAAATTGTTTTTTGAATCAATTGCAACTACTATTAAAAAAACTGTTTCTATTTCATTGTGATTGTTTAAAAATTGTTTTCCAACATCATTGAATTATAATGAAATGTTTTTGCATTTTTATTATTTGAAACAATTGTAACGAAATTTCAATGGCAATGAATTACATTAAAGTAGAAGATACCTGATATATGAATAATATTTTTATATTCGCATTAATTTCACACCAGTTATCAACGCGTTTTATGTTTTCAGAGACAGAATACAATAATGTTTACTTTTTATTCACTGGTTTGGAAATCTAGCTTTAATGACAAGTCTTGTGCTAACTGTTTTTTTGGTACCGGTTTTCGCACTATTTTGCAACCGTCTTTCTACTTGTTGTCTTTGGGTCTCAAAGTCAGTTTTAAGAATCAATTCTAGAACACATAAATCATCCTATGAATATACAGAACCTGTTCTATATTGCTAGTTTGGGTTCAACATAAACAGAAAATTCTGTTAGAAAAATGAGGAAACGTTAAGATGTGGAGGTTGTCACTTCTTCATTTATAGATGCAAACAAATTCTGTATTTACGTAGTTGATCACCGCATATGGAAAATGAATACATGCCCTTCATGACATCGACATCATTTAGTGTTGAAAGATCATTATTTGCGTGATCTCTACTTCTTGAAAAGTGCAGCAGCAAATATAAGGCGATTTTTTAGGATTTAAGTTTTTCAGGTTGGCAGCACTGGTTGGTAATGGCGTCCAAACGCCATCTACCAAAATTCGTGCTCTGTGACAAATGTGCATCGTTTGATACGACCATTTTATGGTCGTCATAATCGACCTGCTGAACCAACAATTCGTGCTGTTATCTCTAAATTTCGCATCAAATTTACTTTGTTGGACATAAAACCATTGACTCGCATGCGTAGAGAGCGTACCGAAAAAAATATTGCAGCCGTAGCGACCAGTGTTAATGGCGATCGTGAAATGTCAATTCGTCGCCGTTTTCAGCGATTGGGCATGTGTTACTCAACCACAAGGAATTTTGATGTCTTTTGCCCCAATTGGCTGAGTTGAACTTGGTTGATCCTTGGATCCTCAACATATCCATTGTTTCACGAGCAGTGTGGCATGTTGCACTGTCCTGATGAAACCACATGTCAACCAAGATGAATTTGGTGAGCAGCTTATCTCTCGATTTGGCCCTGTGAGTTGGCCCCCAAGATCTTGCGATTTAACGCCTCTTGATTGTCTCTCGTGGGGTTATGTCAAGTCGTTAGTCTATGTGGACAAGCCGAACACTATTAAAGTCTTACAGGATAACATAGCACGCGTTATTCGTGGAATACAGGCCAAAATGCTCGAAAAAGTGACGAAAAATTGGACCTTCCGAATGGACATTTTGAGACGGAGCCGCAGACAACATTTACATGAAATTATCTTTTAAAATTAAATGGCAAAGACCTATTTATTGATTCCAATAAAAAATTTTATTATATGATGCAAATTTGAGTATTTTACTCGATTTTTAAAAAAACAACGATTAAAAATCACCCTTTACATATATATATTCAATGTTAGTATCAGGACAGAGGTGTTCTGCCAAAGTTAGGAAACTCTGGCTCCAACTCCGCAATTTTACATTTCTTAACTCCAACGTCGTCCTCGAAATAGTCATATCTCGTAGTTATATTTAAGCTTTTTATTTTTCAAAGTATAAATCAGTTGTATTTGTTAAAAAAAAAATCATTATCCACTAAATTGGCGATTTTGGCGTGATGTTTTGTACAAACTACTGTGGCTCAAATGATAGTGGATCCGAGACTCGATAAGGCTACCTTGTTTTTAGGTGACGAACATCTCGATGTCCCGACGAAAATTTCATATAGTCTGGCAGACGTCGGCAAATCTTCTAAAAGTTTTCCAAACAGACATTCGGAACCGTCATTGATCAGTAGATTTATTTCAGTGATTCTAAAAATAGAATATATGTAGGCTTACTGAATTTGTTTTGTTTTTTTGTTTATTTAGGAATTTAATAAAAAAATATAGGGCTATCCATTTTACGGGTTCAAAAGTAAAATTAAATTAAACACACATAAAGCTTTGATTTCGATGAAACTTTTATTTCATTATAATGCTTAAACCTTGCCATTGTGTACGAAATACCTTGTCATTTAAATGATCGCTTCTGGATTGGTTGCAGCAGTGGATACTTTCGAGGTAGTTTTCGAAAAACTCCCTCTAGACCATAATGCGTACCAACACTTTCCAGATGCAATAGCTTCTCTACAATCACTTCTGGGATCTCCGAGCCCCATATGGGACAATTTTGATTGTTGACGTAACCACCGAGTGAAAAATGAGTTTCATCGCTGAGAAAATTGTGTTCGATTGAAAGCCCACGTTTGAATCACCACTTTTGTAGTAAGTTTTAACTATTTTTACACGTTCTTCGGTTGTTAAACGATCCATATTCGTAAATGGCAAACCTTTCACTAAATAAATAACACTTCGGCTGAGAGGTACTTAACAGCTGACAGCCTTGCCAGACCAAAGGTTTTGAAACCACTAAATGGATAACTCTACAGGAAGAAAGGAGGTTTCCGTATGACAGCGGATAGTTAAAAAATCTTACCGCAGAGCTGACTTATGGAAAAGTATGCGACGTAATTGTTTGTTTGATTCTATAATTCTTTTTATTAATTTTTTTGCTCACGTGAGGAATCGGACCACTAGATCCCAAACTAAAATTATTTAAGAAATATTCAGATATTAAGCATTTCATTACTGCAATGTAATAAACAACAAATTTATTGTGAACAAAATTCATATATTTGGGCAACTGCAAGCAATTGTTTAGCAAAGCACGATTTATTTTCTTCTATTCGAAATTTGTTGGAAGAGAACTGCAAGTGCAACTAAAGTAAAGTGTTTACCACTTTATTGTTATTTTTTTTTTTCTATTTACTTTGTGCTATAGAATCGTATGAAAAAAAATAAAGTAATTCTTTGTACATTTTGGCACGTTTGGCCATTTGTTCTTCGATGCCTTAGTAAAAGCAACTTAACCTCATTGGGGCCACAAATTACCTGAACCGCGATTATGGCCAAGGAAATGAAAGGTTCAAGGTTATTAGTAGCCAATCAAATAGCAATTTATGACGCCTTCCTTTGCCATGAATATTGAAACTTTTATGATCACTCAAAGCATTTCCCATATTGTGAAGGTGAAATGGTTCACATAAATTTTTATTACTCTTACATATATTTGAGTGTAATTTGTTGATGTCGGCACAAAGTTTTCCGTTTGTTGACAGCCATTCAAGCGCAACAAATGGAGATCCGGCCGCTAACAAAAGCACAAAAGTACATATGAATGCAATGCAATGAACGTCAGTGTTGGCTGGCTGCTATTCCATTTGGATAGAAAATGTGACCGGAACAGGTGACACTGGAGCAATCACATGGTATCCAATGTGTAAACA
Source organism: Philornis downsi (assembly GCA_019455685.1). Taxonomy (NCBI): domain Eukaryota; kingdom Metazoa; phylum Arthropoda; class Insecta; order Diptera; family Muscidae; genus Philornis; species Philornis downsi. Next base: position 4,512,392 of record JAHXMU010000074.1, read on the forward strand.
TATACTCGTAAGAAGGAGGCGAAATGCTGACGTTGGAAGTCATGAAAAGTTTAACTATAGCAATTATTTACGTATCGTACACTTTTATGTGCAAGAAATTCCATTATGTTAAAGGAATATTCATGTATGAACAGAATGAATGGGGTGTAATTAAATAGTTTATAAAAACGATCAGGTAGCTAAAATATAAAAAATACATCAAACATTGAGTTCCTTTACATCAAATGTGTTTTATGACTTTTGAACTTGACTAAGCGTTGTAAGTATGTCTTACACAGCCTCCTTACAGAGTAACTGATTTATAGAAATACCATTTTTTCTCTTTAATTTTTACTAGTAGGTTGCAGTAACATACATTTGTATGCTTAGTATTACATTTTAACTGTCCGGGCAGATTTGGAAATATTAGACCGATCAATTATGCCACTTCTATCACCTCCATACAAATGACCGATAAAATCTATATATTCTTAGATTTAAATCTTTCATTTAAACCGGGCATACGTTAACAATTCATCAAATTTTGTTTAGATTTAGATCTGTGAATGAAAATATCCGCACTTTTTCGAATATCTCCTGTAAAAATGGATAGATTGATTGGCCTATAAAATAAATATCTCTATTATAGACACAGTGGTCTGAAATTGTGTCCATTGCATAATTCTTGCATTCCAATTCGGTTGCCTCTCAAACTAATGACCGATTTAACATGATTATTTATAAATATGTATCTTTTATTAAATTGAACTAAATGCAACCAATTTTTGCATATATTAAATATCTGGTAAATTGTATGTCTGAAAATGGTAGTGGACTGCATTACCACGTCCATACGAGTACCTCTCCCAAAAATCAACTGATTTGATCAATTGTGATCAATGTTCTCTCTTCAACGACAATGTGGAAGGCCTCAGTGAGTTATAATTTTGCTTGTTTTACTTAGATACAATTCTTGAATAAACATTTTAACTCAGCTCAATTATCTGAAATTTATATACAATGCAATGGACAAGATTTTACTTAAGTTACTGCAGTCTATGAATTAGGAGTTGCAGAAAAAAATTGAATTTCGATCAATTTGTATGATAGATACCAGAAGTAGCTAGTTGAATTGGTCAATTTAGCTAAGATCTGGCAAAATATTAGGCTGTACCAACTTTTAAGAATTTTCGTAAATATTTAGGACCATGTTTCTGAGTCTACCAGACTGTCAATTAGCCAGACATATAGAAATCCATAGTTTCAAAAACTTAAAATGTCATTAAACATATTATTTTAAAAGATACTTTAAATGCTTCCTTCTGGTGTTACGTTTTTGACTATGTCTGTATATATGATTTCATCCCTTTGGCTGAAGGTATAAATTAAGATAATTCTACATAAGAAAAGAGATAATTTTTGGCCTCTCCATGACGTTGTCGACTGTTAACAAACGTTGATGAGAAATTAACTTTTCCGGTATTTTTTCAGCAGTTGTATAATTAAAGGCAATACGGGATAATTGACAAATGCTGGAAGGAACTATCGCCAATTTATATTTAAATTTTAAAGGGGTCGTAATGTGAATTATTGGAAATTCTACAAAAGTACTAGAATCGCTAGAAAATCAAGATAATTTCATATATTGTTTATGACAAGTGGGAATAACACGACATGTCCGTTTAGCATACCATGGGCGAGCACATTATCTATGATACCATGGGAGATAATCACAAGTCATCCAAATCAAATATAAGTATTAAGCCTAGTTTTGATTGACTTTTTAGTTTTTTTTTTATTTCTATTTTATTTTAAATTTTTTTATTTTTTATTTATTTTTTATTTTAAATTTTTTTATTTTTTATTTTTTTTATTTTTATTTTATTTTTCATTTTTTTATTTACTTACTTATTATAATTAAAAACGGCATATGAGGCGACGGATACGCTAAACAGTTTTCAAAATCAATTAGTTCAAATTTATAAACTACATATCCTTATTTTGGACAAATTATATTTTCACAATTTTCATTTTCTACATATTGTGTAAGATAAAACGGCGCTTCCTTAACCCACGATGAGTCGATACATCATCTGTGTATATGGGCTGTCTTCTAGTCAAACTTTTGATACATTTGTTTCGATTTCATTTTGAGTTTTGTTCGGAATTATGAATAAATTCGCAGCAAAGCTAATAAAATTGCTAAAATGCCCAATGAAAGTACTAATACTTATGGAAGACATAAGTATTATAAGTATTATGAACCACCAACGCAGTGATGATAGCTTAAATTTACATTTAAATTGCGTTCGAACTGATACAAAATGCAAATCTAACACACGTTTCCCTCCATACGTACATTCATATAAAACTGAAGAGCTGCTTGGACTGAAAGCCAAACGTGACACAGTTACAGGAAAACAAAAACATGCAAATCCTCACGATGACACAATGTTAGAATGACTCCTTTGAATGGTAAGTCCAAGTTGTCATGACGACGATGAGAATTCGAACAAACAAATGGGTCGACAACTGCAAATCTTTTGTGACAGGTGTCAAAAACTACCACTGCTAATACAGCTATTAGTAAATGCAAAAAAAAAAAACAACACAAAAACCTTGTTAGTTACAACATATAGTATTTGTGAGAGGTATTCGATGAAGAGGTTTTAAATAACAGAAGACATCATAGATTAAGCAGTTGGACCAAAACTATAAATAACTATAAAGTATTCAAAATAATGAGGGTTATTTGAATTTGCGACAATAAGTAGAGCATATTGACAAACTACGTTCCAAAGATAGAGTTAAAAGGCAGATGAACCAACGGACGAGAGATTTTCAAGTTGCTAAAGTTAATTAGTTTGCTTCGCATTGTTAGATCTAAACAAGATGACAATAAACATCTTGTTGATGGTCATAAGATGGCTCCTGGCAATCAACCAATCATATGTCATTTTTCAAAATGCGAAAATTGCAACTGAGATTAATTAATTAATTACGATACATAATATATGATACAATTTTATACATTAGCTACACATAAACAACTAACTTAGTAATCTTATCGAACTTGTTCAAAAAGTGAAAACAAACACACCCAGTGGTTGCGGGAGCAAGTCCACTTAGAAAATTCGCCAGTATTACTCTAATTTTGGACAAGTCTCATCTTACACGTATTGACTGCCAAACTGATTTTATTTCTGAATACATCATTTGGTGCATCTACATTAAGTAAGCTCATAAAAGACAAAATTGGTGCCGATGTTCTCATTTGGAATAAACATTTGATTCTTCCTTCGAATATTACTAAAACATTTCGGGGTCCCTTTCACTTCCCTTGTCACTTTCAAAATAGCCTCTAAAAATCAAGATTTTCTTAAAAATTGCATCAGGCTGAATCAAAAATCTTCGACATACGGTATGATGTAATTTTTATAAAATCTGAAAAAACTTCTATATTTTCGATACGATTTTTTTACTTCTGTTATCTCGTTAGAAAGGGAATTGCGATGTTTTGAACTTATTAACTTCTTAAATGCAATAAGGTATGCTTTCAATACCATAAAGAACGATCTATCGATTAGAAACACCTCTACTTCAACTATCATATAGGATAATCCTGTAATATATATGCTATAATATAGGGTTGTCCTATATTATTTTCTTTCTCAAATAAGGTTAAAGCTTTGATTTCGATGAAACTTTTATTTCATTATAATGCTTAAACATTGCCATTATGTACGAAATACAATGTCATTTAAATGACCGCCTCTGGATTGGTTACAGCAGTGAGATAGTTGAGGTAGTTTTCGAAAAAATACGGCCCAGTGACACCTCCAAACCATAATGCGCACAAAACGGTCACTTCCTCCGGATGCAATGGCTTTCCACAATCACTTCTGTGTTCTCTGAGTCCCATATGAGACAATTTTGCGTAACCACTGAGTGAGAAATGAGCTGCATCGCTGAAGAAAATTTTGTTCTATTAAAATCCCACATTTGAGTCACCACTTTTGTAGTAAGTTTTAACTATTTTTGCGCGTTCTTCGACTGCTAAATGAACCATATTTGTAAATGGCAAACTTTTCACTAAATAAATAACACTTCAGATGGCAGGTATTTAACAACGGCGGTTTTCAAACGGATATATCGACAATCTAGTCGATCCAGTGAATTGTAGCAATTTTTAGATATCTTTCACTAACCGCTTCTTAAAAAATATATCGTATTATCATTACCACGAATTTAATAAATAAAAGATAAAATTTTGGGAAAATTGCAAAAAAAGCGCAAATATTTCTAGATGTGATTTCATTTTAATATTGGTAGGTTTTCTCCTTATGGGTTGATGTTGCTCAATTTCGAAATTATGCCTATGAGATATTTCTATGTAAAGTTTGAGCTTTTCAGCCCAAGTTAGGCATTGTTTTCAACAGACATCGACATTTATGCCTATTTACGATCAAGAATATAACTTATGGAGTCCCAGATGAGAATTTCTAGTTGTTACAGTCGGAATGACAGTTTCAGCATATCCTCTATATGTTTCTTTAAATGTTTTCCAAAAATTTATTGACCTTCCCTTGTAAGTTGTGGTCATCACCTTAAGCGATAAGACGAAAATACTCCGACACGAATTGAATCCCTATCAAACTTCTGGCTTGACTAACTAAAGAATAAAAGCACTGGCTCGAAGCGCTCAGAATTCTTTATAAAGCACGACTAAGACTAAACTAAATTATTATTGATCATTTTTACTATTCAGGACGTAAGTTAGATCATATTTCGATTAGCCGGTTTCTACTGTTTCGTTACGAACAGTTTTTAGTTGCAAATATAACAATAGTAATTGTTCTAAAAACATAAATATTTTAAATTGGATATCAAAACTTAAGGGCAGGGCTATGTCAATAAAATGCATACAGAAATATATCTTCATTGATAACCTTACACTTCTGACAACTATTGCCTTGTCAAGTACTTATTACAATTCATGGAATAATCTATGCAAGACATCTTATCTAGTTTCGCTTTCTTAGTTTTTTTTTTGTCATTCATTCTAGGATTTATTACCTTTGCGACAGGACATATTGCTTGAATTGAACAAGTGTACTTGTATCCTTTTTCAAATAGCCTTCGGCGTTAGAAACAGAGAGAGAGAGAGAGAGAGAAAGAGAGAGGGAGTCTACTACTGCATATGAATTGGCGTGCAGGACTCTCGCACATGTTCAATTGAAATGTTTACCAACAGTTGGCTTAGTTGGGTTTTCTTTTCAATTTATTGAAAGAAACGCAAGAACTTGACTTCTGGCCACTCGCCTTGAACTGAAGAAGATATTGATTAACAATTTCAATTCATATTCTTGAGGAGGCAAAATGCATTGGAATGGGTTTCATCTCCATCCAACACAAACACAATCGTGGTCACAAATTATAGAACTAATACCGTCAGCCCAATGCTGTAATATTTGTAGGCATCCGTCTCAGCGCAGCAAAAACTTCACTTGGAAGGGAAAGCGAACAAGAGGAGACTAAGCAATAGCTAAAGGAAAATATCTGTGGAAACGCGCTTTGACATTCTAGTTATGGTCGCATATTCGCATATACTCTTTGGGTGGGTATCCGTTTGCACGCCATTTATTTGGCTTGAATTTCCCCAGAGGTGACAAACAAAAAACTAATAGCATACAATAGGGCTGTTAGACCGAGTGACAGTCCATACAACGGAAGCACAAAACTACATACATGTGTGTTCACGATAGTTTGGCAAAAGAAGCGAAAATCAACTGGCAACTGCACCGGCAAACAAAAGCCAACCAAAGAAGAACAAGTAATCGAAGAACACGAATGTAAATATTGTACAAATAGAGCAACAGGGGGAAACAACAAGTATTTGCTGTTTCGTCAATAATATGGGTCACTCCATAAAGAAGTTACACACACACTCCTTCGATGATAATTTACATAAATAGTTAAATTAAAATAAACTTATTTTGGCCATCTTCGATTCAAGCATTTAGATGGTGCCATGATGTTAAACTAAGCTAAAACATCTGTGTAGTCCATCAAATATATAACAATTATTCGACACGGGCATCGAAGTGAAACAAAAACCATTTTCATTAAACGTCAATTGTACCGATACCTAACACCGTACCTACAACAGAACCTGTATGGAAAAGGGCTGTGCTTCGACTGTCTGCTCAATTTTGATAACAATCGCTCTGGTATTTTGGTCGCTATAAGGATTTTTTCAAAAAGTGCTGTGACACTGCTCACTTTTTGTTCGGACATATTGACTTCCCCAGCAGCGGTATATGGATCAAAACTAGCCTTTATATATCTTATAGTTCATGAGATATGGCCGTTCAACATATTAAGTTGCCATTCGATGTTGATATTGTTAAATTTTTGCAATTTTTTCATCTGATGTAGCGAGGTAGACCGTTTTAAAAATACCTCTAAAATGATGGGTTACCTTAGGTAAAAAAACATTATATTCTCGCATATTTTTCATCATATACTACGATTTCCGATTATTTTCAAAATTTTTTATAAGGTCTTTGTTAAATTGCAAAGTCTCGCATATTTTTCATCCTATATTCGATCTCATGCCATTTTTTTACCTCGGAAAGTTAATTAAAATTTTTTATGCAATTTTAATTAACTTTCCGAGATAAAAAAAGAATAAGAATAAATTTCAGAACTATTTCCATGCATGACATACGAGTACATGTTAATTAGACAAAAAACGTTATTTCTGGACGTGTTTTAGACAGTCCAGCTCACACCTCAATCCAAAGTATTCTGGGAGACAACTAAAAACGTTTGTCATTCTTCATTTGCATCACAAACTTTTTATGCAGTCTATATTTATATGCAGAAGCATGTAGTGCAGAATCAACAATTTTCAAAATAGCTGTGAGGATTTTACTATGATGGTCATAATTTTCATTTTAAATGTTTTTTAAGGCCGCAGAATTTTGATGATGCATTGCGTGGATAGAAATATGTAGTTTGCAGGAAGTGCTTCCAACTCAAAGGTATTAACAGGGCACTTTCCTCACTACGGTGGTCATAATTTTCGGTTCAAATGTTCTTTAAGGCCGCAGAATTTTCATGGCGCATTACGTGGATGGAAAAATGCGTTCTGCAGGAAGTGCTTCCAATTCAAAGATATTAACGGAGCACTTTCTTCAAGTGCTAACATAGACCCGGATTACCATCTGGTGGCAGTAGGCAAGGACAAAAAGAAATCTAAACATCAAAAAGCCGCTTACCCCAAGGCAGCCAAAGCTTCTGATCCAACATCGCTACTTCTAATGCTTCTTATATATCATTCCTTGTGAAACATTGGGTATGGGAAATTGCGCTCGGATAAGCGCTGGAAGGAGAAGATCTAAGGAAATGGAGGCAGTGCAAGTGGTAAAGTTAGAGGCCGTCCGGCAGACTGTCATTTTAAATGGAAGAAAAGGTTGTGAAAGGATTGAAGACAGAAATTGTTTTTTTTTATAAAATCAATAATGGACATTTAGTCACGCATACACTACGTGTGCAGCAAATGAAATTACAATTACAATATTAATTGTTCATTTCAGATCGCGGCACAGGTGTCTCCGCCTGTCCCCACGCCAATTGTTGATGAGGTTGATAAATAAAATCAGAATCAAAACTGTTTGTAATTTCATTTCATATGTAAGTATCGGAAATAAAACCACCTTTGTCGTATCGTTTCGGATGCAAGAATCAAAACCAAAACTACACACAATTTCGTTTCGCTTATCGGAATCATTATCAAAATTGTATATAAGAATCGGAAGCAAACCAAAAGTATTTTTCAGTTCCCTTCGACGCCACCTTCGGTGAGGTATATGATGTCAACTTTAAAATAAGAATACAAGTATTATCTATAAAGGAGCGCTATTATGGACTAAGATAGCCATGTAGTAAGCCCACTGAATTTTATCTATGAAAATTAGAACCCAAAATTTATCCAAAGGATGAACGAGCTAACCGTTTCATTACCGGACCCGCGCATATGAAATGGTGCCTTTGGCAATTGTAATTATTTTGGCATATTTCAGAAACCGTAATTCCCATTGTCATGAAATTAGATCAATTTGCATAATTTGTGAAGCATAAGATGACTTGTGAAACCACGGTAATTCACCTCTGATTTACCCCTTTATTTTTAAACCTATAATAAAATTTATGTCACACCTATTCAGGCTTTTAAGATGGCATTCCATGAAATAGGGCAGGTTTTGTACCTTCAAAAAATTAAATGATTAATAAACTTTGATTAAAAAGCTTATACAGGGTTATCCACTTTTCGGCTTCTAAAGTAAACTTAAATAAATCACACATAAAGCTATGACTTCGACAAAACTTTTATTCCATTATAATGCTTGAACCTTGCCATTATGTGTGAAATACAATGTAATTTAAATGACCGCCTTTGGATTGGTGGCAGTAGTGGATTCTTTTGAGGTAGTTTCCGCCCATTTTTCGCACATTTCAGGCGGTACGTTTGGAGATTATCCGCGTAAACACGGTCTTTGACGTAGCCCCACAAAAAAAAGTCTAGCAGCGTAAAACCGCAATCTTGGTGGCCAATTGACGTTGTCCAAACGTGAAATAAGGCTTTATGGAAACTCTTATAATAAGTTTTAACTATTTCTACACATTCTTCGGTTGTTAAACGATCCATATTGGTAAATGGCAAACCTTTCACTAAATAAATAACACCTCAGATGACAGGTATTTAACAGCTGTCAGCCTTGTCAGACCGGATAACCCTGTAATTCTTGTAAATTTATTCAAGAGTAAATGTTTGATTTTCAGATACAATAAAATAAATTATGCATTATTTTTGCACAAAATACATATTATGAGCACGGAAATATATAACTTCAATATCGCATTAAGAACTATTCAATACTTTCATTGCCACAGCTTCTTAGCAATAATAAATAAAATTATCTGCTGCCTGATCGGTCTTCGGGAAGCGTAATTTACGAAATTTCTGTTTATCATGAAATTGTTACTAAAACGTCTAAATACTTTCATTTCGTTTAATAACAAACAAACAAAAAAAAAAAACAATGAAGGCATTTCAGTCCACTTTCTATTCCCTATACTTCCGCTTCCGGGTTGTTGCCCATATGAGTTTTAATCGCTTTGCGTTCTTTTTCTTGCTCGCTTTTGTGTAAATTTGTTGTGTGTTAGAAGAGAAGAAATGAAAACAAGAGAAAAGAAAATTACTTTGCATTGAATTTATAATATTATGTTCTTTGTAACACTCCGGTTCCCCACAGGAGAGCAGAGAAGGAAGGTGTTAGAACATTCGTGCTACAACATGTACTATGTGCGTATGTACATGTGTATGTGCATAGAGATATTTGTTTGCTTTTATTTCTTTCATATTAAAACTTACAAGGCTAACAAACCCCAATGCCAGTAGAAAAATAACAATGCCTCAATCTAGTACACCTGGCCAATGCGCAGAATAAAATAAACTGAAGAAAAAATGAACTAAAACTATTGAAAATACATTCTGCTCTCTCGCTCCACAGTCAGTTCACAGCAAAACTCCTGTTGGCACCGTACAATACGATTGTATTGTTGCACCCCAGTTAGACTGTGAAATGTTAGCTTGTAGGCCATTCCGTGGGGGGTACTTAATGACGTATGTGGATGAGAGGGGCAGCCGGCAGGTACCTGGCCAGGGAATGCGAAAGGACAAACGAGAGGTGGCAAAATTTATGTGGGGCCAACGTGAGAAGGACACGCAGCAACCTGTTACAAGGCTGCAGACACAAACAGAAATTACGGAGATGACAAGAGACAACTAACTAAACCGGACAATTGCCATTTGGTTGCTACTTAATGGTTTGTTTCGGTTTTTGGGACCGTAACAGCTAATGGCGGTATGCTAATGCTTATTTTAGTACTAATTTAGTTTGTGAGTTTAGTTAAATGCATACTAACATTTAAGCAACAAAGAACAGTTTGTCGCTTATTTAATTTAAAAACAACATTCAAGTGATTTATTTTGTTCTGACCCAGGATAATTTGTGTTTGCAGTTATGGAAATGATTACCGAAAGCTTAGAGAGAGAGAGCAGGGAATTACTAAGAGAGAGCCTGAGCAAGTGGGAGAAATATTACGAGAAGAAAGGGGATGTTTTTGCTGTTACAGCGCTCTCTTACAATTTCGCAAGAGAGAAATCTCTTATACTTTCCGGTAAGCTTTTTATAGGACGTTAACATACTAATCCGTTTAATCCAATTATAAAAAGGTTATAAAATCTAATTCAAATTAACTATGTGTTGTTTCAGCTCTACTTCTACCTGTTATTATAGTTATTATTCTTGCCGTCATTGCTGCTACTCCTATTCTGATAGCTTAGAAACCAATCAAGCAACCCACAAACCTATCAACAACCTGCACCTTGAACCTGTTTGATGTGCTGTCTCGTTGGCCACAAGACGTTTCATGGATTCTCGCGGCTAGAAACTTAAACTACAAGTGGCATTTGAAGTCATCATCATCAGCTCATATTATTCAATATTCAATTTTATTGCACTCAATTATAATTCCAGCGATTTATGCATAACATTTTATTTAAAGTGTTAAAACAGAAACTGCTGCTATTTATTTTTACCCCAAATCCAATTCAAATTTTGAATGCAATTGAGCAAACATGTTTCATAGTTTAGCGAATATTGAAATCAGTCTAAAACAACAACAGCAACATCACAAATTATAATATTAATACCGCTTTATATTTTATGAATAGATGACGTTGATTTGGTGATGATAGAAAAAGGCAGTAGCTCGCATGGCATCTTCGGTGAATGCTTATGAAAGTGACTGGGCTAACAACTGATCCAACGTCAGTATGACATTTCAGTATTCGAAAACTGCCGTTGTTGTCAATTGGCAAATAAATGTCAGACAGCTGTCGTAATTTATTATTATGTTAATCTATTGTAAAAAGCGGTGGTTTTATAATATAAAGCTTTCAAATCAAATCATATAATCGGATAATCAAATATATGAGTGATCATATCTCACTTGCAAAATGTTAACCTTTGAGATCACTTTACTCTAATTTCAGGGCTATAGCTTTAGCTTGTATAGATGCGCTTGTTTAGGACTGCCTTGCTTCTGCGCCTGTGGGTGTTCATAATATCCTTTAAAGAGGCGTTGCTTTGATCCGCCTAAAATAAACAAATTTTAAATGCTGATATAACATCCCACGGTCGAATTTTCATCCTAATAAGACCACTTCGTCAGATTTTTTATTTCCAATGAGACCGTCGACCATATAATGTTCTTCGTTCGCTACGGAGGGCGCCAAATTAGATTCGGATGCTCGAACAAGAACATTTTGCAGCAGTATTGACATGCAAGCTGTAAACGTAAGTCGGAAAGAGAACTGAAATCTTCTTTATCTCTGACAGACTATTCATCAAATAAGCTTTGTAAAGATGACCTAATCCATTGACCTAATGCGTTGAGGTTGAGACATTGGCCAAAAATCATGTTGTGTCTTCCAAGTTGATGTTTCGTAGAGATTCATCAGTAGTTTTTTTACTATGAACACAACGTTTTAGAGATTTTTTTTGTAGTTCAAATACTAAATATAACTACTTAAAAAATTTATGCTTGGAATGTTTTTAGGACTGTGTAGTATTTAACCATCATAACCATTTAACCATCATTAACCATCACTATTTTATCTGCTTATTTAAGAAATATTTAGCTACAAAATTGATTTTCTTTTGGAACAACTATTCTTTCTCCGGGAAAGTAGGGACATATTCAAACAGTTTTAAATAAACATAGATTCGCCGATTTCCCAATAACCATTAGTTTTACTCCATTACTTGCATCACAAGTACAAGCTGGGAAAGTTATTCCTTCTTTAGAAATGTCTCTGTTGAGGCCACAAGACTTCTATTGAGCAAGAGCTTCCAAAATCGGTCAGACCCATAGGTCCCATAGACCCATAGGTTTTTCAAATTTAAATCGAAAATTTTTTTGCTAATTTTTACAATAAAGGGTTGGTTATAAACCCTCAGTTTTATTTGACATTTTGACAATTTGACACCACTAAAGCATGGTAGCTGTGCTTAATTCACCAATCCGATTCCATTAAACATATTTTCTCGATCACCGTAAAAAATCTATGCGGATTTCAGAACGTCCGTTCGTCCGCGTTTCTGGTGAAAGCACAAATCGGGTTAGGTTTCTAATATTCGGCCCAAGAAATGGTCAAAGTCTAGACAGGAAGAAAAAAGTTGTCAGTAAAAAAGCGCTATTTTTGACAAATACTAAAGAATGCCCACTTCTTCACTAAGAAACGAACTAAGGCAATTTATGTTATATGAGAAGAAGCGGTTTTTTGTCACACCAACTTATCTGGCAATGAGTTAATTCCTCGTTGTCTACACTATGATTGCAAGTAGCTAAAGTGGGCGATATCGGAAAAATAAGAAAAAACTTGTCCATACAATGATCGAACCAAATTCTGGAATAATGGGAATTTTTTCAATAATAATGCCATTTAAAATGGGGCAATTTATGATGTGATAAAGGAGGAACTGTCATTCCAACTAATAGTTGCACAGTTAGTGCGCCACCCTGTAATATATATAGGAAACAGATGTTTTTCACATGTTAGCTTATCTGTTAATGAGTCAGTATATTGCCCTATATGTTGCCTCGCTAAGGATCGCAATTGTTAAAGTTGTTCCAGTAGGGAAAAACTAGATCGCACAAGAACTAAATTTAGCTTTTTAAAAATCGATCTTTTCCAGAATTATTTTAATATTTTACCAATATACGATAGTAATTTGTAGTTGCTGTACATTTGCAAGGGATCACCCTAATTGTTTTTGGGAAAATTAGATTTTCGCTCCATCTGACGACTCCAGAATGGTTTTCTAGCGTTTGGCTCCTGTCAACATTTACGATGGTCTATTAGGTTCCACATATTTTGCGATTTCGGATTCTATATCCCTTAAAAATATCAAAACCATATATCGATTTGAAATCGGTCGTTTTTTTTTTCAGACTTGATGAGTTTGCTGAATGAAATCGCATCTTTTCAATAAATGCAGAATAATAGTAATTCTACCAATTACGCAAAAATTGTTTTGAAATTATCTACGAGTTGTAAAAATAACTTGTTATATCAAAAACGAATGATTTCTTGGAGATTAGAATTCCAGAATAACAGGGACGAATATTTTGTTGTACAATATTCAAAATTATTTGCTATCTCTGAGGTTTACATATGTTTATATGCATTTTTTTGTGTTATTTTCTGAATAAATTTGGATTTCCTTTTGGGTTAAAATTGAGTATATGTAATGGTAATTTAAAACTTACATATTTTTAATTTCTATTGGACCAGCTTCAGTACATTAAATATTTTAGGCGGCTTTTACTACCTTCCGCACAAATGAATCGATGATTCCTCAAAATCAGTCCTGTTACCCAATTGGATTACCTGATTTGTTTACGTTTAACGCTTAACTAAAAATAATCATTATTTTTGCAATCAAACCAAAAAAAAAATCAGATATAGGAAACGTTCAGAACATAACAGTTCTTTTTTGATTCAGTTCACCTAATTTGACTCACCCTCATTGACCATGAAGTCATTGTACTGATTTACTTTACTTGTGTCTGATTGGACTATTTTTTTTCATTCTTCGAAATTCTCATTTTTCTCACAGTTTGACCAAAATGATGGTCAAATCCAGTTTCGACATTAGCGGAGCGATTGGATTTTCCTTTATCTGCTAATATTTTGTAATGAGATCATGATGATGATGATCAAATTTGCTTTGCGTAAATTCGAATTTTGCAGATGATTTGGGAAGATAACTAAAATTGTGACCTTCGACCTAAATGTGTCACATGTAAAAGTTGACCGATTTTAATATATAGCAGTTTTAGATCCAATACCAAATACTAGAATATTAAAGCCTTCGAACCTTACAATTCCAATGATTTTTCCCATATATTTATACTATCAAAACTACTGTGGCAATGGCAAATTTGATGAAATTTTAATTTGCAAATAATTCCTTAATAACTCAGCACAGTTAAATACAGTAGATAAATTAAAAAAAGTCCCACGCACGCATAAATGCGATATGTCTGAAAAATGTCACGTTACAGGAGGAAGAGAACCTGATGGAGATTTTGAATAATATCTGATTTCATAGAATAGGGAATTCATAGAATTATTGACAAAATGACGAAGGACGGACTAATCGTTCTCTTCAGTTGCCGCAATAGTTGTTTTTTTTTTGCATTTTGTGTATTTCAGTTATTAATTTAAATATAGCTGCGAAGGATATATCTATTTTCCGCATGCAATATTTTAATATTTATTCACTTATGGTCATGTAATCGTATATGCCCTCGAGTCAATATTGGTCTAATTTATGACCTCATTTGATTGTTTGTACTTTTTACTTTTTTCTCTGCAGAGTTTAGATTTTTATTTATAGTTATAGGTAATTAAAATAGTTTGCACTTTTCTACTTTATATTTTTATGACATGCAAAGAATGTTTTGTTTTCTCTCTCTAAGCTGGCGAATGTAGAAGATAGGGGCGTCCACTGAACTTCCAGTCGTTCGAAAGGTTAACATAAATAGAACACGGCAAAATCAAACAGTGTTGTGGCGTTTGATATCTGTTAGAAAGCGTAGGAACGGGATATTGTTGTATACTCACTTAGCACTAATAAAAGTTTGCATTAGAATTGGGTTCAGAAACATTTTACCATCATATTTGATATAAGCAAATTTAAGAGAATTTTCAAATTAACATAAGAAGTCACAAAATTCTATTTTTACATATTGAAAACGGTATAGAACAAAAGCAACGCGCAATCATTAATTGATTAAATGGCATTTGCTAATTTCAACATTGAAATCTAGATATCGGCTTATGCTATATGGATGAGCCAGCGTGATTTATGAAAATATAATTTTAGCATTTGCCACCATTGAAATATCGTCTTTTCAAACAAATATCTCACATCATTTGGCCATAGAATGTTCCACATACAAATATTTTACGCAATCATTAAATATCCCGCTAAATAGCCGGTTTTTCGACAGCGATAAACTCTGATATCATAACAACTTTAACAGTGAATAATTTCGCAATTTCACACATTTAATTCCACTTTTATAATATTTATAGCCTGCCTCGATACAAATTTCAAATTAATCTTTTCGTTTTCGACGTTTACTGTGCGAGTAGCTCCACTGACATACATTCGTACATTGTAGAGAAGAGCATCTTTATAACGTCCCGGGAGTTTATTTCTAATTAAGTTTAACTAATAAGAAGAGCTATATTTAGTACGCTAATTGCCAGTCTGCTGCTGTAAGCGTAATTATTACAAATAATAACAACATTGTGATCAGCAAGGAGAAAAGATCAAAACATTATTACTATTTTAAAATTTTTTTTTTCATTGACACTGTTAATTGGTAGTCATTTACTAACATAAAGTCTATTTTACGAAACGGATAATAGTCAAACTAGTCACCCGCAAACCAATACAAAAACACTTTACATATATAGAGTCACACGTAATCCTGTGACATTTTACGCTCAGTGTTTTACGTCAACTCGCACGTCCGTGCAGTTCCTCAATATTGAAAGGCCGTGCCACATTTTAAAGAAGGAATAACTTGAAGAAATGTCGCTAAAATCATTTTTTAAATTCAATTTTTATTAGAAAATTTAGACTTATAATCATTCTTATCGGTAGTCAGTTAGCGCGCATTTCAAAACAAATTAGGCCTTCTTCGCTCGCTTCTCATAAAAGGCCTAATGAAATAACTAAACAAAATGTAGAAAAAATCTGAAATGCACATTTTTCATTTAATATAATAATGTTATAGTTTGGAAGAATTTGCTGGAGTTCGAATTGTGGAACGCCTTTTTGAATATCCAATACCCTATCCAGTATGTCTTCCCCAAGAAGAAAATTAAATTTTAATAATCACTTCTAAATTTATTGCATATTTCCAATATCCTATAGTTTAGCAGTCTTTTAGACGGGAATGAAAGGAACTGGCTTCATTCATGACTTCATTCGTAAATGAAGATGTAAGTTCGTAAACACAACTATCACTGCCTTGCGAAAAGAAGTCCTAATCGGATCTCATAGAAGGAATAGTGAAGCCTGTCTGCAATCCTTTGGGAAATGATTACTTAATAGGCTTTTTGTTTGGAAGGGAGCAGAAAGACCAGCTGGAGGGGAAGTTTTATGCAATGTTTCAGGAGCAAGAAGTCCTTTTTTACATGTCTTGTAAATGTTTAATTTGGGAGAAACCCCTGCATAGCTCCACGAACTATCACGACTGACAAAGTTGTTCACTAAATTATTTAAACCAAATCCAAAAGACAAATTTTAACAAATTTGTGGAAATATGCATATCAAGGTTTCCTTCGGTTTTAATTGATATTTTTGCCATTGTCTTCCATCAAATCTGCTCGAGATTTAAAAAATGATGTATGGGATAGTATTCTACAAGAACCAGAACCAGATTTCGAAAAATTATAAGTTAGAAGATTAAACCCGCATCTAGAAAAATAAACAGTTTTGTGAATTTTTTCGTCTGTTTAGTCGTCTAATTTATATACCTTTTTAAGCGGTCTGCCTAATTTTGGGCAGTGCTTTCAAAAAATACCAAAAATAGGGATTTCAATTTCAAAATAGGATAGTTTCGCATGTTACATATGAAAAATGCTGTTTTCGGCGCAACCACTTATGTGCCGATGGGTGTACGTATATGGTCCACAACAGGTAGCCACAAGTTGGACAAGTAATGAAAAAACTGGCACATACAAATACCAAACCCATCTCCGGAATAATCGACATTACAATTTAACTATTTCTTCTTTTATTAAAAGCTATATATGGTGGTATTTGAAATATTCAAAAAATCGGACTAACTCATATACTTTTTTGAAGCACAACTAACTCTGTTATCGAAAAGTACTAAAAATACGAATTTTCACTAGGAAATCAGATAATATCGATATACTCGTATTATGTATGAAAAGATGGAGTTTTCCATACGCCTGTTATCTGACGATAAGTCTTTACATCGTCCAGGACACTACGACTCAAAGGTGTCACAAGTTAGACATATATGTAGGTCCATTAGAAAAAAAAGTACCCACCTACCTATCGAGAAATTTGTGTAATATTTTTTTATCACATCTTATAACTAAAAACTAAAAAAACTTGTTGTATGTTGAATAAATACGGAATGCACTCAGTCCTATTCGTACACAAGTTTCATTGAAAAAATTAAGATAAGTCGGTGTATTATGTATGAGGAGAAATCGCTCATCCTTCTGACGATGAGTCGATACATCGTCCTCCACACTATGACATTTCAAAACCAAACGTAGGGTGGGCACTGTGTGCTCCACATCTTATATGAAGATTCCTGGAGATTCGTGGCCTTTTTCCCAAACTTTGATACTGTTTTTTTTTTTATATATTTAACGTAAATATAAAAGTAAACAGTTTTGACAGCTTTTGAACCAAACATGCTTTGGAACACATTCAATTAATGTTTTCTTTTTCTTTAATTTTGAAAAAGAAAGCACAAATGTACGTCTTT
>JAHXMU010000075.1:0-94038 GCA_019455685.1 Philornis downsi
CGGAAGAAACCATTTCAGCAAATACACTTTTTGTACGATTTATTGTGGGCGTGGTCATCGAGAAATATTAAAAGGTATGATTTTTCACTTGAAAAATAAGATAATTCGTATGAAAAGAGACCGTTTTGGCGATGAGCGGCAATATCGCACACGACCGTATGGAGCGATGACGAAAATGGACAAAATTATTCCTGAGAGAAAAAAACTTGCAACACAAAAGTAGCAAATTACGTTTGGAGAAATTGACTTTCTATTATCTTTTGTATAATTTTGTTCGGTTTGGGTCATGGAATTGAAAAACAAGGATGCTGTTATTGTTTCTAATTATTTTCTTTCAATCATCAATCATCTTCAGGGATATATTTAGATATCAATAAAGTGTTCTAACGTGTTGCGTGTGTTGTATCAACTGACTTGACTGACTTTTTTTCAGTACTTCACTAACGTTTAGCGATGTACGGTGGCAATTGCAGTGGGAGGAGTCAAACCTAATTTATATACATCGTGGACATGTTTAAGGAAAAAGGGGGGTTAATAAATTATATGTGATAAGAAGACTACATTTTTGGCAAGCGCACTGATCTGACTATAAACCGGCACATCATTCACTGCACGATGGACTGGAAGTGACGCAAGTGGCAAAATTGTTTAGTTGGTCAAAATTTTTCCAAGTAGGTACCAAACCACCTCTAGAAAGATGGAAACTTTCTATATTTTCCTAAAATTTTCAAATATTTTACCCACAATAGGTTAATTTTCGACGAATCGTAACATCGTCCGCGATACTTTAGAGTGCAATCCATGGGAGAGACATAGCCGACATAACAAAGAAGACACAAACATTTTTTCAACTTGATCTGCTTTTAGCTCGATACAATTTTTCCGGCGATATTCAATAGTTTCTATACCCCGTTTATAGCAAGAACTGCCAAACTCCTTAAAATAGCTATCAACCGTAGACTTGGCAAATCTTTTACCACAACTTTGACATCTTCAAATCTTCGGCCAATATACGATGTGTAGCACTTTTTGAAATGCCTATCATTTGAGCTAGATCACGCACCTTGAACCAACGATCATCCAATACTATTTTGTAGATCTTTTTTAATGTGTCTGGCGTGGATATCTCAGTTAGTCGACCACTACGTTATTCGCCTTGGCATCTGGTACGGCCTCGTTTAAACTCTGTTATCCAATATTTTACAGTCGTAAATGGAGGAGCAGAGTCCCCCGGAGTAAAATATAGCTCGGCTTTCATATATGTTGAATTGAGACATATCAAATGTAAATATTGAATGCCATAGCGGTGACCAATCAAATAAAAGTAGTAAACTCCGTGACGCCTTGAAACTTAAAACATATATTTTATAAGGTTGCCACTTTTCACCAAAATAAGTTTTTTCAAACTACTGGCTTCATCTATACTTCAGGAAGGCCTTGAGACCGGTCTCGTATGTAGGCTTCAGCTTGGGTCTGAGCAGAAGCTTCTCTCTATTCCTATCTCTTTCTATATTTTCGCGTTCCACGGTAAGCTCGGTTCTTGAATGTGGGAAACTTTCCCCAGTCTTATTCATGGATTGGAAAATAAATTGCTTTTATTTTTAGGAATCAAATTTAGTTTAAAACTTATTCAGTGAACTTGCGTTCATTCTATTTTTGAACTTATAATACTAAAAAAGACATATTGTGTTTAGTGGCGATTTCATATGTCTGCTTATTAAGCTTTTACTAGACCTCTCTATAATTCGATTAGTCGAAGTGTTCGTCAACATATCGTGTTGATCGAGATAGATGGTGTCTCGAAAGGAGTTTGAGTCCACAAAACGAGCGATAGTCGCTTATACTAACCATAATGCCACGTTGCCTATCAACATAATATCCATATAAATATTTTGATGGGTACTAAATATGATAATAGAATTTGTTAACTCTGGGGCAGTTAATATCCCCCTAAATATTGCTTCTACCAGTTAATCTTGGAACCGGACTAATTATAATCGGCAAGTTTGTAACAAATCGAGAAAGATGCCGGTTCCACAAAAAATTCAATATTTCCTCCCATTCAATATTGCTGTACTCATTTGTCGTTATCGCAAAGAAATTTATATTTCCCTTAAATTAATTTAGTTTCATTTATTTGTAGGAAATGAAAAAGTTTCGCTCTTAGCTAAACTTTGTGAAAGTCCAGCAGTTTTTATTTGAAAGTGACCTTTCGCCTCGCATTTAAAATTCAACACAGATTTACGTTGTAAGACCTCAAAAAAAAAAAAAACCTTTCGCAATAAAACAATAGTAAAATTGTCATGTAGAGATAAGAATCACAAATCGCCATGATGATTGTTTTCACAATATTAACGAAATAACTGAAAAACAAAGCAAAACAAATTAAGCACATGCGCCCTTAAATTGTTGATAGATCTTTCGCTTAGAAAAAGCTAATAAAAATTAGTGATCATTGAGAGGGTTTTATTTGCAATACGATCTGATCTATCACGGTCGGATCACGAAAAAAAGCTATGCTGCTGCTGCTGTAATGAACCTTTTCCGGCAATTGAGAGCAACTCCATTGTAGATTTCATTGTTGTATCTAACCGAATGTGAGAAAAGATAGTGACTAATATTATTATCCAAGAATTTCAATGTTATCTGTATGATTCAATAACATTTTTGGCACGTCATATTAGAAATAATGAAGTTCAAAAAATTGTTTAATATAAAAATATTTTATGAATGACTTTAAACATTAATTATACATGTCGGTACTCACAAAATCATTTGTTATGAATTTTGGTTGTTGAGTGGGTGAAAGCTGTGCAGTTGGGCCAGTAAACCTAATCCAAGTTTAGGGAGGTGTTAAGGATTTACGTTTATTATTTTCGCTATTGTCTTCTTCGTCGTCGTTGTAGACAGTTTGTTGTGTGGCAGCCAAATGTTGTTGAAAAATTCCGAAATATTTCTACAGTGATGTTAACCGCGGTTTTGTGTATTTAGATAATACGCTGTATACGTTTAAAACACGTAAATGAAACGCTTTGTTTGGATTGTCTTACACGAAATTAATGTAAATTTTTGCACACTTTTGTTTGCTTTCAATTTTCTCGTAACTTTGTTTCTTTATTTTCTAAGAAGATTTTTTGCGATAATTTATTATTAAATTTTAAAATCGTTTCGTGTGATATTGCTTCAATTGCCAAATTTTCATGATAATAGAAAAAATATCGTAGATTTAGTTATTTGTTTTTGATTTGTTGAAAAATATAACAAGAATTTCTACACGCGTCGTCAAATATTTTAAGCTGAGTACTCTGTGAACACACAAATACTACACTAATATGCTCGAACAGTGGCTGATGTTCAAGAAGCTCGAAAAAAACACATTTCGAACAAAATACACAATACAACACGGCAACAACAAAAACAACAACCATACGACAACAACAAGAAGAGCGGACAAATACCACCACCGAGCAGCTACAACAAAACTAAGCGGCAAACAGCCAGCCAGGCAGTAAATAGCAACAACAAATTAATTGAACAACACACTGTACTCACTTTACTACTCTACTCTATACTCCGACAACGACGACGACCAGATTCAGCTCAGATACGCTCACAGTTGTTGTGTAGAAAACCCAGACAATAAGCCAGGCGGCAACATAAGCCAGGCAGAAAATAATAACCCAAATCACAGGCAAGAGCCACCACTGCACTGCACTGGCAAGAGAGTGCGAGAGTTGTAAGTACTGGCAATGCCATAAAACCCAGAGTTGAAAAGAGAACGAACAGCGTTAGCTAGCCCACCATGTGGGATCTCAAGCCTGAAGTTTTGATTTGATTCAATGAGCAAGCACGCTGTGTTATTTCACAGATACTTCGCTACTTGGTTGTATAGTACACATTTAACTCAAAACACGCACAGATATTCTATACATACAGATACGTACATACACACAAGCAATTTTTAACATTTCACGCTCTCTTACGCTCTTTCTTACACACTCACACACACACGTGCACACATGCACTCATTCACTGCCTTATGCCAGGCTATTAGATGAAACTCTAATTTGACCGAGTAATAATGGCAGCTGCAAATACTCAATATGTTGCAAACTTCAATTCTGCCACCAGATGACATCGCGTAGAAGGGAATTGTAAAGAAATATCGAAAACAAAACAAACAACATAGAATCCGAAATATTTAGAAGGGAACGGTCATATGAATCTAAAAAATAACTATGACATTCTTACCAATTCGCAGATTCACATATGTGTCCATACGGCCATTTGGGGACCAATTGCAATACGAGGTACACTTAGAAAGTTTAATAAGTTTTTTTGCAAATAACAAACAAAGTATTGACTCCGTACTGAGCTTCTTTGCTTGCAGACATCAGTAATTCACATTCGCATAGACAACTCAGTCGCCAGGAAAATATTAAATATTTTCAACCAGTAATTCACATTCACATCGACAGCTCAATCACCAGAAAAATATTAAATCTTTTCAGTAGCGCGAAATAACTATTTTCTTAGCTTTAATCAATTAACTCTGCAGTCAAATCAGGGTAAGCGGAATCTTCAAGGGACCGAAAATTTCATTCCACTTACAGCATTTTTAAAATACGTATTTCACTTTTGAGGGGAATCCTTTCGCAAAAATAATTCCAATTGTACGATAAAGAACGCTTATGGATGTAAATTTTGACAACAATATGGCTAATTATATGGAGAGATCAGAAAGATTCAGTTATGGAGTTTTTTCACCCAACTGCTTTCCACTTATCCAAGTCTGACTGTATCGAATTTCTTAGAAATTTTTATAAATTATCTACATGAGACAAAAGGATGTATTCGCTGTACTTACATTGCTACAACAAATACGGGGTATTGCATTTGGTTATTGAAATTTGAGTTTAAATATTTGCATATAGAGGGTTTTGAAAATATAGGCTTTATTATTATTTTAGCCAACATTTTTATGGAATATAAATTGATTTTTATTTACGATTTGCAAACTTAGTGAACTTTGTTTCGCTAGCCGCAGTATAAGATCATCATGTTATAATCTTACTTATTTACTTAAATGATAGCTAAAATAGATATTTTTATCCAATATCCGCCGCCTTGAAAACAATGCCAATCGGTTCGGTTTTCTCAGTTCCTTCGCCAGTTTGTCTTTTTTGACAGTGCATCAAAGACCTACTCCTTCCAATGTATTAGACATTGTTTAATAAGATCAGATAAAATAGACATTAGACATTCACCCAACACACATGACAGAACCTGGGCTGGGTAAAATTCTGATACGGCGATAGTTCGTACACCGGGAAAATCGGTGATTCTAATCATAAGGGATACATTTGCTGAGGCGAATCGTTTTAGGAGCTTTAAATAGCTCTGCCGGTGGACCATCAGTACTCTGTTGTTTTAAAGCCGTGGCAATGGTATTTTGATTTCATTTTGACTTGGTTTTTGGCAATCTATGCCATTGTCCAAAATTTGTTTGAAAGTGACCAGATTTTCTTAATCGTCTGTACGGGAGTAAGAGGAGTTGGAATCTACTTCCACTTGTTACTATTTTCCACTCTACGTAAAAAACAGCAATCTGAATTTGTTACCGAAGGTATTTCCTTGTACACAGAATTTTCTTACTGCTGGCGGTAGCAAAGCGTTGAGCTCTCTCTACGTCTTGATTCAAACTGTGGTTATACTGTCAGAAAGATCTATACCGAAAGATCGTTGTCTAAAACTTATACCCACCATTAGAAATCCACGTCCAAATTTATGCTGTCACAGTTTTTGCATCGAGTGCAATTTATTAGGATCCATCGCATCCTCTGGCTGAACATGATATCAGTCTTGTATTTATCGAGGGCATCCGCCAATGGAATAGAGACGCCTTCTCTATAAAGTCTTGTCTAGGTTACTCAAACCGGTTACTTTCTCAGTTTCACACTACCATAAAGAAGACCTATGACATTAAATAGTAATATTAGGTTGGAATTTGTGAACTGCTTGGAAAATTCTGCAAAGAATTCTGCAGAATAATAGTTAGGGACCCCTAAAACACCTATCAGAAAAGTTCATAAAAATTAATCATAAAATTCCGAAATATGTAATTTGAACTAAGGTTTAAGCCACATTTGAAATGCTTTTCTACCAGAGCATTGATTATGAAGTGATATGGGACTAATAGGTTGGCAATTTAAGGTGTGGTGTTAGGGGTGTCCCGCAAAATATGAAATGATCTTATTTTTATATTAACACATTTTTTTTATTACCATTGAGTTTCCGCCTGAGCAACTTCACCAACAACCCAATTAAATAAATATACAGTCAATCAACATTTTTTTGTGTATTTGTACAATTTTAGACTAAAAACTAAATTTAAAACGAAATTCAAAGAAATTTATTAGCACAGCTGCAAAAATCGGTCTACAAAATATAATTATGAAAAATGTGAAACATTCAAACGTTCCTATAATCAACTGAATTTCACTTGTTATAACAGTGATGTCGGAAATTTTGTTGGAGACATGTAATTATTTTATAAAATATATAGAAAGCAGACAGTTTTAATGCTAGTAGTTGTACTGAAATAAGAATGGTTCTGCTTAAAGTTGTGGTAATATCAATTAGAAATAAGGAATAAATGTTGAGAAATATGAGTTACATACAAGAATTTCTAATCTACAATTTACAAGACATCAGTTGAAATTCAGAAGTTCCATTTAATATGGAGAAGAGAATAATTGGTATTGAAACTTGCCTTTTGATATTGAGAACATAACAATTTTTCTATTTAAAAGTGAAATAGTAACACAGTTTCTGAGTTGAAAATAATTTGTCTGACCTTGATATCACAATGGGATTTCTTTCCAAAGATGGAGAAATAACCAGAAAACATTATTACAGCTAAGTTAAGAAAGGAAATTTTGGCCATTAGGGAAGTGACAGAATGGCTGAGATATAACGTCCTCACAACGGTGCGGATTAACATATTTTCTGATAGTCAAGCTGCCATTTAATGCCATTTAATGCAAATGGTAGATGGGAGTCTGTCCAAGGCTGTAAATCATCCAGACAGATGTGGCTTCGCCTAGATCTGAAGCGTTCACATACATTGCTGTCGCTATCAAGATCCGACGTCTCCTGCTCCGTCAGGACGGGGCACTGTCTGATTGGAAGACATGCAGTGAGATTGAGGGTTGCGACCAGTGACTTCTGTAGGAGATGTGGTGATGAAGAGGAGGAGGAGGAGTCAATAGAACATCTTCTCTGAAATTGCCCCGCCCTGGCGAACAGTCGGGGATCAACACTAGAATCTTATTTCTTTGGGGACCTAGGAAATCTGAATGATATATATATATATTGTTCGTCTTAAGAGCTTCTTGAGGTGCTCATGTTGGTTCAACGGGGAAACTAGGGACATCCATATCTCCATATCTCTAGTTTCCGTGGTATTACAATGTACTACACAGTCTGGTGAGTCTGTCTATTCAGACTGACACATTGACCTAACCTAACCTAAGGAAGGAAAGCTAACACCACAATATTAGTCATTCCGTTTGTAACATCTAAATACGTATATTCCTGATGGCCGTAAAAATCGTGAGTCAACCCAAGTATGTTCTTGTTTACCTCCATATGGTACTTTTTCTGGTTTGGATTTGTGGTGGATCAATTTGTAAAGTTGTCATGGTATTTTTTTTTTCTGAGTTGTCTGCATTTCATCAGGGAAAAATTTGACTTGACTGAAACTTTAGATTTCGGCAACATTCGGTTCCAACAAGACGGTACTACTTGTGGGAAAGCCTGTCCAACCATAGTATTATGGAGAGAACAATTCCATGAAGAGTTGTCAGCTCCTTTTTCTAGATAGTCCAAGTTTTATTTGGCTATCCCAGGGGGGCGTTGGCAATCGCATCGTAATATGCTCATATGTGTGTCGCACAACGTGAGTAACGGCTTCACGGAGAGACTCACGTTAGAATCCCTCCTCTATACTCTATTGAAGAAGCCAACATTACTCGCGTCATCTTAGATACTGAAGTAAGTCATTAAAAATTGGGACCTGAGGATGGCCTATGTTAGACGTTGCTACAGCCAACATTTGAAAAAATAACCAAAATTAATTCTTTGTATGCTAATAAAGATTACCAAATAATTTAATAATTTGTTATTAAAAATAGTCCCAATAAATAAATCACGCCTTCTTAACCGTCACAAATATCTGTCTAGGTTGATTTAAGCTTGTTAGTCCATTCGCAATTTTATGGAAAGCACTAGGCAGACTGCGCCACTTTTAGTTGGGAGAAATTTTGCTTCAAAATTTCCTGTAGTCATGTGAAAAAATTTACAACAAATAAACGCAGAAAAATTGACCTCTTTTGTGTTTTTTTTTTTTTTTTTTCAAAAATATTATAATTTTTTTAACTAAAAGCAACATGCAGTGTTCGTTGATCGATATGGAAAAGGGTCATATCAGTTCAAATACTTCTTTAAGGATCCAAACCAACTGTGGGCGAGGGGCTAGTAATAAATAATAAAAAATACAGATTTTTGCTGAAAAAACTGGGGAAATCGATGTGTTATGCAGAAGACGAGTGCACATCTGATGATCAGTTAATACGTCATTGGTGTGACAAAATGCAGGATTGGTCCAGAAGGAGAAATCGGGATTGTATTCGCCTCTGAAAAATTAGTATTTTTTGCAGCGAAAAATTATTGTTTGGTGCAGATCATGGAGCGGCGGCATCATCGGTCAGTACAGCGTCGAAATCAGCGGTGGCAGCGTTATCAACATTATATTTGTCCAAAATTATTTGTTGTGTGCTTTTGTCACAATGAATATTCTACATGACATGGACTGGCTACCTAGTTGGTACGATTTGTTTCTGTTGGGTTTTCCTATGACGTAGGTTTACGCCAATAAGCCACAAACGACCCGTGCCTCAAAGTCAACATAACCTGATCCTAAATCCTGCTAGATCTAATGGATGCCGCGGCAGCAATTTGGCCAATAATCCATATAAGTTTGTAGATAATCCCTTAAACTAATTTACCAAATTCATTGATATATCACACCCAACTATTTCTTTTATTCGATTTTAATATATATCCGTCTTTATAGTCAGGTGCTATGTTCTTTTCACGAGGAAAAAATGTCACGAGACATTGTTTTGATGGTGATAGAAATTAGTGGCATTGCCAGCTTTTCCTGTATTGATTTCCAACACTAAAATCGGAACAGTTGATGTTTTTGCGTCATGTGTTGGATAATATATTTATGGAATTGTTAAGTTGTGTCTTCTTTTATTACTAGTTTAAATTTATAAATGTTTATCAAACATATTGGCTTCAGTGTTGGAAATCAAACATTCCGACTTTAGTGTTAGAAATTAACAAAAAAGGGGTCAATTTTTTTATATGAAGTTTCACCGTGAAAAAATCAGCATAACACCAGTTTTATTGCAAAACTATTACATTCCACCATCGAAGCAAAAATCATTCAACATTTCTGCAGTGGACCTCGTAATTACAACAAACGTAATCACCTTAGTACTTGCAACACATTTAAAATGTTTATGTCCAACAACCAACAATTACAACCCCTTCGATGTCGTCTTCATAACATCAACCAGCAGAAGTCACCTACGAAATAATCGAGTTTCTTTTTTCCTGTCAGCAAACTAAAACTTTCATTACATATCAAAATATTCTTAAGGCTAAAAAAAAAACAAAAAACAGAAAGACCACCAAAACCTCAAAACCTC
Organism: Philornis downsi; assembly: GCA_019455685.1. Lineage (NCBI taxonomy): Eukaryota > Metazoa > Arthropoda > Insecta > Diptera > Muscidae > Philornis > Philornis downsi. The sequence goes on from JAHXMU010000075.1 coordinate 9,780, forward strand.
CGAAATAAATACAATACATGTCAGCATATCACAAAATTAAAAAAAAAGATAGATGTAAAAACAAAATCCCTCAAGGGACAACTATTCAACTCGGTTGAAGTTTTAAATTACAAGTAAAAACGGGGCAACACACATTTCTAGCTTGACTCTGATTCGTTTTTGGTGTTTTCTGTTCTTTTTTGTCTTTTCTTTTAAAGCCAATCATCAAGGAGTTGTTCGGCGGGTCTTGAAACAATCACTTATCAATAGCGCAGAGTGTAGCTGCGCTGCGAGCGTTTATTTTCACCTTTCACTTTGTGTAGGTGCCACGTATCTTAAATCTTGCACACACACACGCACACAAAACATACACATCGATCACTTTGGAGATTTTAAGGCATAGCAGATACGAGCGTAACATTAAACGATACCAGTTACACACGTGCTTCGACGCACCTCTGCGCGCGTCTCATACTCGTATATTGGTGCATGTCATTCACTGTCACAACGTCAGTTGCTTTGTCTTTATGAATAAGTTTAAATCTTTTTTTTCTATTGTTTTTGTGTCATTTAACCCATTTTATTGGCGTTTTCATGCAATTTATTATGAGTAATTTTTAAAATAGAAATAATTGAATACTCCTATTTTTAGGTTAAGATGAAAAAGATTCTGTATCTCACTAAGCGCATCCTATGTTCGTGGCTTATTGATGTGTATGTATGTTGGCCTTTTGGCGATTATAGAGAAAATTTAATAGAAAGTTTTTGTAAAAGTGGAAAAAATACATCATAACACCATTTGATAGATTTAGACTTTGGAAACCATTTTGAAGGTCGCTCTTATTTTCGATCTTTCATCCATCATTTTGTATAAATGGTTGGAAATGTATGCTATCGTCGATAATTAAAGTGACCTTTATACCGCCTTGAGGATCTACAAACTTGTAGACATGTCCTCGCCATATGTGGATCCTACTGTGTGTACTTGTGACTGGACATCCATCATCGTTTTTAGAAGGGAAGAAATCTTTTACCATAACCTTTTTTTACCTTTTGCCTTCCACGCTTCACCTCTTTTTTTGTATTTTCATCCCTAGCACTTTTCATACCTGCTCCTCACCAATAAATTCAGTCAATATTTATTTTCGTCTTATAAAGCTTACTTACAGTAAGTATTAAAATAAGAAGTAACCCTGACATATATGCAGCATCCTATCATCCTGAGATCATATCAGGACTTGGCTGAGCGCAGAATTTGGGCACTTCCCATCGAGTGTGGAAATGTGGCCACCAGGGCATGAAAATTCGGCTAAGAGACGTTGTGGCTGCAATTGAGAGTTTTAGGAATGGGATGTGGGTATCTCGAAACTGCGGTGGTTAGCTAAGTCTATTTTTGTCTGTGCTTGGTTTCATATCTTTTTCGTTACCCTCAGTCTCTTGTGCACTTTAGCTATCACCGGATAATTCAAACGATTCGAATCTATGTTAGCACTACGGATCACACCCACTTACGTGCTTGCTCTTGTTATTGTCAGTAGTTAGCCAAGTTGTTTGAGAATATCTTTGTATGGTTCTGGTTCCAATTATTATCCTACTTCTCGCCGCTGTGAAAAAGACCATTCTGAATCCGTTATCGGAGATATTGCTCTGCTGAATGAAATTTCCCACTTTGGGACTAAGACTTTTTTAATTCCTATTTTCGCAGTAAAAGTGTCGTTTGCATGTTCTTGGGTTCAATCCCACATACAGCCATATTTGAGTGGCAGTCACCTTGATGTGTCTGACGAACGCTTCGAGTAGTCGAGAAATCGGCAAGTGTTGTATATGGTAATGGCGTCCAAACGCCATCTGTCAAAGTGAAAAGTGTACAGTATACTCTGCGATTTCATCATGAAAAGACTAACAAACGAGCAACGATTGCAAATCGTTGAAATTTAATTTCACAATTTATATTCAAAATTCGCATGCGTAGAGTGCGTACCGAAGAAAATATTGCAGCCGTAGCGACCAGTGTTAATGACGATCGTGAAATGTCAATACGTCGCCGGTCTCAGCGATTGGGCATGTTACTCAACCACAAGGAATTTTTTTTACCCCAATTGGCTGAGTTGAACTTGGTAGACATGTGGTATCATCAGGACGGTGCAACATGCCACACTGCTCGTGAAACAAGGATATGTTGAGGGATGAATTTGGTGAGCAGCTTATCTTTGGCCCTGTGAGTTGGCCCCCAAGATCTTGCGATTTAACGTCTCTTCATTATTTCTTGTGGGGTTATGTCAAATCGTTGGTCTATGTAGACAAGCCGAACACTATTGAAACTTTACAGAATAACATAATACGCGTTGTTCGTGGAATACAGGCCGAATTGTTCGAAAAAGTGACGAAAAATTTGGCCTTCGGAGTGGACATTTTGAGATGGACAAGATTTACATGAAATTATCTTTAAAAATTAAATGGCAAAGACCAATTTGTCGATTCCAATAAAAAAATTTAATATATGATGGAAATTTGAGTGTTTCATTCGATTAAAGAAAAAAAAACACGATTAAAAAATCAATCTATATAATAATTTTTTATTATTCTGCCCATGTACTTCAAGATTTGGGTTTTTTCGTTTTTTTTTTTTTAATTAATAAATTTTTATTATTCTGCCTCTTGACTTTAAGATTCTGCTTTTTTTTTATGGGAGTTTTTGTTTCTTCTTTCGGCTTTAAAAGGGTTAAATACATCTTATCCATCTTCGCTTCAAAATGTCTCTATCTATTCAATGCATATTGATTGAATAAAATCGATTGATAGATCAATCAATCAAGCTATTGTTCAGGGAACAATTCACTTCCAGAGTATTATATATGTATAGTTATTGTATCAGCAGATTTTCAACTAATCTATCTAATTTTTTTGTTGCGGTTGGTATTTGTACTTGGAGATGCTCTTAAGCATTGAATGTTCATACGATATGGAATTAAAGATACTTGAGTATACTAGGGTGCCAGCAATATGTGAATATAAAATATTTTTGCAATTTTGAATTTCACTATATTTTCTTGTTTGGTTTTGGTTTTTACGAAGAAAGGTACATGTTTTTCGCTCTGTTTGTTTGTTGTTTACAAGTTTACAAACATATTATCGAAAATATTAAGAGATAAAAGCAAAACAAAATAAAAACATCAAAAAGTTGGCATTGCCGCGTAAAAATATTATCCACGCAGAAAAATGTAATACTGTCCGATGGAAAAAATTTAGCTTTAAATTTCGCGACTATTATTCTATATGGAGTTTGACAGTGAAAAATCAGCATAGTAACGCCCCTAAGACTGGAAGTGACTGAAAAATTTCCGATAGTTTAGAAATGTAGAAATTGACATTCTCGTTCTCTAACGTTTCTTATTAAGAAAAATAAACTAAACTTCTAATAAATTGCCGTGGCAATAGGCCACATGTGCAGGGTACATGTAGCCAACGTTAGCTAAATGTCACCTACATCAGGGTTGTTGGAAGAAATTCAAGTTCAAATTTCACAGCCACCCTAAAAACTCACGCTATCATTTGTATTTGATAAGCATAACACAATCAACTATTCTGCTCAAAGATCAAAACGATCTTAATGCATTTGATAATGCCCTGTTTCACTAATTGAATCGACCCGAGGCAGTTACTCCTGCAAAGAGAAATTAGCATATCACACATTTTTTTTATTTCCAATTCGAATTCCTTATCGTATCTTCTCACACGTTGGCATTACTCAATTTTTATTTAATTGACCTATAACCTCATTCTATATATATATATATGAAATTGTTACATGAGTGTCGAGACTTACAACTTGCACTCATTGTAAATCATGTAAATCATCCACGAAAGAGATTGAGGGCACAAAGCGATTGTACCAGATGAGAGGTTTCACTCAAATGCTCTCAAGTACAGCACAAAACATAGAAATGTAACGCAACTGATGCGTAGAATTTCGTCATCGTAATAATAGATAAGTAATACGTTTTGGTTTTATATTGTTTTTCATATTGCAATCATGTATCTGCCGTATAAAATTCCAACTGTTGAGACTTTTAAACTCTTCTGACCCCTTCCGGAGTTGCTGTATGCACAACACTCAGACCGAGACCTCGGGCTTATGTTCGAGTGGAAACTTAAATAAAGAGTCGTATATGTATGACCCTGGTTAATTGTGAATTGTGAAATATACAGGAAAGAATTACAACAATATAAGCGACATTTTTGTTGTTCTGTGGAAAAACAACATCATGTCATAATTAAAGTCTTATGCATTGCAGACGCCTATTAAAAATGGTTAGAGATGAATGAATGAATTTCGAAATGCTTTGCGATATGTATGTGTGGTGACTGACTACGCATACGAGTATATGCAGCTGAAGCAGTAGCACACACATATGCTGCACACAAGGGAGAAGGACGCAACACCGCATTGTACAGGGATAGTATGCAAATAGCGGCACACAATGTGACTTAAGCTTAGTGTTGTGCCTGTAGTATTCGAATATTTGGGATTATCAGAAAATCGATGGTGCTGTTATTCAAAACATTTTCTTTTTCAAAAATCAACTATTGTAAATTTTAAATTTGTCTTAAAAAATTCCCACTATTATTGTAAAAAGCAAATATGCAATACTTTTTAAACTCACAGGCAGCATTCGTCTAACGTAGCTTCATCTTCAAACCTCGCACAGTAACCAAATCACTTTAGAGATCATCCCAGATATCTATATAATAACCTACCAAATATTTTTCACTGTTGGATGGACGGCTTATAAACCTATATGTACCTAACACACAAACATATAGAAATGCATTAATTCTCCCCCAGGTTTTGTAATCTATATCTCGCGTTGTATAAGTGCGATCGGGATACGTTAGATAGATGGCGTGAGAAAGACAGGATTTTGTACTCAAAAAATTACTTAGGCAGTTTGTTGATTGCTTAAGCCACCATTGTTTGAGTTGCGTCAAAAATGAACGCAATTAAAGAGAAAAAGGCGTCATATTTTAGAATTATTTTTCGATAAAGGCGAAAGAATAATGAAAATCGTCAAGTCAGTCCGTCATGTAAGCACTGTTTCTGTTGCCAAAGAGCTAAATATTGGAAAAGGAAACATTTGGATTCACATGAATAAAGCTGAGTACAAAAAAATGGTCGATGCGTAGGTGCAACATGGGTTAACGCAAAAAAAATGGACCGAATTTCCATCTGCGAATCGCTGTTGCATGGACCCATTTTTGAAAGTGGGTGTTTATTGGTGATGACACTTTGCAAACGATGGCCCAGCCAAGATTGGCGGTTAGAAAGGTTTTGCTGTGTGCTGGGTAGAATTAGCAGGAAAGCATCTACTATGAGTTGCTCCCCTACACCCAAACCCTTAATTCGGATCATCACGGAGTGAAATTATGTTTCAGCAAGGCCACTAACGTCGATAGCGACTCAACAGAAGATCCGGGGGCCTTGATAGGAAATTTTTATGCACCCACTTTATAGTCCGGCACTGGCACCAAGTGTTATACCGGTCTATAACAAATGATTTTGTGAGCGAAAAATACACCTTTTGACAATCGACCGTCCCAGTTCTTTGCCAATAGGGACGAAGATTTCTATGAGAACAGTATTACCTTCACAACGGAATCACATAGTTCTAATTAACTACGCTAAATAAAGCCTTCAATTTCTTTTTACTGCACCTTATACGATATATGTATTTAGATATACCAAAAATATATGTGCTTTCTTAACGGACGCAAAATTGTATTTACAACAGCCATATCTTGGCAGTGGTTTATGGGCTTCAATTTTAGATTGCAAATCTCGGAATTGAGAGCGCGTCTCAAAAACTACTGCTAGAATAAATCTATCTTTTTCCCAAAGAAGTTTTACTGCATCAGCTGTCAAAATATATAGTAAGCATGCAAATTAAATGCGAAATCGGCTGTGACAAAAATACAATTAAGTCCTCTGTTGGAAAAAACGAAATTACTTTCCTAACAGCTCAGTGATTCCCATGAAGAAAAATAAAGGTGTTTTGCTGTTTCTAGTTCAATTTGTCATTTTTTGACACAATGGTTTTAGATATGATGCGGTTCACAGACAAAAAAAGTTGTTCGGTTACAAAACGAGACCCTTCGCAACGAACTTGTATGCTAATATCTCTAAGTTCATGGATTCTTGGGTACAAGAATGTTAAGAATTTTGTTATTACTAGCTGTTTTTGTTTGAAGAATATGTTTAATTTTTGATATTCACACAATTCATACTCTTTCCTTAACACGTTACACCTACCTCGTCGAATATGATATTTTTCACTGCGCCGTTGAAAATTCTTTAAACCTTAGGGGTGCTTTTTTGCTACGCATAACTCGACCACCACATTCGATGGAATGTTCTGCTTATTCACGTATTACTCACGAAATATGTAGTGAAATTTCCTTCGAACCCAAAAGGGAGGAAATTACATCTGTCGTCTTTTTACATCTATGACGCACATCGTACTTCGTTGTACCATTTGTACAACAAATACGCTCGTAAAACTCGGGGTATTTTTGTCAATTTCAAAGAATTAAAGGACCGGTTATACCAAATTTATTCGAAACGTGTATGGCACAATCGCAGCATCCTGTTCATAATCTCCAGTAGAGCAAGAAATTATAGTCTATTTAAAGTATGCGATGACCAAATCTAAAGATTGTATTTTGGGAAGTGCGAAGGACAAACTATGATGGTACGTAGATGAAATGGTATGTTTAAACAATAGCCAGAGCTAACCTTAAATAAATAAAGTAATGGCATAATCATTAACGCAGATGGGGGAGAAGAGCAGAGGGCGATTAATTTTCACTATTAAACCGTTATGATATCTGCATCATCCTGGCACAGAATGTCTCTCATGCCTCTCCATTCTGCTGAAGCCAAAGATCGTTTATATCAATGCCCCCCATTTTTCATATCACATAACTATCAATCTCTTAACTGAACTGGTATTTGTAGCACTGCTTTCGACTTTTCAGAGGACAATTTGCTTGTAAATTTTTATGATTATTATATTATATGAGGATTATACTCCGTAATTTCAGGATTTCACCTTCAGCCATTTGTTCTTCGCAATATAACCATTTTAGTCCCATTTGTTTCGTCACCTTAAAAATATATATAATCCAAAAATTAATTTTCTTCCATGCCTAATTTTTCATGAGTTCAGCATCTGGCATATGTTTTTAATGCGATGGCACCAATTTTGTCCTCTTTCTTTTGCGTTTTATTTAATACAATTTCTTCTCATCTGATAGATGAACGTATACTGCCAATGTCATGATCTTTGTTTCGATCGTTTTTACAAGGCGATATTACCATTTCTGTCCCATTATTTTCTTGAATTGTCCAAAGGATAAAGTACATATTAATGTTTTGCAAATTCAGCATCAGCTTTCTGTTTTGGCGATGGTACTACTTTTTACCCCTTTATTTTGTGTTTTGTTCAATAAAAGTTCCTGCTATTACAGTGAATGTACACTTCCAAATTTATGAATTTTGCAGCAGCCTTTTGTTCTAATCGATGTTATTATTTCTGTCCCTTTATTTCCTCACATTGCGTTCTAAATGTACGAGTTTCCAAACATCGCTTCGAAATGCACTTCTGCACTAATTGGTGAATATACCTCACCAAATTCATGATTTTAAGATTAGCCATAATTTTCAGACTATTTTTGTCCCTTTTCCTTATCCACTAAAACTACGCTCTACCAGTAATTCCTTTTCATCGCCCGACTTTCTACTAAAAGAAATTTCTGTAGCTTAATTTTGATGAATTTAGTCACAGACGCTTTTGTAGTCAATGGTACCGTTTTTGCTTTCCCTATTCCCTATTTTATTAACAAATAGTACGCATTTCTGAAAATGTTGTATTTCACTGCTTTAGCTGCAGATCTTTTACTCCAAGTGAGTGTAACAGTTTTACCCGATTTCCTTCCTGTTTTATCTTTTTAATGTACGAGTTCCCAAAAATGCTTATTTACAATTCGCCTTTGTAATGTACACTTGAATTTTGCCTATTCCAACTATAACGTTCAAGATAAAATTATTATCCCTTTTGTCCCCTTATAATTTATAAAAAAATATGAATTTATAAAAGATTTTCTCTTCTCCAGGCCACACATACAGAAGACCTTAACTTTATGGTTTTATCTTCACCCGTACCTTTTAAGTGACTTTAACCCCTTTCTTTCCTCTTGTAAAAAATTCCAAATAATCCCTTCCCATTGTTCGTATAAATTTGAAATTTATTCTGGCACATCGCCTACATATTTTGATAGAGAAAAGCGTTGCTTTTAATAGAGTTATACGATTTGTGTATAGGTTTCATATTTACGATCATGTCACACCTTCAGTATCTGACTTTTTATGCTGTCCTTTTGACGATTTTGCGGCATGAGAGTGCTTATTATGCTTTTTTACAAATAATGAGAAATGGTACACCTATATCTATTATCGATAATTTAATTTTAGTTCAATGATAAGTAAAAATCATTTAGAGTTCGCGTAGACTCTGGAATTCTAATATACCATATAACGAGAGAAATTTTCCGTACTTTTTTAATAAATTTAAATCGCTTGTTCTATCGCGCATACAAAATAGTTAAGCTCAAGATGAAGTTTGCCAATAGAGGTCTGCTTCGACCACTATTAGTGGGTATCATTATTACATTCTTATGATTGTTATTGGTAAATATATTTTTATTACGAATATTAACATTGCGTGTTTCAAACTTAATACTATGTAGCCGCTATTGGCCTGTGAAGGGCTTATCGATTACGAATAAATGAAATTGAAAATATTCAAATGCAAGCGCCTTTTGTCTATACCATTCCAACTGGTAGCTATTTTGATACCTACAATCTACCTGATTGCCTTGCGGGATCGGTTCTCAAAACCGTTTTTAAAAAGTCAGTTCGAAAATACAGATGTCAAAGCTAGGTTATACAGAACTGATCTATGTTCCCAACTTTGATTTAAATTCTAAATTTATAGCTGGCCTGATAAGGTAAACATTTTTACACGAGGTAACCTATCACCGAAGAAAACTGCATTTCTCAGTTATCAAAATTGGTAATTCTCGTAAATTTCCGGTTTGTGCCACCAGTGCAGCTTCTGAATTTATTTCGAATTTTCTCAGACGAGAGCAAACTAAAATATTGCCTTTTTTGCTCAAAACCCATGACTTTCGACCTAAATGTGCTACATCTAAGAGCCGTTTAAGGCTCTAACTGTTTTAGATCACTGGTATTATAATACCATTATAATACCATTATAGGTCTTATAACACACTTGTAAATAAGATTCTTATTTTTAAGGCTTAGACTTTATCGTCTGTTTAAAAGTGGCCATAATGCCCTGAGTAAACGCAGTGCCTTCTCGCAAGATAATTAAATATGCTTGTGGAAAGAGAGTTTTTTTATCTAAAATCACCTAAAGATATTTAACATCGTTTTGAGTTTCTGTGGTATTGCCTTCAAAGTACATTGGTCTCATTGGGATTCTTTTCGGAGATTTGTAGAAAGGGAAAATTATGCTCTGGGTTTTGTGAACGTTGATCTTAATTTTCCAGTTTTTGAAGTACTTGTTTTCCATTTTCTTTAAGAGAGCGTTCGTTAACTTGCTTGATGAAATTAGCGCCGTATCGTCTGCATAGTAAGCAATGTCAACTTCTTTAGGAGGTTTGAAATCCGAAGTGTAGATCCAGCAGAAAAATTGGTGATAAAATTGATCCTTGAGTCCTGCCGGAATACTTCTGAATGACGAGATACTCTGCCCAACCGGAACCGCAAATTCCCTGTTGTCTAGAAAGTCGGTGATAATTTTACACAAATACTTTGGCACATCTGCTACAACTAATTTAAAAAGTAGACCGTGATGCCATATAGTGTCGAATGCTTTCTCAACATCAAGTAATATTAACCCTGTTGACTTTTTGTTGCGCTTGTTCCCAATTATTTTGTTTTTTATTCTACCAATTTGATGAATAGTGCTATGTCCTCTTTTAAACTCAAATTGCTCATCGGATATTATCCTGTGGAACGTGGCAACCTCATATATCCTTTTATGATTGTTGTCCTGAAAGAATTAATCTTTAAAAACTGTAGGTATATGAAAAGAATGATTTGCATGAGATTAATATGCTTTTTGTTATTGCGTTTATATATATTTTCCATCTGAATTTTTTTGCTTTCTATAAAATACATATAAAATTGTATTTTTGACTGGCCATGACATGATTGTTAGAATGCGTGACTTCGAAATACGATACAGCCACCAATCATTATTTGCGCGGCGGTTACTTTGATGTCTCTCACGAACACTATAAGTAGTTGAGGAATTGACAACTCTAGTAAATGCTGCTTAAACTGATGTTCGAAATCGTCGTTAAACTGTATGTCCTGTTGAGTGAATCTAAAAATATATTTTGTTACACTACGTCATTTTCATTTCGAATTATATTTCGCGTCTGTATTTGAACCTGTAAACAGGGAGTGTTAGAAGAGGATTTCCCTAAACATTATCTGCAGAAAACTTTAGACGACTAGGCTAATAATTTAAGAATTCGGTGTTTGTTACCACATTTGTTTTAAGGGCATCAGTTCAATAATCATGTCATTTTATTGAAAATTGTCCGTTTACTAATTATCTCGTGCTATTACAATTAACCCTATTATGATTATCATTCATGCAGAAAGAGTCCATAATTCGCAGACAGTGTCATTATCCTCATAACTAATGATACTCGCGATGAATGCTTGGGTTTTAGCTGAATTCTCCAAATGTGACATAATCCTCATAATAAAGGGCGCACGCGACAAACGCGTGAGCTTTTCTCGCAGTTGAATGCCCTCAAAAATGTTATGTTGTTTTACACGACGCCTAAATATGTTTGCGTTCTCACATTGTGTCTTGTAACACTATAAGAACCAGAGTTCCTCCTAATCTCCACAAAATATTCTGTTACTATCGAATAACTTCACAATGTGATTTTTTGAAATCACGCTGATGATGATGTCGTAAGTTGTCAATTGACTATTGATGAGTATCCACAAAATGAAATGACAGAAAAAACAACAGACTGTTCTCCTTTACTTTTTCAAGAAAATCATGTGTATACTTTAATGGCACAATGTGTCATTTGTATCGTATTGTATTTGTTTTCTTTTTCGGTCGTCAATTGAAGTGATTCCGTGCGTTGAGGGATTTGTGGCTAGTTTTCCCGTTCGCTGTTAGACACGATAATACTTGGTACGATTTTTAGACGCCCCGCTCAATTTTCTACCGTTGAGCATAAAGATGTGCCCTAAACCCAATAGGAATCTTAGACTTACGTAATCTAAACTGAGCTCTAAACTCAGAGTACATAATAATAAAGTTACATACTCGTAGACACTAAGCCATGGGTCGAGTTTGCCAGACTACAGGCTAACTAACTACAGTTGGTTATAAGTGCAATAGTCATTTGTGGAAATAGTAATTTTTGAATATCTTGTTTAACCAGTTTTTCCCTTCTATGACAAAAGTTAAAAAATTACCTCAGGGTAATCGAAGGTTTAAATGTTATACCCTAGTTAGGAGTGGGGTGATAACCTAATCGCAGACGACTTTATAAAACTGTTTTTTTTTTTGTGATATTTTACTGACCTTTATGACCGATGCATAAAAGATAGAATTTGCTGGCGGAAGAGAACTTTAAGTCAAAACTCTCGTTGACAGACCAACAATTTTTTGAGGTGCTTCTCTTTTGAAAAATTCTAAGAAATACGAGTATACCGTCAGCTTGCGCAAATAACTGTGGTCCTGCAAAACAAGCAAAATCAACTGGTGGTAAACGTGCAATTTTCTTTGTCAAAAGAGCATTTCGTCCTTAATTCACTTGCGCATTCCGTAGTAATACGAAATATATTATGAAATACAGTTTGTAGGCAACATTTTCCATTTAATTTCCAGGCCGAGTAATTATTTTTATTTTATTTATAAATACATTCATTTACAGTTCATCTACAGTTGTCGAAGTTCGCGTTCTTCGTCAAAACCTGTAACCTGGTTTTGTCCTCGTTTGCTGCCACAACTACTTTTTTTGGTCCCCTCAACGCTTGAAGAGACTGCGTTGTTATAACATCTAATAAGTTTCGTGCTATGATATCTGTGTCATCGGTTGAAGATGAAATATATCACTTTTATTGAAAACTGGCGACCATATCCCTAATTTTCACTTCTATTATGATATTAACGAGATAGCAGGGTAGGCTTGCTTTTTAAAATTTGTGCTTATATTCAGCCAAAAGTTCGCGTTGACTCACATCGTTTTGCCAGACTCCTATATAGTTTCAAAAAGCTTTCTCCGTAAAGGATTATTGAGGGTAGCCGTGGAATTAACAATGAGTTTGTATATCGGCTCACAGTGCTGCTCTATCTATATTTTGCCAATCTATTCCATCATTAATTGTCGATTCCAAATTGTATTCTCCCGCACCAACTGCTCATAAAAGTGATCTTTCCCGACGTAATTTCGACGATAACATTGTAATACATTGTAACACTTAGAGCCATTTCCATAATATTTTACTACTGGTTTATAAACTAAATTTTCACATAAAACCCTTTTAAAAACTTTCAATAAATTGTTGTAAATACAGCCCTTAACTTTTAATAAAGGGTGTCCCAAAAGGAACGCAAGACAGTCAATGGCGTTCGGTATCGTGAAATGATAACCAGTTTTTTCGTGCATAGAATTTAAGAAATGAATGTGGAGGGCATGTGGTTTCAACAAAACGGCGCCACATGTCATACAGCCAGAGAAACAATTCAATTGCTGCATCAGTCATTTCCCGGTCGTGTTATTTCGCATTTTGGAGGCCAGAATTGGCCGCCTAGATCGTGCGATTTAACACCATTACACTTTTTTCTTTGGGGTTTTTTGAAGTCGATGGTTTACGCGAATAAGCCGATGACGGCTCAAGTCTTAAAAGAGGAAATTGGACGCTGCATTAATGAAATACCGCAGCATTTATGCAAAACGGTCATTGCAAATTTCATTAAAAGATCGCGTGTGTGCCAGCAAAGCCGCGGCGGCCATTTGGCCGATGTGTTGTTCCTCATTCTGTCTACTTAACGATATAATAAAGTTTCACGATTTTTTTTTTTTTAACATCTGTGTTTTATTTAAAATTTAAATCTTGCGTTATTGTTGGGACACCCTTTATTTGACAAGTTTCGGCCGGCGGAAACTGTTGTGAAAATATTATTCTTTTTGTTGATATAGACAAAAAATATTGCTTAAAGGAAAATTTTAGGAAAATTTTCTGCAGAGTTAAAAGTTACGTTATGCTGTGCAAATTACTGAGACTGGTCTAATTTGTCGAGGCCTTGCCCTTTTTAATTGTAGAAAAGGAGCGTGGTAGCCTCTGCCAGCAATATTCTGTGACTAGGTTTTAGAAAACTATATTGTGCGCAAAGTTTCTGTAGATATCAGATTTTAGGGTTTTCAAATACTATGAGAAGTACAATTTATTATATTTTAAAATCATTTCTATACTGGTAAAAGAAGAGACGTTCAAAATGTCGGAGTGATTTCCATTTTTACTCCGGACACCGGAAGGAGCGTGGTTAACTCGGCCACCTACAGCAAAAAATTAGAGTATGCAAAATCGTAGAGAATATCAGCAAACATTGCATTAGAAACAAAATTGTAGCGCTTAAAATCACTATGGGGATGCCAGAATACGCGGGACAAAACGGTGCGTCATCCCAAATTTGTTAAGCAATATAAAAATTTGCAACTGTTAAAATTTATCGTCTATACAGGGTGGCGCAGGAATCGTGCTACAGTCTACTGTCAATAGCGACCAAAAATTTGTTGAAAACGGACATATCGGTTTCAACAGCATTCAATTCTAGCAAGATGGGGCAAGTGCACACATTCCCAGACCGGTTATGGTGGAGCTCCAAAGAAAATTCTCTACTAAATTAATATCCAGAAACACTACTTTCCGCCGGCCCCCAAGCTCATCTGATCTGACTGCACCAGACTTTTTTATGGTGTATTGTCAAGCAGGAGATGTAGAAAACGAAACCAAGGAATTTGACTGAATTAAAGCAGTCCATTAAACAATAATTGCGATTGCGCAATGAACAATTTTCGTATATTCGTGAATAAGCATGGAGGTCATTTACGGTCTATCATAAAATAAAATTGAATTTTCTATACAATAAAAAATAAATAAACAAATGAAATACGTTGATCAAAACAAATTATTACAATTCCCTATTGTAGTGCAATTGGTGGGCCACCCTGTATAAATAAATCGATCGACTATATCAATTGGAGCAGAGGTTTCCCATTTAGTTATACTGCTAAATTAGAACTTAGAAGGAAATTACAGTCCGTAAAATTTTATTGCATTCGTAAAGAAAATTAAATCGGCATTAAAAATGAATTAAAATTTTAATGTCAAGCCAATTTTTATAATAATATAAAATATTATGATTAGCAAAACTTTAAATCTATCCAATGTACCAGTTCAAAATGAAAAGTGTAATAATGTTTTTTGCTAAATCTGTTATTTTGTATGGAAGATATCAGAAGAGGAATGTCCATATTATGCAATTTTAATCCCTCATCCCAAGTAGAGAAATAATCACTCTCGAATTTGCGTCAAAATTGGCAAAAGTGTATTCGATTAATGGAGTTCAACAGCCAAACTGAGAGACGAACCATGCTCAACAGTCTTAAAATGTTGTTGTCTTGAGGCATTTAGGATCTAAAATATCCTTTTCAATATGTTCAATGTTTATTGTATCAAATAATATGTTGTCATTCCTTCGGTTGAAGTTATAAAAATGGCACTAGGATCCTCTTGATCTCTTGATCTCTTAGCCTTCGGCCGTAACAACATAAGTTTGTTTGTTAAATGACCTATTAAAATACTTAGGATGTAGACCGAACACATCTTAATCAAGGCTTTAACAGTTTAACTCCACAATTAACAAATTTGTGCCAAAAAATTGGGCCTTTCTGTTTGTTGTTTGAATTTTTGTCTTTTCTTTATAATTTCCCAATTGTTAGATTCCATCCTCTAATGTCGTTTTCCTTAACTCTGCGTTCAACAGTTAGTTTGATCATTTTTATTGTTTGTTTTAAACAAACCAAAAAAAACAAAAAAAAAAAAAAAAAAAAAAAAAAAAAACAAGAATTGAACTGGAAAGCCTGCGTGATGTCCGCATCTTTTTTCGTTCTTTTTCTTTTCAAACAAAATTAAATTGATGTTTTTCTTTGTTATCTTCTAGTTGCGTGAAGCAACAACCGACCTGCCATTATTGTCTCATTCGGACGCAATTGGTGCTATTCCTTTTGGGACTCTCCATGCGTGGAGACAGTAATGCCCAGGAATGATCAGAATGACTTTAATCTAAGTCGACTGGTATGAACGTTAACAGTGATTATCTACAGTCTTGGAATATTCAATATATTAATTAAACATAATTTCTTACTATCTTATAGATCCAATCGTAGGCTCATATCATAATATCTTATTTTTAGTTCCATATAGTGCATAAAGTACGATTTGACAGGAACTCAATGAACTGTTTATCCTGCCCATCATCTTCTGTGCACTTTGTCATCTTCACAATCAAAGATCTTTCCTGCCAGAGGATTTTCGTCAATTCGCCCCATATTGCCAGTTTAAATGCTGTTTTTTGGTGCGCTTAACTAGATTAAACAATACAATATACTCGTATTTAGTCTCATTACCTTTTCTCTTCCGTGGGGACTAAAAAAACATGTCGCATTGGTTTGGATGGTGGCTAATCGATAGCTGACTCTTACAAACTATTTTTCTACCTTTTACGGGAAAAATTGCGTGATTTTAGAAAATATGATTGATGCAGAAATGTGCCATTTTTCGCTCTCTAATAAATAAGTGAATGGAGAAACCCGACCTGAAAACTCGTAGAGTTATTACTCTGTTTTGTTTTAGTTCACATTTTTCTAAATATTGAAATTAATAATAAAAACGTAAAAAATGTTCTCGTACTTATTAATCCCTATCTGAATCGCAAAGTGTTGCACTTTCATGGTCATGGGTACTATTTTTGAGGTTAAGTCGATATTTTGTTCCTCCAGAAAATTAGTCCCCATAAGCCTCCTGCCTGCGAGAAATGAACACCCAATTTTAATTTCTCTGCGTGGCAGCATTCAGGTAATGCCTATTCTGACAGTTATATGAAAAAATAACACCTGTCAATTAGACTTTCTCTTCAACTTCGCTTCAAATTGCTATGACATATCCTTAAATAACAATTCTTGTGACATTTTCAGAAGTTGGCTTCCATTAGCCTCTATCCGTGACATGCATAGCAACTCTTCCGTGAGCAATTGATTGACAAGTTCTACTTTGCATGCTTATGTCTATCTTGAACAAAAACTTAGGTGTCGTTGACGAAAAATTATGAGATCTGACGGCAACTTTCTCAAACCATAAGAAGAAATTAGCAATGTATATTCGCAGTTAAACCAAGACAAAATCCTGGTATGGATATTGACCAAAAACGTGTTTTCTCGTTAATGTCTTCGTATTTTGTACACGTTTAATGGTCTAAGCAATTGAAATATGCATGGAAATTTCAGGGTGCAGAATATACCGTAATATTTTTAACTATCGTTGACAGAGATTTTTGGCGATGTAAAAATATTGCGCTGCACGGCACATGAAGGCGGTCCCAAAACTAACCCACCTAACAAAGAGGACGCAAATCTTTTACCGCCGAACCATTTGTTCAAGTTTCAAGTTTTGGCCATAGTAGTAGTGGATGGAAGCATTGTCAACAACAAAAACAATACTATCACTATTTCTTCGTCTTCAGTGTGAAGTGGTGGACCCATATTTCATCCATGGTTATAAATTCGCTTCATTGTGGTGAAACATCGCCAAACACTCTACTGAAACATCTTCGCGACGCTGTTTTTGCTCTATTGAAAGCAAGCGCGGCACCCATCTTTCTCATTTTCAAATCTTTGGTCAATATACGATATGTAGCATTTTTTTACATGCCTATCATTTCAGCTAGCTCGCGCACTTTCAGCCGACAATCATCCAATACCATTTTGTGTCTGGCGTGGGCACATTAATTGGTCGACCACTACGGCGTTTATCTTGGCAGCTCGCTTATAGCCTCATTTAAACTCTGCTACCCAATATTTTACAGTCGTAAATAAAGGAGCAGATTCCCCCAGAGTAGAATCTAACTCGACTTTAATATTGATTGGACTGAGAACTATCAAATGTAATTATTGAATTGCATAACGGTGACCAAATTTTTCTATGTTTACAAATTTAATGACATAGTTTACTCTTAGTGGCTCAATTAAAAATACTACACAACGTGACACCTTGAAATTTATAACATATGTTTTATAAGGTAGCCACTTTTCACTAAAGTAATTTCTTTCAAACTACTGGCACCATCAGATCGGCTAGTACCACCCTTGTATATTCTGTCAAAAAAAAAAACACCAAAAAGTCCGCTTAGAGGGTTTGCCAATTTTTTTTTTTGTCGCTAAATTGGTGGGACAGCCGCTATGTTTGCAGTGCTCGATTTTATCAGTTCATTTCAAATTCAAACTTTCCAAATTCAAATACAATTTTTGCGGTGGATAAAAGTATCGAATAAAGGATTCCTCTTAAACTTTGCATTGCAAGTGGAATTCTGTCTTCCGACCGAAAAAAACTACATCAAAATCGAGGTCAAGGTAATGTAGAATGATTTCTTTAATCATTGCAATATTATGCAATCGGAATTCAAGTCAAAAGGTCAGACGGCAAATAGAAAAGATTTGTAGAAATAATATTATAACACATCATCTCACAAGATATTGTGATCGAACTTCTGGCCAGAAACTCAACAAATGTTATCGTATCTACCTGATGTGGCTCCCACTGTCTTTTTTCTCTTTTAAAAACTCAAATAATCATTTCTAGGTCACCGTTAAGACACGATAAAAGACATAAAAAAGCGTTCGCTGGGAGAGCTGAAGACTATTATAGAAAACGCTATCGAAAAATGCTTCAATTGGATTGGATTATTCGTTGAAATAAGTGCCCTATTTCGTAAGGAGCCTACTTTGAAGACAATACAACAATGAATAATAAATATTTTGTATTTTGCTAACCAATTCCCGGTGCTTTTTTGCCAGAATGTATATCCACGTAGCCATAAATAGGTGAATCAAAATACTGTAATCGCTTTATATCTTACGTCAATTGGGAATGATGGAAAATAATTCATCAGTGAAAGTCATTGACATTGTACTCTCTCGGCACCGCGGAAGAGTTTAATCAAAATGCCCAGTTTGTTGAGGATTAAAGGGGAACACAAACGAAAAAAGTGCTGTGTTTTATAACTTTTGTGCAGCCATCTAAGTAAGTAAACGGATGCTTTAAGATCTTTAGGAAAAAATGGAAGCTATGCTAAGAGATTGAACATTTGAACGCATTTAATATAACAAGTTTCGACACGATTCATTTATTAAAAAAGTGAACAATCTGCATTTGTTCGTATATACCACCACTTCAACCACTTCATCATTGTCTCTTGTAGGGTGTTGAGAAAATTGAGCATATTTTACAAAAGGCCTAAAGAAAATTGGTCTTGTATGTTGACGGTTGGCATTCCATACAATTCCTAGTTCTATCTATATTTGGTTATGTTGTGTTTGTTTGTATTCTGTTTCTCTACAAGAAAAATGTTAACATTCAGTGCAAAGAGGCAGCAACAAGTTAAACATGCTCCATCCCTACGTTTGTTACAACGACTGCCTGCCACCATTCCCAACGTTTACACCATTCCGCATGCTGTTCACAACATTTTGACGCACCCATCGTCTGCCGATATCTAATATGGCTGCGCTACATAACTATGGAATAAAAACATTGTAATCAAGCCCATATAAAGGTATGAGACAGCGAAACGTGATTTCAATTCAAATTAAGTTAAAGCGGTAAATGTTTGCGAACATGTTTCCTCGCGGGGGCAATGATCTTTGAATAAATGTATTATCGATAAAATTTCTTTGCTTTTGATTTAGAAATTTTTAGAATATACGTGCAAAATGCGATTTATTAGGTCTACAAATGTAGAATAGAGGTTTTATTTATTTGACCATGAACTATTTGAATTCTTATAGAAAGTCTAAGCGAGAAAAGACCAGCAAATTCGATTTTGTGGACGTAGTTTTCTATAAGCTTATAACTTACTTTTATTTACTACCTTTATATTCACTATCATGTTTTCATGATAGGAATATATAACAATAAACTGTATTTTAAATTCAACAGTAGTCTAGAAACAGTTACTTCCTTATTATTTCGTAATATGTAGTAATAATTAGCTCAACAACAATAACAATAATTTCACAAGTTCTGGTTTTATTATCCATTTAAACTGTCAATTATTTAACTGATACCTGATCACATTTGCAAAAGCGATTGTGATGATGCAATTGCCAAATTTATTTCATATTTCAATAAAACAGGGGTAATTGACACTTAATACGAAACAGACTTAATTGCAGGAATTTTTTCCTGAATAATAAAAAAATGTTTATAATTAATTACATCGTACGTATGTTAATGAAATGCTTTATTGCGTAATTGAAGGATTCGGGAATCGAATTATTCGAAAATCACTTACTTATTCGACTAATGGATGAAATTCGTTTTTGTTATTGAAATGGATTTGTACTATTGTTATTTCAAACAATTTAATTTTCCTAAATTTATAGTCAAAATTACATCTGAAAATAAAACACAATAAAATACAATAAAATAAATATCTCCGACAACCAAAACTTTAAATGTATAAAATTCATATACTAGAGACAAAAAATATCAAAAATTCAACAAGGACGCAAGATTTAAATTTGGCGCCATTCGAAGTGTTATTGTTTGACATTTGAATAATTGTTATTGTTTGCTAGTAGGAGGTACGAGGTTAGTAAAAATGGAGCGCTACACGAATGAACAACGCATTTTCATTGTGAAATTGTTTTACCAAAATGGTAAAAGTTTTACATTTGGAGTCACAATAATGCTCCAAAAGAGTCAACTGTAAAGAGATTAATGGATAAATTTGCCAAAACTGGGTCTGTTAGTGATGTAAAGACAACGACGCGTCTTCGACCAGGTCGATCGACCGAAAATGTCGCTGTACGTGATGATGTCGCTCAAACTCCATCCACTTCGATTCGACACCGAGCTCAGCAAATTGGTGTCTCCAAATGCACTATGCAGCGAATATCGACGAAAGATTGATGGCTTCGTCAATAGGCAGAATTGTCGCATTTGGGGTGAGGAAAATCCTCGAGTGATTCACGAGAATCAAATGCATCCTCAACGTGTCACTGTGTAGTGTGGATTTTGAGCTGGAGAACTTTTTTGGACCCTTGGACCTTTTTTTATGAAAATGAGGCATGTCAAGCGCAAACAGTCAATGGTGTTCGGTATCGTGAAATGATAACCAGTTTTTTCGTGCTTAGAATTGAAGAAATGATGTGGAGGGCAAGCGGTTTCAATAAGACGGCGCCATGTGTCATTCAGCCAGAGAAACCATTCAATTGCTGCATCAGTCATTTCCCGTTCGTCTTATTCCGCGTTTTGGAGACCAAAATTGGCTGCCTAGACCGTGAGATTTAACACCATTAGACTTTTTTCTTTGGGGTTTTTTGAAGTCGATAGTTTACGCGAATAAGCCGACGATGACTCAAGTCTTAAAAAAGGAAATTGGACGCTGCATTAATGAAATACCGCAGCACTTATGCAAAACGGTCATTGAAAATTTCATTAAAAGATCGCGTGTGTGCCAGCAAAGCCGCGGCGGCCATCTGCCCTTTACGATATAATGAAGTTTCATGATTTTTTTTTTTAATATCTGTGTTTTATTTATAATGTAAATCTTGCGTTGTTGTTGGGACACCCTTTACAAAGCTCGACATGTGCCACAAGTCAAATCCTGTATAATAGAGGATTATTCATTTAGCGGTTTCAAGATATGGCAAAAAGCTGCCAGCTGTTAAATACCTGTCATCTGAAGTTTTATTTATTTAGTGAAAGATTTCCTATTTACGAATATGGATTGTTTAAAAATCGAAGAACGCATAAAAATAGTTAAAACTTACTACAGAAGAGGTGATTCAAACGTTGGCACTTTTCGTGCGTGCGGGGTGAGTATGGTCGCCATAATCGACCTTTTGTGCAACTACTTGAAAAGATTATAAAAGAATTTGAAGAGGCTGGAAGTGTTGACGGATAATCCGAGTTTCAATTCAGAGCGACTTTTTTGGCCTGTATGTGAAATTACGAAGTGGAAGGTATATGGTTCCAACAAGTGCACCGGTGCCACGAGCCACACAACACGACCGATTTTGGCTTTATTGGATGAGAAGTTTCCAGAAAACGTAATTTCAACATTCTACATGTTATCGCCTGGATACTGCCCGAAATGTGGGAAAAAGTAGTCGAAAACTACCTCGAAAGTATCCACCGCTGTAAACATTGCAGTGGCGATCATTTAGATGACATTGTAATTCGTACATAATGGCAAGGTTTCTTCGAAATCATATTTTTCTGTGTGTTTTATTGAATCGAACCGAAAAATGATAGCCAGTTAAGCGGACGTATCACAAGCGACCTAATATCACACATAGTATACACATTTACCTTCTTCTTCTTCCAGTAAAACATCGTTCAAAAATGCGTACACATATAGACTTTACTCATTTTTCGAGAAAATATTTATATTCTAAGATATCTTTCAATAACTTCACCCTCAAAAAGGTTGGCCGCTTATAGGTATTTATAGGTATTTAATTTTGTCAACTGTTGACACCTGCGAAGGCGAAAGGCCCACTTTTAATACATAATATAAT
Source organism: Philornis downsi (assembly GCA_019455685.1). NCBI lineage: Eukaryota > Metazoa > Arthropoda > Insecta > Diptera > Muscidae > Philornis > Philornis downsi. The sequence continues at coordinate 31,743 of JAHXMU010000075.1, forward strand.
ATAATGAATTGGGTCGTTATTGCGATGAACATTTTTAAGTATTTCTAAATAGTCACTCCCGCAATATTTTGGCGATAACTTGACGAATGTTTGGTTTGAGGATTATCCACGTAAACGCGGTCTTTTAAGAAAAATATGTTTAGCACGGATAATAGCATCATACCTGCCTGGGAAAGCTTCCTAATTTGGATGAGTGTGGCCCGATTTCACTTTGCTGTATTATAGGCGAAGAGCAATCTTTAAGGCGTCGAGCGTCTCATATTTTTGTAGTTAATACTTCTGCGACTTCCAGAATGGACCGTATAGAAAAATTCATAGCGTCTTATAAAAAACGTTGGGCTTTATGGGCTGGCGTCGAGTCTCATTGAAACGTCCACTGGTTTCTATCAAATTGTTTACTTGCCTAAGATAACAAAACATCGTTTAAAACATTTTCACGGTAAATTTGTTGATTTATCTCTATGCCCTGCCCAATGCAAACGAGTGGTAAGCATCCTGTGACAGTTACTGCCGCCCAAACCATCATTAATGCAGGCGCTTGCTTTTGGAGAGCAATTCATTGGTGTAAATTACCCTTTGATTTGCGCACCAAGTATGTACTAGCGTTTTGTTTGTTTACATATCATACTAATTTTTTCATCAGAAAAGACCAAATTTACAAGCCAGCCTATGACGTGAAAGTGTCTCAACATCTTTGCTTCTGTTAGGCGACCTGCCTTTTGAGTAGGTGTTAAATTTTGCACTTTTTGTATTTTGTAGGGCTTTAATCGTAGCTCATTTTTCAGCGTGCGCTCCATGCTTCAAGCAGACACATTAACATTTTTCACCAATTGAACTGCGCTTTGTCGTGAATTACGTTCACTTCTGGCCTTCACTCACCTTTCGAATTCGATTTCTGGCGATGCCGCTGCCCACATTCATGGCGTTTTTAATGCTAACAAAATTATTTTGTTTCACATTTTGTTCACACGTAAATGTCGCGACTGATTACCATTAGCTGGTTGCGATTTCCCAGCCAAATGAAAAAAAAAAACAACGCTGGTGCGTTTGAATTCCCTTTCGATAGCGTTCTTAACTGAGATAAAATATGCTTTCGTAGGCTTGTAAACAACATAAATGACATATTTTTATAAAAAAAAACCAGGTCATTTGCCGTTTTATTTCTTAGAACAGCGTGAATTTAGTAAACCTTCGAATTACCCTGCAGTTTGTTACTCTGAAGGCTTTATCGGCCAATATAGCCTTCACAAACAGCTGATATTATTGATATTTGCAATTTCATATCTAGGTAACTGGAGCTAATAAATATGTAGCTTAAAAAATCATAACTGTATGGAATATCGCGGTAAATCAACTGCAAAAAAATGTAATTAAATAATAATAAAAGTAATAAAAGTACGTATTTCCTATATTCCATAGAGGAAACCTGAATCAATCCTGTATTCCTTCGAATATCTTGAAACCCGCTTTTATGAAAATGTCGAATGTTTGAGTACTCCACGTATGCATACTTAATTGCATTTCAAGCGGTATTCCTATAAATGTTTCCCCTGTCTCAATCATGAAGTGCAAGAGAATTTGCTTTTATAAATGTCGTGACGACAGTTAGGGATCCAAAGACTGGTTCCCAATCTGAAGTTCTGATTCATAATTACTCAGCTGCCTAATTTCAGCGAGCATAAAGAATAGATAGGCAAAAAACAAATTAAATTTCAATGATAAAGCTTTTCATATTCTACTATTCAATGGCCCCGAAATCTTTGCTTTCATATGATTATAAATTTCACGTATAATATAATATGTTACCGAAGTCTTTTGAAATCCCATAAATCCAGTATAACACAGTTTACTCTTTATTTACCGCTTTTGAAAACCCTGCTTCGGAGATTGTTCACAATTGCCTCTCCAACCATTTAGTAAATTAATTTTTAAAACCGGATTCTAATACAAAGTTGTCAAACCTGAATTGCGCGGAGCCTGTATGTGCATCGCAGTCTTAACTTAAGTTAAGTTCATCTATAGCAGGTAGTATATCGTGTCACATCTCTCTGGATGCAATTAAATCTTTATTCCAAGGCGCTTATGGTTGGGTATACTCGTATTTTGTGAAATACTTGGAACATAAAATTTCCCGTTGATTCCCAAAATTCGATATTTTATCAACCCACAAGTTGAGGCCACTGTAGCCATGAGATTTTCTTCAGTTTTTCCGCAATTTCCGTGATAATCCACAAAAAAAATCAGATTTTAATACCAAAAGCCATAATTCTTGACGTAAACGCGCCATATCTAAGAGTAATGTAATTTTCTCAAAAGTTCTCTAAGTTCTTGTACGATATTTTCTGTATTTATTGAATCATATTTCGCATAATTGAGTATTCGAAGTTATACGTCTGAATAATTAAACATTCAAATATTTGGAAAATTAAATATTTCATCATTTAATTCAGGTTTAATTATTGGATGATTTGAATATTTGAGTATTCAAATATTTTACTATTTGAACATTTGAATACACCTTTTATTAGTTTCTTCTTTGTGTGATTTGTAATTTCAATATCAGTGAGAAATCAAACGAAAGGCGATATAAAGACCATATCCTTCTCTAAATGCGCATTATTTGTAGCCAACAGCTAAAAAGATAATTTTCTATCATTTCCACCACCCGTGCAGCGGCCGCAATACTCCAAACAACATCGTAATAGCCATGGTAACTACGCAACAGACCCAAAAGTGATGACGTTGCGTTGTCGAGGAAACAACGATTCCCAAAAAAGTAGAAAACAAAACAGTGAAGTGTAGCGTAAGGAATTGTTGTAAATGGACAACAAGACCAAAGCTTGAGCTCTGCATATAAATGGCCTATTGTTTTAGGCCCAAAATTTGGTAATATGTACGAGTACATAGCAGCAACCTCTTCTTAGAAGAGAGTTTTAAAAGAGAAGCACTCAAGAGTGAGTGCGGCAACTCAAGGGAGAATTACCATCGGCAAGGTGTAGAGAGCGGAGCAAAAACCGGCCCTAAGTGACGCCATGGAAATGCCAAAGCAGTGTGAAAATGTCAGTACTCGTTTGACATTTGAGTGTTTTGTTGCTTTGGCTGTCAGACAGGCAAACAGTTTTAGAGTCTGAAAAACGTAAGCAAGCCAAACGAGACAAGTTGTATATATTTTGCTTTTTGTTTTTGCCGAGTAGCGTGTAAAAGAAGACCCACAAAAAAATGATGTGGAAAGTTTTATTACTCCAAAGTGCAATTATATGCGCCATCTTAGGTTCGACAGTGGCCATCGAGTGTTACGTGTGTGATGCCTCCGATACTAATAGCCCCTTTCAGTGTGGTGAGTGGTTTGAACGTTTCGATGAACCCGATATCCAGCCACAGAACTGCTCAAATGTCCATGATGCCAAGTTCTGTATAAAACATGTTGGCCGCTTTGAGGGCGGCATCGGTGCCAAGCGTTTCTGTTCTTCCAAAGATTTGGGCAACTATTGCGACTATGTAAGGAACAAAGGCGATCGCATGGACTACAGATCGTGCATATATACATGTAGTTCGGATGGGTGTAACGGTGCCACTAGTGTTTACCAAACGCCATTACTCTCCGTGGGAGGTGTTTTGGTGGTGGTGTTAGGTATGTGGCTTAAAAACGTGTGTTAACCAGATTACATACAGAGTTGTATTACATCACATTCCAACAACGACACAGAGAGACATAAACCGCAAGAACTTCAAGTCTGTGACGTCTGTCGTAACTGTTTCACTGCTCGCTCGAATAGCTTTATTCAATTAGTAACTAAGTGCCTTTTAATATTATAAATTCCATAATTCTAAGGTTAACTAAAATAAACAACGAAAAAAAAACTTACCTTTCTTTTGTTTTTTCATTTGTTATTATTGTTGATTCCCTTGCGTTCATGTTGTTATCAATGAGTTCCCTTTGTTCCTCGTTTTCGTCAAGTATTTGAGACTCAAGCCGAGTGTTGTTGGCCAGAGAGAAAATGGCTGTGTTTTCAAGTTGGCAACTCTAAATTTGCTCTCAAACTACTGTAATCTCTTAATTCTACTTTTGAGCTCAGTAGCATTGAGGAGCCAAGAGTATCGAATGTTTTTAATCAGTTTTCTTTGATGGTTTCGCAGTAGTTTTGATAGAATAAGCTGCTTCGATTATTGGTTCTGAAATCTGACCTATTGACAGATAAGACCTTTTTTCATGTTATTGTTCGACATTTCACCGGTTGCGAATAGTTAACAATATAAACTGTTAGGAAATTATAACACAATTTTATTGGAACCGGTTCTCTCAAAAGAGATGTCTGAAGGGTTAATGAACTTCGAATTCCAGGAAATCCGTAATTAACTAGTTTTTTATGCAAACGTTAACTAAGTATACTTCTCGATATGTATATAAAATAACAAATTATTTGAATTTATATAGAATAATGAATATCAAATATTAAAAAATAACAGATTACACTAGACAAAAAAAGGAATTTATAGTTTGACGTTGGAAAATTTCAATTGAAGTATTTCATGTAGGTATGTTAATTATAAACTTTCCTTGCGAACGCTAATGGATACTGCTAGATATTACTGCAACCTTTCCAAATATTGAATAGAAGTCAGAAAAATCAGTCTGGCGGTAAACTATCACAAAACGAAGTTATATAATCATGAACCATACGGACGGAATCAAACACTTTAGAGCGGAGAATTGGGGAAGGGGAATAAAAGCACTTGAATGTTTAGGAACCTTTTTTTAACATTAGTTTATAATAAGTCCAATTTTTATAAACTAGAGATTCTACACTAAATTTTTCATTATTGATTCGATATATTATAATAAGTTATCGACCCTGACGCCTCCATACATCCTCAGAACATCACGGACCCTCCACCACCAATACATTTAACATTATTAGTTTCATTCTTACATCTCCATACTTTTGGTGGTTTGTTAACACCAAAAAGCACGATAAAAGTTGCACCGGTTGATGTCCCCCGTCTCAAATTAAGCTCGAATAATTGGTTGCAGAAGAAAAACTTATCCATCGAAATATTAACTCCACTTCTAGATATGTGGCCATTCTCCAGATTTTTCTAAAATTTTACCACTTAACAGCAATATACTATATCTGAAAGACCCGCCGTAACTCATAATTTTTTAGTAACGGTCTTAATTGGAGGTTATTGGAAATTATTTAAAAATACGAAATTTTCAAAGGAAAACCAAACTAAGTCAATGCAAAATATATGAAAAGGGGAAGTAGAGAAGTGGAAAAACCTTGCCTATATAAGCAATGAATAATGCTTTGGAATAACAGTGGTCACTTTCGGTGTTCTTCCAACAATTTTACCATACCAACAATTACTTTCTACTCCATATATTCTGATCTGACGATAAGTCGATACGTCGTCCACAATGATATGGCTCGATAGCGCTCCAATTGGGGCAAATTGACCTAGTAAGAAAAAAACAAGGACTAAACCAATTTTTTGAAAAATTATACTTATTCAAAATCTTTTTTTTTACATGCAGTCTTTAACTAAAAGTAATACACGATGTTGATTGGTAATTGCGGCAAAGCAAAAGCTGTGGGCACGGCCAATGCACAGTAGATTTACAGATGTATATTTATGAAATAACAAAATTACTTTAGGAATAGTACAGACACATTTGATGTTCATGTATGTATAAAATTCAAGCCTAAATCTCGGTTAATTGGATTTATATAAAATTTCTAGATCTTAGCAACAGTGCCACCTGCCACCAGTTAAGAACCATAATAGATGGAAAAAAATAGAAAGAAAAATCAACAAAATCGGTCAAGCCATTTATGAGGATATTAATTACGAACTTACGCACACCGGAATTCTATATATATATATAGAATAGAATGCCAAAATGATTGTTACCTTCATAAACATGCCAAGTACAGTGCCGCTCACTTGAATAGCACCCCCTTTAAATATTTTTCTAAGCTCGATTTTTTCCAAAATAATAATTATAACGAAGTGGTTGTGCTTTTATTATTCATATTTCACGTATTTGCTGTAATCCTATAACATAAATTTTCTCTCATTTTAATGAATTAAGTACTAAGACATCAAATACAAAAAAAGATCAGAAATTAAATTTCAGTTTTTGGTTCATTTGAATAGCCCCTTCCACCTTTACAAAAATTAGAATTAGAAATTAGAAATACGAAAACATTAATTCTATATTAAAGTTGTTATTGTTTGCTTGCATCTAATTTAAAAATAAGTATTTTAAGAAAAATTTAGTAGTGGGTACTTCCGCCCTGGTTGAGAATACATTCATATATTCTGTTTGGTAAAGAATCGTACAGTTTTTTGATTAGGTTCAGCGAAATACACGACCAGGCCTGTTTAATTCCATTAATGAGTTCGCTTTCGCCTGAATATTGCTTGCCTGATTCTTAGACTTTGCGCACCAGCTATCTCCAAACGTTTCCAATAATGTTTAAGTCTGGAGAGTAAGACGTCCAGTTCATAACCTCAACATTTTGGCTTTCAATCCATGATTTGACGACTCTTGCTGTGTGGATTGGCCCGTTGTCATGCTGGAATTTCCATTCCAAGTGTCTGAAAACAATTTTAACTTCAGAAAAAGCTTTTTCCTTCCAGCATGGCTTTGCATGAAGTCGCATCCATTTTTGCAGAGAGAAACTGGAGCTCTATTGTGCCATAATAAGAGATCGAACCCCATACCATAACTTCACCCTCCTGACTGTGTAATCGATTGAGTAGGTGTTTCTCTTTTTGAAGATCGTGGAAGTAGTAATTATGTCCATTAGGATCCTCTTAATTAAATTTTTTTCATCGTCATAGTCGTACGACAAAAATTAAGGCGTCGTTCCTTACGGAGATTGTCTAGCGATGGTTTCTTTTTAAGTCTCAGGCGTTGCAAGTGTGCTGCTTTGAAAATAACTCTCTTTACCGTTGATACACTTGCACTTACGCCAACTTTTTCATTGATTTGCAACAGAGTCGTGTGAATTTGAGGCATATCTCAGAATAGAATTCTTGTCAGCGGCTGTAATAGTACTTGCTGTTCGACCTTTCATATTATTTCCATAGCCTTCGGTGTCATGTAAAAATGTCGATATAACTTTGCCACTTCTATTAGTTTTTCCTTGTACGTTTTAATTTTGGATCTTTCCTCGACACTCAAAGGTTTAGCTCGTCCCATTTTGCTTAAAATCGATTCTTTTATATATTAAAATTATACACAATTACTGTAATCCGATCTGATTTATGATAATCTGCAAAAGATTTTCACACTTAAACTGATTACCACGTGAGGGGTGCTATTCAAATAGACCAAAAAAGAAGAACACATTAATCACTCATTTAAAAGAAAAGAGCGAATTAAAATAGCGGGACACTTCCATGGCTTGAAATTTGTTGTAGGTGATATGTGAAAGTCCACGAGGGTTTAACGTGAGTCTCGCCGTGAAGGCCTTACCCACGGTGTGCGACACACTGGGCATATTACAATGCGATTGCCAACGCCCCCATGGTATAGCCAAGTAAAACTTGTGCTATCTAGGAAAAGCGGCTGACAATTGTGGTACTACCGCATCTTGTCAACCTTCTTCGCAGCCAGGAGATACCAAATTGATTATGCTAGTATGGAACATAATCCCTATTGTCGGAGGTGAGGCCTATCTTACCACCTCTGCTACTCTATGGTTCTGTAGCACCCGGTTGCAATGCAACTCCACATTCGAGCACAAAGTCTCTATCAGCGATTTTGGTATCAACCACAACCCGCGTGATGGTCCCACTGGTCCAACACCAAATGATCAGACGAGAACTCACTCCCGGGGCCTCCTGATCTCCACGCTACCGGTTAAACTCACCGGTTGGAGCTGTGTACAAAGCACATAGCAAAGCTACTACCAAGTCGTGATATATACACCATACTTCACGGGATTAGCAGACCTGTGGTAGAAGAGTACAGACTGGTCATTTTTAGGGGGCGCTAATCAAGTGAGCGGCAGTATATATCACTTGATAATGTTATTGCTCTCAGTTTAATTGCATTATTTGGAGCTCTGCACGTTTCAAATTCAACATTACCGTTTTTAGATCCTGTTAAAAATGGCTTCGCTACATTGGAAATGCCCATATATTAAACGCATTACTTGTGACCACAACTTCCGACCTGTTTGACAAAGTTAACAGAACAGATAGAACATTTATTTCGTTTTCTCCAATTAAATTAATTTGAAATAAATGTCAAAGAAATACATTTTTAATACCAGAATATAAAACAAACTATTGGTTTAATAAACATCAGCAATTGTCGCTTAATTTATTTGTTCAATTTTAGAATCGGTTTACAGTTTCAGTGTCAGTTTAAGCTTGTTGTTGCTGCTGACGTCGATGATGTTGCTATCTTGTAAAGCTTCCCACAATCGATCGTTAACGTATCTATCAGATACGATATTACTACCAGACGGAATGTGTGTCAATCTAAATTCGATCATGTAAAACGATCTCAATTATTGACATCTCATACTCACATGGGTGGATGGATGGATGGATACCTACATACGAATATTTGTTTGTAAGTAGGTATGAGCGAGCACATAACTACGCGGTGCACTTCTGTATGTAGTGCTTGAGCAAATTCCTATGGCGGTTTAAGCGCTAGCCGCTGCACAGTAGTTTTGATTGACTATCAAACCGATAGTTCTTTGCAGTAAAAAACTTATGATTTCCTGGTTTTTCTACTCACTTAATTTGAAACTACAATTCATAATACATTCGATTCGTAATTTTTTTGGAAGCAGCGGTTTGGCTCATTGCAGTAAAAGTCGTTCATAAACGGTTCGATTCCTAATTAGTTTGCAAACCTCATAAATTAGATGATAGGGTTATCCATTTAGTGTTTTCAACACCGCCAGTCTGGCAAGGCTGTTAGCTGTTAAATAATTGGCATCTGAAGTGTTATTTATTGTCGTTTATTTGATTGGCTACAAAACCAATAGTTCTTTTTAACAAGAAACTTATGATTTCCTGGATTTGCTACTCGCTTAACCTGAAACTTTAATTTGTAATAGGTTCTATTTGCAATTTTTTTGAGGCATCGGTTTGGTTCATAACGGAAAAAGTCGTTCATAACCGGTTCTATTTCTAATTGGTTTGCTAACCTAATTAAACATATGGTAGGTTTATCCATTTAGTGGTTTCAACACTGCCGGTCTGGCAAGGCTGCCAGCTGTTATATATCTGTCATCTGAAGTGAAAGGTTTGCCATTTACGAATATGGATCATTAACAACCGAGAAAAGCGTAAAAGTAGTTGAAACGTACTGCAAAAGTGGTGGTTCAAACGTGGTTACGTCAACAAGCAAAATTATCGCATATGAAGAACCCAGAAGTGATTGTGGAAAATGCATTGCTTCCGGAAAAAATGACTGTTTGGTAGCATTATGGTCTTGAGGTGCCATCGAACCGTATTTTTTCGAAAATTACCTCAGAAGAATTCAATGCTGCAACCAATCCAGAGGCGCTTATTTAAATGACATTATATAGGGTGATTTTTTAAGATTTAAGCTTTTTAGCTTAGCAGCACTAGTTGGTAATGGATATGCGATTTTTTTACCCCAATTGGCTGAGTTGAATTTGGTTGGCATGTGGTTTCATCAGGACGGTGCAACATGCCACACTGCTCGTGAAACAGCCGCAGACAACATTTACATGAAATTATCTGTAAAAACTAAATGGCAAAGAATAATTTATCGATTCTAATAAAAAATTTTAACATATGATGCAAATTTAAGTATTTTATTCGATTAAAAACAATACGATTAAAAAATCATACTTTATTTCTTGCATAGTAGCAAGGTCCCAACATTATAATGAAATAAAAGTTTCTTTGAAATCATAGCTTTATTTGTGTTTTATTAAACTTTACTCGAAAACGAAAAATGGTTAACCCTATATAGTTATGCTATAATGGAGAACAAAATAGCACTACATTCTAAACGAATCGGGACAGGCATCCATTGAATCAAATCACGTCCACATGCTCTTATCAGTTCACCTCCATCGATCTTAAATAGCTCTATCGGCAGGCCATCAGCAGCCGCAGTTTTGCTTTTCTTAAGTCGAGTTATTGCTATTCTAATCTCGTTTAAACTCGGTACTAACCCCTTGTAAATATGTGCTTTCCATAACTCCCAACTTTTAATATAACTTTATGCTCCGACCTCCTCCGGAGAGGCCAAGCAATTTCAAATTATCGCCAGATATCACCACTTTCATTATTTCCCAATGAAAGCAAATCTATAAAACTGCAGAATTTGAAAGTGCAAATACACTTGTAACTAATTTGATTAAAAAAACTATACTTTAAAAAAATCTATCAACAAATGCAAGTTCCACTACTTCAAGAAAATACTCTCGTAACCAAATTTGTTCGAAAATCATTCTTTAAATAATACAGTTTTCTATTAACAAATTCAAATTCCATTATCTCAAAAAAAAAAACTCATCTCATTTAAACGATTTTGGTTCCTTATTAAAACCAGGCAAAGTTAATGCTCGTATATTCATCCTAATTGGTGAAATAAGGATTCATACTCAGCTGTAAGAACAGTTTATGATTGAATTACGTTACTTGACACCATATAGAGATACAATCTCTGCCCAAATTTCTTTTTCCTAAACGATCCTTAATATGACATCTAATTGTTAAGATCTACCACTGGACTCTTTTTTTTTTTTTGTTTCTTTCTCATTAAATATACATCATACCGCTATCATCTTCAAATAAGTTAAGATGAAAGATGCCATTTTCATGTCTATGTCCGCGGATTATTAGTTAAAACATTTCGCTGCTCATCGCTCTATATCGAACAGCTTTTGTGCCGACATTTTGTTTTCTTATTTTCTATATAAGTACGGTCCGATATGCATCCGGACCCACAGATCTCAAAAGTATTTTTATCTGAACAATTAAAAAAATTGTTTTAAAAATAATGGCATTAAAGTCGACGTTCCTAAATTGAATTTGTCCGATGCATCCCAGTGCTGACAAATTTTTCGAAATTTACTTTGGAGTTATTCGAGGTCTTGAAACCACAGTGCGCTGTCTGCAAATGTAACTGCCTCCGGGCTGTACTGCTTGTTATGCCAATAGTTCGCATGCAAGCTCCGATACTCCAATTCCCATTGAGGGGCTGATGAGCAGCAACGCCTATATTGAGGTTTTTGTTTCAATTTCTGTTTTGTAAATTCATTTAAGCTTCTGCTGCGGCGATTTATTCGTTTTGTTTTATAGCGCTAACGCTTTTTTTGCTTCTTTATTTCTTTTCATCAACTGGAGATACGAGTATGCAGTAAATTGAAATTGAATGTTTTGCTTCGTTAGAATGTGACACAGTTTTTGTTGGCGTTTTTTTTTTCTTGGTTGATCAGCATTTGTTTGTTGGCCGAATTGTAATATTTTTTGAAAGTTGTTTGTGGTGTTTTCTAGGTTTCTGATCATGTGTTTTATGGCTGTTTGTTCGACTGTCACTTTTGATATGCAAATGACTTTTTTTTTCATTTCGATAAAGATAATCAAATACAACACAACTGACATGTGTATGGTAATGGGCGAAAGAATAGAAATGTAATTGAATTTGAATGCTAAATTTATATGACCGATTTCCCACACTTTAGGGATTTACATAGGAATTGCAAACTCAAATCTACGTAAATGGGAAGGTAGGTGAATCGGATAGTTTATCACAATGAACTGAGATTTTCTGTTTCAAATGCTTACTAACACGATGAAGCTTAACGGAAATAGGCAAATTTCAAATTGACGAATTAATTGCGGGAGAAATTGAACAAAAACATTGTTTTTTCTTTCAGGAGGGATGCATTAAGTACGTGATACATTTTATAAAGTCTGTCGTTGGCATACATCTGAGCTGATCAGCACTTAATGTAAAATGTTGTTCCTTAAGTAGTAGTAGCTGGCATCAAAAAAACTCGTTTATTTAAAATGTATATTTAGTGGTTCCTTCAATTCAATTCAATTCAATTGTTCAGCACATAAAAATGAAAAAGTAACTGTAATCGTAATTGTAACCGTATACTTCCCATACTACTACCCGACTTAACAAAGATGACACAAAAAAGTTTGGAAAAAATGTCTTGATTTTTCAACATAATCTCCTTTCAGCTCGATGTATCTTTTCCAACGATATTCAATAACTTCTATACCCTGTTTATAGTACGAACTGTCAAACCCCTTAAAATAGCAGACTCGACCTCTTCGTTGTTGGAAAATCTTTTATCATCGAGCCATTTTTTCAAGTTTAAAAATAGAAAATAGTCCGAGGGAGCTAAATCTGGCGAATGAGGCGCATGATGAAGCAATTCAAACTTTAATTCATTAATTTTTGTGGATGTGTGAACTGGAGTCTTGATGAAACAACAATTTATTTTTCCTCAAATGCGGTTTTTTCCCATAATTTCATTATCTAAACGCAGCAATAAATTAGCATAACATTCGCGTTGATTGCTTTTCGTTTCCGAAGATAATCAATAAAAATAATCCCACGCGCATCCCAAAAAAAAAAAAAAAAAAAAAACAGACGCCATGACCTTGCTTGCAGATGGAACCGTCTTCGCCTTCTATAGAAATTATTCTCCCATCCCAGTCTAATTCTTTAACTGCTCCTTTATCTCAGGTGTAAAGTGGTGGATCCATGTCTTATCCATGTTTATAAATCGACGCAAAAATTCGGCTTTATTGCGAGGAATCATCGCCAAATACTCTACTGAAACATCTTTACGACGCTGTTTTTACTTTATTGAAAGCAGGCGCGGCACCCATCTTGCGCATAACTTTCTCATCTTCAAATCTTCGGTCAATATAGGATATACATATATGTAGTACTTTTTGAAATACCTATCATTTCAGATAGCTCACGCACCTTCACTCAACGATCATCCAACACCATTTTGTGGATTTCGATCGCTTAAATAAAAATACTAAACAACGTGGCGCCTTGAAACTCAAAACATGTGTTTTATAAGGTTGCCACATTTCACCAAAATAATTTTTTGTTAACTACTGCGGGTAGGTTTGGGACCGCCCTCTTATGTCGGCAAATTATCTCATCAGTCCTTATGCACAAGAAATTTATTTTTGATTTTCTACCGGGGAACCATCTAAAAATTAAAGACCAATAAGCGACATAATGCCATAAGCAAAATTGTAGCTCAATCTGACAATATTTATAAGTGCCTCATTGAGCATGATTAGTAATTTGTAGAGAAACAGTTTACTCAATGAACAATTTTTCCCTGTCCTTTAAAACGAAGTTATTTAAACCAGCAATTACCAGTATATATTGGACTGATTCCGTTTTTAATACGATTTTATCTGATACGATCTAAATTGAAAAATTCTAAATATCACTAAATCCATCAGCTTTTGCATAGGAAAAGAATGAGATTAAACCTCGTCAAAAACATTTTGTATGAAACGAGCTGGCGAAAGATTCAGAAGGAAATACTAAAATTGTTTTTAAAAATTACTGTTTTTGGGATTTTTAACCTAACCGGGTTAACATTAAAAGGTGGAACCAAAGTTTTGGAAATCACACTTTTAGCCTATAGGCACTTTTTAGAGATCATCAGGTATATAGGAGGATATTTAAATTGTGGCCAACGTTCACGATACGTTAATTTGTTTTCTTTGGTTTATCTTTGACCTGTAATTGAAAAAATGCGTAAGCTGGCACAAGTTCATCACTCAAATGAAACCCACTAAAAATTCTTATTTGTTATTCTTATTCTTAATTCATTCTTATTCTTAATTCGTTCAGTTAAAAGTCAAATTGAAAATGTTATATGAGCACTAGGTAGTACATTTGTAGAGTGTCTTCGCCAACAACGAGTTGCAAAAATCCATGTACAGAGTACACTGGTAAATTTCCTTTCAATGTGATTCGCTTAAAAGTTATTAAAATTTGTTGACATTAAAATTGTTTCAATTTGTGAGATAGTGGGGAAGCCACTGGGGATTTTTGAAAAAAGTTCCATCCAACATATCGGTCAATAAGATTCAATACTATGTTACGGATGTTAAAAAATGGCAATGATATCTGTCAAAACTTTATGTAATTTCTATCATTTGTCATTGTATTACACTGCTTTAAGTGATTCTAATTTTGTATACTACGGACGAAAATGAAACGAAACATGAATGTTCTTTAAACATTGCTTTTTGTAATTGGGGGAAAAAATATTCCGGTAGAAACAACGATATGTCGGTGGTTTGCTGATTTCAAGCGAAGTTGTATGTCTACCGATTTTCATGAACGCAGTGGATGTCCAAAAATCAACGCACTACTGGTTCGGAGCGCTGCTTGGAACAGTATAAACGCAATACAAAGATTTTCCGTGCGTTACGTGACAATGGATCATAGATGGATCCCAAAACAACACTGCTGAATCGAAGAATTGACTGTCTACTGAATGCAAAGGATAGGTAAATAGAAGCCGTGTTTTGTGATGCGCATAGTACTTTATTCGTCTACTATCATGAGAAAGAATAGACAGTGAGCACTGGATATTATATGACACTTTTGGACAGTTTGAAGCACGGCAACACCAAACCAAAGTCGTCCTGTTACATATCAAAATTGCAAAAATGTAAGTTTCGACTTCCAAATCTTAAAAGCATGCTGTAGGAAAACAATTTGAATCAAATAATGTGGTCATTACGGATGATACATATTTCGAGAATGATTACAAATCCATCTACATAAAAGACATCGAAATGTTAGGGAAGTGTTGGACAGGTTGTTTCACTCTTTGTTTCTTTCTTGGTTTCAGGATCTATTAAACGATGTGTGGCTCTGTCATTTATTTCTATCAAAATTAAATAGAGAAAATTACCACATTGATTCACAGATAAGGAAGTTTTTGTAAATAAAACGAATAAAACACTCAAATTAGCATCATATATTAAAATTCTTTATTGCAATCGATAAATTGGTCTTTGCCATTTAATTTTTAAAGATACTTTCACGTAAATGTTGTCCGCGGCTCCGTCTCAAAATGTCCATTCGGAAGGTCAATTTTTCGTCACTTTTTCGAGCATTTCGGCCTGTATTCCACGAAAAATTCGTGTTATGTTATCCTGTAAGGCTTTAATAGTGTTCAGCTTGTCCACATAGACTCACGACTTAACATAACCCCACAAGAAATAATCAAGAGGTGTTAAATCGCAAGATCTTGGGGGCCATTTCATGATCGTCATTAACACTGGTCGCTACGGCTGCAATATTTTCTTCGGTACGCACTCTACGCATGCGAGTCGATGGTTTTTTGTCCAACAAAGTACATTCGGTGCGAAATTTGGAGATAACAGCACGAATTGTTGATTCAGCAGGTCGATTATGACGACTGTAAAATGGTCGTATCAAACGATGCACATTTGTCACAGAGCACGAATTTTGATAATAAATTTCAATGATTTGCAATCGTTGCTCGTTTGTTAGTCTTTCCATGATGAAATGGCAGAGTAAACTGTACACTCTTCACTTTGACAGATGACGTTTGGACGCCATTACCAACCTGAAAAACTTAAATCTTAAAAAATCACTCTATACTTTTTTTAGTTGCCTTGACCACTACGATTATAGTTTGTTCAACAAAGTTCAAATTTCCAGCAATGTGAATAGACCAGCAATTTTTTTGTTTTGCCCTGGAATGATTAAGGCCCAGTGAGTTTGCTATATATCTATGCTTAAAAAAATGACTTAATTCATATTTTGCTGTTTTGATATATTGAGTGATTTGCAAAAAGTTGATATTATTCTGAGAATTTATCAAAACCTTTTGAACTGCACAACGGTGCTTAGATGATAACATCATTTTAACGACGTAAATTATTGTAAATAAAAACGTATTTCGGCTTACATTAACATTTAGAGATGTTATATAATATGTAAAAAAATCGCTAAAAAATCCTTATAACTTCTAAATTATATGGAATTTTGAAAATTGGATTGGGCGTGAATATGCGTCCAAATAATGACAGCGATGAACACGAATAACCCCGACTTTGTCCTGACTCCACTTAAATCGTTCTTTCTTGTAAGCGCGGGTATCTTCTTCTGCGCCCTGTTATTTTTAAACGTTCGGGCATCCATACATCGAACAAACATTTAAACCGAAATGTGATGGGATTATTTAATTACAATGAGCGTTTTGTTTTGGCTAATATCAGGTTATTAGACCAAAATTTCAAATCTTCTATCCACACATCTATGTAGCGTGCTTTTTACTCTACTTTTCTAATTGCAGCTGACCGATCTCATATCTCGGTTGCACTGTAACGAACGATAATTTCAAAATTTTCATGAAAGCAACTCAAGCTGTGGAATAAAAGAAACATAACCGCCTGATACTAATTAAATTTATACGAAATTTCCTCAACCTATTACGTAATATTTCATAAATTTTAATTCACTTTACAGAAATTTCAGTTTGTGAAATTTCACATTATTCAAATCAGAGATTTCCAAATTTTACTCATACTTTTTTTTAATGAAGGTGGACTTCTGAACAAAACAAATGGAAATTTGTTCAATCAACCTTTAATAAAATATAGGTGATGGTTTTTGAACTCAGTGCTAAAAATTTATTTGTAATGTAGGGGTTGGCAAGAGCGTAGTCTCGTTTTTCGTTTTTTTTTATCAAAGTTACTTTTATATTTTTTATTCAAATAATTGTTCAATGAACTTTTGCCACCATTAAGATAACATTTTGATCACAAATTTGAGGTATGACTCATAAAAATAATGGAACAACATTGTGTGTAGATCCTTATCTATACTGAAGGATTTTTCGTTCAACAGATTTTACGGACTTCGGAATAAAAGAGAATCCCAAGATGGTGGATTTGCTCCCATCCAAGCCCCCATATTTATTGTTCTGTCTGCAAAGGGGCGCGAGGCTTAGCGTTGTCTTAGTGGAATAAGATTTACCAATTTGTGGGTTTTTCTTTTAACTGTTAAAAATATATCTCAGATTTTTGTGGTATGGTTACTTGGAAACAATTCGAAGTCCTACCAAATTGGCAACGTAACATTTTTGGCAGCAATTCAGCCTTTGATGAAGTTTGAGCGCGTTCATATTGCTGTAGGCCAGGATCTCTTTCAGTTGACATTATTTGCAAAGAACCCATTTCTCATCCCCAGGGAGAGTTTGTTTTGAAAAGGGGTAATTGTGGTTGTGTTTAAGAAATAAATCACAAACTTTGTTCAGTTCATGTGGAACAAATATATCGAACTTTTTGGCGAGCTCAAGCTGTTTCAAATGGTTCTCATTGGTCGTGTGCGACATTTTAGCTTCCCTTACATCTCTCGAACAGGAAATTGTCGCTCTGACTCGATACGATTTATTGGGTCAGCAGCTTTAGTTAGCACCTTTAAACGTGAAATTTCCAAGGCAAAGTTTCGAATCTTATAAGCCATAAATATCCCGATGTGCTTCAAAGGCTTTTTTGCCTCTCCTTACATAAAATATCAAAGTATGACGAAAATGTTCCTTTTGTGTGCCCATGTTCATAATCCGATTTAAAAGTAAACTGAAAATGTTGTGACATCACAAATTGAGATATGAAATGACAGTGCAACGATATAGTAAACTATTTAATGTGCAGAACTAAAGAATTTCGAAAATAACAAAAGCACGGCCTATGAGAATAAAAAACCGATATTACTTACTTGCCAAAAAATAAATGTATTACGCGATACAAAATATTAAATTTGAACAAATTTTGAATGAATTGTAAGGCAAAAAAGAAATTCGCTTGGAGATTTTGATCATTTTTGGTCCCAATTTTCGCTAGGATAGGTATCAAATCATATATATGAAAGTACTAAAGTGCAAATTACAAAAATAAATCGCACGTATTTTGCTTTCAGTGTATGATGTTGTACGAGTATGCTGCATCATATCGTCGTTAAATTGTTATTCGCAAACTAAAGATCACTAGCAACGATTATAAGATCATGAAGAGACAAATAATGATAAGAACAAACACGATGAATACGAAATTTATGTATGCGACCGGCCATCATCCATATAAATCGTAATTGAACATTCTATGTAGATTTTAGCTTTGAGATAATAAGTTTCAATTGACAATTTAGAAGAAGAATACACAACGCTTGAGGGCACTAGAATTTTTTAGGTAGATTTTGGTGCACAAAAAAATGATATTCAAAATTATGACGAGGTACACATGGCCGCCTCAGGGACGTTGTAAGTAAGATGATAGACTTACACCGATAATTGAGTTGTAGGCGTTTGAGAAGCATGAAATCATTATAAGAACATAAGCGACACATCGAATATTTCTGGTTTACAGTTCTCCAAATATATTTGTTGTATCAACTGAATTGTGAATCTAAAAGTAAGAATTCCGTCAAATGAGTACATTTGAGTAGAGATTTTTAATGTGCGATAAATCAGGACTTATCTCTGTATATACAGGGCTAGATACGTTCTCGTATAAGTTGTTCAAATAAAAAACTTTCGCATCAAATCTGTTTTTAAGTTAAAAAAAAACATGTTTCGGAAAACCAATTTCCAGTTATGCAATCATTCGAGTTCAGTTAGTTAGTAACATAATTATAATACTTATATGGCGTATCATATTTATTTAGGTGACAATTTTATCTGCCATGTTCACTGCAGCTTTCCGCATGATCATCTCCGAAGCTATGTGGAAGCAGTCGCATAGGTCTTATGTTATCGACCCATCTAAAGTAAAGTTTAATACAACGTTGTTCACTACGATGACTGCCTTCTTGTGCAATCCTACAAAAAGATATTAAGTTTAAAAAATGCCAAATCCATATCAGAATGTGAAGACAATTTTACGATCGGCGAATAGGTAACATATATCAATCTGTATCTCTAGTATTCTATATTTTCATTCAGTTCACATAGACTTTCATCTTTCACATATTTACATCGCCTTTTTCCAAAATAGACATAATGCACTTATGTTGCAATCATAGAGGACGCGCTTGTTAAAACAAATTGCATTTAGGAGATAATAAACGATCATTGCTACTCCTCATCGTCGGTCTTATATAGCTTTGTGGGCAGGCAATCAACACCTTAATTTTTATTATTCTTAACCGATGAATTGTAATTCTAATCTCGGCTCAGAAGTACATAATTTATGGCAATCTCGATAAATGGAGTGATTTTTTCACTATTGCTACCGTTAGGAAATAGCAACTTATAGAAATGTTCAAAACATAATTACATCACTGCTTGCACTCCGTCTATCAGTAACCAAATGTCCATTATTGTCCCTACAGAAGAAGAATTTTCGTCCTTCATCTTCGTTCCTGTACCTTTCTATATCTTCACTTCCACCTCAGGCTCCTTTCACAGCAATTTCTTCTGTTAAAAACGATTGTTTGCCTCGTTTTCTTTCTCTTCTAATGTTTCCTTACAGTACGCACTTAATTCGTTAGTTCACCATACGTCACTTCTCATCACGTAGAGTTTCTGCAAACACCATCATAATTTCTTCTCACCCCTTCCTTAAACTGTTTACTATTGTTTACCTGTGTTCTCGTTCTAGTCGTGAGTGGTTATAGCGTTTTAAAAAGTGGAAAAAAATGAGGAAAAAAGAGCATTTTAGGTATATTATGCAGTATTATTTAGGAAAAGGAAAAACGGCTGCTGAAGCAAGCCGAAAAACAAAGTCTGCTTATGAAGAAAACGGACCAAATGAAAGAACTTGCCAGAAATGGTTTAAAAGATTTTCTACGGGCGACTTCTCCGTAACGGACGCTCCCAGATCAGGGCGACCAAAATAAATTATTTCTAAGAAGTTGACAGATTTAATTGCTGTGAATCCCCGTGCAACAGTTAGGGAAATAGCTGAAATAATCAAAAAAATCAGTCTCAAACATTCACAGGGTCATAAAACAGCTCGAATTTGTTAGCAACGTAGATGTGTGGGTACCTCACTCTCTCATCGAGGCCTCACACTACCTTGCGGATCCGTCAGAAACTGTCAGAGCTTGGGCGGGAAGCTTTACTTCACCCACCGTACTCCTCAGACCTCGCCCCGTCCCACGTCACCTATTTCGAAGGAGACGAATTGTGAAGGATTCGAATTGTGAAAGTGAAAAATCGGATTGAACGCTTTTTTCAGAAAAACCACTCGAGTTTTATGAGAGAGGAATTAAAAAGCTCTCAGAGAGGTGGGAAGAAGTTTTTTAAAAAAGCGGAGATTACATTATAGATTATAATAATTGGTTTCTTGTATATAAATTTTTAAACAAATTTCTTTTAAAAACCGAACGAACTTTCCGAACAACCCGATACATATTCTTATATGTATTGATGATTTTGTGCAAGCTCACAGCTTTTGCCTTTTGTCCTGTCTATTTTAAAAACATGTTTAGGAGCCCCATCGTTAACAATTGTTGATTTAAGCCATATATTCATAGGTTCGATTCTCGGTAAAATAATATTCCTATTTATGAGAGCCGGTTATCTCGATGTGGCCGGAGAGGTTATGTGAAATTGAAATATCCTCCAGAACTTCTACGCAACTGACTTTCGATCTTGTACCCACATAGATATGTAGGTGTGTATGTTGATAAAATCATTGTAATGTTCATTCAATTAAATGATCGTACATACCTATATACAGGGTGGCCCAAAATGACCGAAGTGGTGTGAATTGCTTATAACTTTTTATTTAAGACATATTTTTTTAATTTTTTTTTTAAATACAGTAAATTTATGGGGAATATTTTTAGATTAGTTATTAAAACGTATACCCGCAAGTGGTGGCCATTTTCTGCTTCGCATAAATGTGCTCTTTCCAACACATTTTCGATGACCTTTCGCAAAATTTACGGTGTTATGTTGTTAATTTCGTCTCGAATATTGGATTTTAATTCGTCAATAGTCCTGGGCTTATTAACATAAACTTTCCCTTTTAAATAACCCCAAAGGAAAAAGTCTGGAGCGGTTAAATCCGGGGAACGCGGAGGCCAATTAAAATTGCTTGTACGCGAAATTATTCTTTCATCAAATATGTCGCGTAAAAAAGCCATTGTGACCCACGCAGTGTGCGCTGTGGCTCCATCCTGTTGGAACCATATTTGCGGATGGTTTTCCACGGCTGGCCTTACAAAATTTTCCAACATGGCCCGATATCGATCAGCATTGATGGAAATGGCAACACCTCGTTCATTTTCAAAAAAATATAGGCTAATGATCCTTTCTGAAGAAACACCGCACCAAACAGTACACTTAACTGGGTGTAATTGTCGTTGATGAAGTACTCTCGGGTTTTCCGTAGCCCATATCCTACAGTTTTGCTTGTTAACGAACCCATTTAATTGGAAATGGGCTTCGTCACTCATAACTAAGTTATGAATAAAATTAGGATTCTCTTGTGCTTTTTGCTGGAAATAAATTGCATAGTCAAGTCGTTGCTGGTAATCTGTCGGTTTCAATTCTTGGGCAATTTGAATTTTGTATGGAAACATTCTTATGCTATGCAAAATTCGCTGCAGCGACCCTCTTGAGATGCCAAGTTGTGTCGAACGTCTCCTGGTTGATGTTTGTGGATCCTCCTGAATACTCTCCTGTACCACTTGAATATTGTCATCCGTGTGCACCGTTGGTCGTCTGCCAGCACCAGGAAGGTTCCTTACTGCTCCTTGTTCTCGAAAATTTGCAACAAGACGGTATATTGTTGACTGAGTGGGTGCAACCCGCACATTAAATTGACGACGCTGAGTCAACACAATGGACCGTTGATTTACAAAGTAAATTTCAACGATTTGGGCACGTTGTTCAGTTGTGTATTGCTCCATTATAAATTCTCCAAGTCTTCCTTACAAAATACTAAAAAGAAAAGAAAAAAAAATTATAATAAAAAAGTTATAAGGAATTCACACCACTTCGTTCATTCTGGGCCACCCTGTACATACATACATACATACATAGAATTATGGTAACTAAAAGTATGTAGTAAAGCAACTTGATCTCAAGATTCTAGTTCATATGACAAAATATTGCAACATTCATCGGTGCGATATACTCTTGTTACCAAAGAGAATTATGAATAAGAGTTTACGTTTCGCTCAACTAAACAATAATTATTACAGGTGTGTTATACTCGTATGGCAAATCATGGATAAATTTCAGATGTGACAGCATATTTCCATCGCATATTTGAAGAACATTGAAAGACTGCAATAAATCGAAGTGAAACAATTTTTCGTACCTTTTCGTTTCCCGGGAAATCGACGAAAATAGTCAAATTTCGCAGGATGAAGAGAATCTGCAGAAAAATTAAAATATTACCGGGAATACAAATAAATCTGCGCATTTTTTGTTTTGTTAGAAAAGGAAAAAAACGGCAAATTACGAAAATATGTATTTGTAATTTGTATTTCTGGCCTCATACGAATACCGCGTGAAGCTTCCTCATTTTTTCAAACAATTCAGGAATCGGACCATATTTTTATTTCTTCCTGCCGCTCATCGACCGGAACACGTGGTAATTGAAAGAGCCAATTGATTGTTTCAAGAGAGGTTTAGACTGGTGCTGCAATATATGGACGTGCATTATTAAGCAGTAGAAAAAAATTGTCGTATCTAAAGTAGTAATGGGTGTATCGTCGCACGCTTTCGGTCTTTAGTTAAGTTTCTTGTCTTCGGCTCATCGTTCTCCAACTTTTGAAACCGTTCATGACAAATTCTCCCACTTTAAGGAGTTTCGCCATCTGCTTCTACAGTCAATCGAAGCGTTTCAGCTGTAGATTTCTTCAAATTAAATGATTAAATGATTAAAAAGTTTCAACATTTTTGCACAATATAGATATGTGATGCTGGCGTTGAATCGCTAATAGTTTATGGTTATGGTGTTGTGAAATGTACAACTTTATACTGCGAAGTTTTATATCTGTCATCAAACCGAATTTTAAATTTGCGAAACAATAAGCTTCTTTTTAAATTTTTTTGAAAACACAACTGAATAAAACATTAGATTTTTTTTAATTATTAGAGATTTCATTTGAAGGTTTACTGAATCTAAAACAGAAAGGAGGTGTTTACTTTTATGCTACAGATCTCTGTCTTAAATCAATTTAGTGAATATAAACTGTCAGTAAAATGCAAAAAAAAAAAAAATTGTATTAGAAAGAGCTTCTCAAATTCGGATTTCGCATTTTGTTTTAAGACCAACTCAACGGGACCTACAATTTAATCACGATTCCGAAAGTTATAGTTTTAGACGTATTTACAAGACTTGTAGATAACTCGACTTCTCTAAGTGTGCGTTAGACGCTTCAAAGTGGCCGCCGCTTAGATAATGGTAGGTGTCTTTATGCGGGATTGAACCTGTGATCATGCGAACGATAATTGCGTGTACTAATATCGTGCCATGGTCGGTCAAAAGACTCCACTCAAATGCGGTAGAGATATGGCAATGAGAGTCCAGTCATCAAGACTAATATAGCTTTTTGATCCAGCTACAAACTAGAAATCTCGGCCCGTCGTGCCCCGGTGGTTAGAACACGCGACTATCATGCATACAGTCATGGGTTCAAAATCGGATTCAACCACCCATCATTATTCGAGCGGCGCGGTATTTGACGAATACTTCGAGTAATCGAGTAATCCACAAATCTAGTAAATGTTTCTCAAATCGCATCGTCTGGAAACGTTGGTAAATTGTCTACCCCGTTGTCCAAATGAGTCTAAAAATAGAATGCGTTTTAGCCTCGTGAAAGAGCCGGACAATAAGTCAACAAATTTACCTGTATAATTATATAAAAACTTACAAAAGTTAATGTTACTTATATGAATTTCTTTTGAAAATTAACAAAAACTGTTACAAATATAGGTATACATGTGAGTATTAATCACATACACATGTATGAATATCCAATTTTCGGGATTAAATTTATAGTTTTTTGACTCGCCCAAGGTTTCGGGATTACCGAACGAAATTTTCCAAAAACGGAAAATGCACCAGGAAAATATCTTGGGAATTCCTGAAATATATTCTCTACTGAAGTGTCATTTACAGATTGGCATAACGTGTCCGATGGAAGTGCTATGTGGAACGGTGCAGGCAAATATTTTCTAGCTCTTAAAAATTATTTTTTTTTTGTGATTATTAATTTTTACACCATGAGAGTATAAAATAAAGTTAAACCTGCACTGCAGTGGCCGAGGTAGCAAAGCAGTATCGCTGAAGAGCAACCAATTACAAAACACATTCAGTGGACTCTTCGACTCCCCGTCGGGGCAATGTTTTTCACATTTTGTAAATAACTAAAAATTAAAAATGTAGCTATTTGGGAAACAACAGAAATGATCCGCAGAATAAAACAGCACTTCAAGATCGGATCATATGGAGTGCATAGCTGTCGTACTCCACAATCCACATTTGGTTTTCAAAAATTTTTAGCACATAATATTTTAAAAAAATTTCAAGTTAAAGTTACATAAAAGCGCTATTTTAAATTTTTTTTTGTATCACCGAGTAACTTTGCGATTGATTAGACCTCAATTCCTTAAGACAATTTTTTTTACAGTAGTTTCCTATTAGGAAAACTTGTTCTCTTCAGTTATAGTACAAGTTTCACATACTTTTTATGACGCTTCGGAATAACAATTTTGTAACGCACCATTTTACAGTTACTTTTTCGAAATTTTCCGGTTATATTTATTGAACTCTCCATAAAATTCTGCTTATACCATGAAGCTAATCTTAATTTTGTTCTCTTATTTTTCAGCTCTCTGGGGTAAGTACAACATTTTCTTCTTTTCAAACATTATATAAACATTGAACATACAAACTATCTATTTTCATACCTATACTTACTTTGATAGAGGTTTAAACTTTATCTATCGTCAAATATAGAAAATAATTATAATCCCTCCGAATTTCTGCTCTGTTTCACCAATTACATCCAACAAAATTTTACTAAAAAGTTTGCCAAATAAGCCTGGTCGATGTTGACAGTTTTCCGCTGCTGTGCTATTTGGCGGCGTCTGTCAAATCTGTTGTTTATTCGTCAATTACTGACGATAAATTTTCGTTGAGCAGCAAGTGCAAGTGTTTGTTAGTGCAAATGTGTCACCCGTTGCGCCTATTTTGCGGCAAATGCGGTGGCTTTTCCAGATCAACTCTCATACGTTTTGTTGCCAAATCCGATATCATCGGTTCGGTAAATGATCAGCCAAAGGAATGCCAGATTGTCCGGGGACATCACCTTCGTTAGTGAAAGTGCGCAGGAGAACCAGAGCCAGCTGATTCGTCGCCATACACAAGAACTTGGATTTTTGCAGACTTCAAGATCGACGTACGAGATTCAACGGACTCAGGAGCTCAAAGTTAATGATAATGTTTTTTGTTTGCCGACTGGACATCGAAGCATTTGGAAGAGGATCATAATTTTGACCGAAAAACTACCCAAAGAGACGAGACGCATTTTTGGATGAAACTATAGGATGATTTTTTAAGATTTAAGCTTTTCAGGTTGGCAGCACTGGTTGGTAATGGCGTCCACACGTCATCTGTCAAAGTGAAAAGTGTAGAGTATACGAATGACCTATCACTACGTCTAATTTTTGGTGAATGGGCCTTACAAAAGCTCAATGAAAATCCGCTGTTTTATAGAAAAATTGTGTTCAGCGATGAGGCTCATTTCTTGCTGAATGGATACGTACACATGCAAAACTGCCGCATCTGGAGTGATGAACAGCCACATACCATACATGAATTACCGATACATCGCGAAAAAACGACGGTCTCGTACGGTTTACGGGCTGGTGGCATCATCGGTTCATTTTTTTTCGAAGACGACCGTGGAAGAAACGTCAACGGCGAACGATATCGAGCCATGATACGCGATTTTTTTTTTTTGCCCCAATTGGCTGAGTTCAACTTGTGGTTTCATCAGGACGGTGCAACATGCCACACTGCTCGTGAAACAATGGATATGTTAAGGGATGAATTTGGTGAGCAGCTTATCTCTTGATTTGGCCCTGTGAGTTGGCCTCCAAGATCTTGCGATTTACCGCCTCTTGACTATTTCATGTGGGGTTATGCCAAGTCGTTAGTCTATGTGCACAAGCCGAACACTATTGAAGCCTTACAGGATAACATAATACGCGTTATTCGTGGAATACAGGCCGAAATGGTCGAAAAAGTGACGAAAAATTGGACCTTCTCAATGGATATTTTAAGACGGAGCCGCGGACAACATTTACGTGAAATTATCTTCAAAAATTAAATGGCAAAATTATTTTATAAAATGTTAATATATAAATGATATAAATTATATTAAAAAATGTTAATATATGATACAAATTTGAGTGTTTTTTTCGATTTAAAAAAAAAAAACTACGATTAAAAAGTCACCCTATATATTAACAAACGAACTATATTAACAAAAACACGCGGTTCACCGGGTGGTCCGTACTTCCTCGAAAATGATGGCGATAAGGCCATCACTACGAGCGATACAGATTAATGACAAAAATTTAGCAATTTGGATGTGGACAACATTAGATGCAGCAGAAGGCGCAACATGGCACACAACGAACACCGCTGTGAATATTCTGTGTGGACGGTTTGAGGATAATGGTTATCTCTCGCGTAGGTGACGCAAATTAGCCACCAAGATCATGCGTTTTGAACTACCTAGATCTATTCTTGTGGGGTTTCCTGTAGTCGCAGATTTATGGACAATAAGTCACAGTTTACCGATGCCCTCGATGCAAACATATTCAAGGACATTGCTCAAATACAACCGGATCTTAGCGGTGGAGTCATTGAACCTGTGCCACCATGTGAAGCTATGGAGAACATATTCTGTATATATTGCGATTACATGGACATTTAAAATAAAAAATATATTTCCTTAATACCATCACATATAGTTTGTTTTATTCCGCTTGAACATCGGCCAGTCTTATTTGCAAAACTCTTTAGAATTTTGAAAACATGGTGTGCCATGGTCATGGTCACTTTCACTTACACATTTTCGTTAATTCAGAAATCCAGAAAATTTAATCACTGACTTCTAATAGGCTTGATGAAATTAGCTTTTATATAGCATTCACGACCCAAACAACGTCGACACTATCCATTATATAGAGTTTAGAGGTTTCAAAACTGCCGGTCTGGCAAGGCTGTCAGCTGTAAAATGCCTGTCATTTCAAGTGTTATTTATTTAGTGAAAGATTTATCATTTATGAATATGGACCGTTGTTAAACGAAGAACGTGTAAAAACAGTTAAAACTTACTACAAAAATGGTGATTCAAACATGTGCTTTCCATCAAATAAAATATTCTTCAGCGCTGGAGCTCATTTCTCACTGGGTGGTTACGTTAACAAGCAAAATTGAGAACCCAGAGAACCCAGGGGTGATTGTGGAAAAATTATTGCATCTGGAAAAAGTAACTGTTTAGTGCGCATTATGGCCTGGAGGTGTCATTGGACCGTATTTTCGAAAATGACACTGGAGAAATCTCAAAAGGATCCACTACCACATCCAATCCAGGGGTGTTCATTTAAATGACATTGTATTTCGTACATAATGGCAAGGTCAAGCATTAAAATGAAATAAAAGTTTCATCGAAATCATAGCTATATGTGTGTTTTATTTAACCTTACTTTTGAAACCGGAAAGTTGATAATTTTATATAAGCACGCATTTGCATACTACTGCATAATAGCAAGAATTTTGTACTGTATAATAATATAGGGAAAAAGCTGCGTCTAAAACAGATAAATAAATCATTAAAAATCAATGAAATCTCTTGTTATATATCCATTTATCATCAATCAATCAATCATCAATCAATCAACTTCTGCTAATCTCCGGGCTGGCGTTATCCTATCTGTTGACAAAAAAAAAAGAAAAAAAAATAATTAAAATCAGCCACCGTGCCAAAAATGTTCAAATATATTGAAAGCATCCGTATACTCTTTGTTCGTCTGAGCTTAGTTTTGATAACTGGCGAACTCTATTTCGCTGTTTCCTTGTCAATGAATAAGAAAATGATAGGTTCCGATCCTGCCTAGAGGTTTTTTCGATAAAAAAAAATGCTTCAAAAAATCTTTGGCTATTTTCACTAAAGACTTAATTTCGGACACAGTCATTCCTCTGTGGTTTAGCTGAAATATTAAGATCAGCCATGACTTTCAATTAATATAAACGTATAGAATAGTCTGAGGCACCAGTCTTTTTGAAACTTTCCTAGCTAAAGTTTAGTCAAGTTATTTCACTCGAACGACAATCGAGCTGACCTTCTATGAAAGTTTGGGTTGCATTTTTACTGGCTGGACATAGTATTTGCATTGAAAAGCTAGTTATCGAATACAATTTTGTAGGGCAAAGGCGCTTTTAGGCAGTGATACGTGTACATTATAAGCTGGCTAGGAACATATCAGCTGCCATTTCGTAGACTCCTGCAGATTTGTTATTTTTAAACCACAATATTGCAGTTGTCAACTTAATTTGACTTAATTGTGAACAAATCAGAATCAATCCGGCAAACCGGGTTTATTCATATTCAGTAAATGCTATGACCAATTTTGCATTTTATCTTTGCAAGAGAAGCCTCGAATCGTAGCCTCTGTTACTTACTTTCTGTAGTACTTTCCCGACTACTATTTGCTACCGTCGCCTTCTCTGAGTTCCTGTGGTTAGTTGGTATCTCGTTACGTACTATTTGTTTTTGACTATAATAAAATAGTTCCGGAAATTCAAGACCGTTCTTTTCTATACGGGGGACAAATATCATAAAATATTAGATGCAAATATGGAGCTGGTGAAGTCCAATATTAACGAATAACCAAGATGGACTCGCCGAAAATATTACTGTCGATCTGGACTTGTCGGACTGTAACATAGGTAATTAGAAAAAGATCTTAGACAGGCGGAGTATTCATCACCGTGAATTTCTCAAAATGGGGCACACTTACCTTTTGCAAGATATTAAAAAGAGGAATAGTTTTACAAGAACGGCTCCGAAATCAAACAGAAACACCTGTTATGGAGCCCATAGTTTAAAAATCCACCCATACATTAAGCAAAGCAACAAAAGACTGCAGCAAACAGTTAAATTTACCAGAGTGGAATTGAGCTTTCAAAGGAATATTGGCCGTATGATATACTAAATTGCTTCTCACAAGTATCCAGTAGCTGGAAAAGAGAACACCTAAATTACGCTATAAGACATTGAAAAAATGCATTTTTAATTCAAAATCTCAATCCTAAATTTCACTGACTTTTGACTGTCTTTTATTTCTTCCAAATATTTAAAGTTCGGTTAATCGAATAGCACAAAATCTGTTCAATGGATCAAACAAATGTGCATCATTGTTACGAAGAAAACGTTGCTACCACCTCCTATTTCAGTATTTTTAAACAAAATCGTGATGTTAGAACACGAAGACTTCCAGGTTAATCCAATTTATAAAGGGCCAGTTAGTTCTTCGATTTTCGTGCAACACACGAGTATTGATCTTTATATCTGGCATTTATAGAAGGTTACATTTACCAAAATGATTCGATTTCCTCTGAACTGCCCTGGAAACCATCCCAGATATCTTTGCAAAAATCTGACAAAAATTCATCACAATAAAGGGAACTGTACAGGGACCCATAGGTAATATACAGGCACACATTGAATATTTTTTTTTGTTTGAAGTTGAGTCAAAAGGTATAACGTTTTTAAACTATCAGAATTGATAGCGTAATTTCACGCTATTAGTATAGTATAGTTAATATAGCTACACCGCATAAATCTGAAATGATTTTTCTAACAGCGAAATAGTACAGAACAAATGCAAAAAGAAATACAATCTATAGGTATCATCCAATCCAATATTTTTTTTTTTTTTTCAAATGTGATTTTGAGAATCAGGCTAAACTCTCATATATCGGCAAAACTGTATAGTCAAGATGCCATTTTAATAAGGCAAATTATTAAATTTGGCATAATGTAGAAATGCTGTTAAATCTTCTACTTTTTTTTTTTTTGTTAAATCTTCTATTCGATAACGATAATTTCGATTCGGATTGCGCACTTTTAGGAATTCATTACAAACGATTTAAATTATACAGGGTGTCCGTCGGGAAGGTATACTACTTCGTTTCGCCGCCATTTTGATAAACATTAGTCTTGATAGTTCATATTTGGCAGTCGTGATGTAGAGACGTGGCAAGTTTATTATGGAAAAATATTGGATAAAACAACATATTTTAATAGTTAAAACATTTTATCAAAATCAATCATCGATTACTGTGACGATGAGAAAGTTACATGAAATTTTTGGGAGAAGCAACGTGCCAACAAGACGCACTATTTATCGTGTAGTGAATGATTGCGAAAGAAGAGGGTCTGTAGCTGATAGGGCCAAGCATGGACCACAACGTACTGCAAGATCGACTAAAAACATTACTGCTGCTCAAGAAAGTCTTCAACACAATCCATCAACCTCAATTCGACGCCTTGCTCAGGAGCTTGGTCTTTAAAGAACAACTTTGGCCACAATTTTGCACAAGGATTTGCATTTGTTTCCATTTAAGATTCAGTTGACACAAGAGCTTCTTCCACAAGACTGTTCACGCCACCATACATATGCCAATAGGATGTTACAGTTCGCCCATGACAACCCCGATTTTTATGAAAAAATCATAGAGAGTGACGAAGCACATTTTTATTTGAATAGATATGTGAATAAGCATAATATTCGGTTCTGGGCAATGGAATACCCTCAAATTATTCATCAGTCACCTTTGCACCCATTAAAAGTGACATCTGATGTGCAGTTTGGTCAGGAGAAATCATTGGACTTTACCTCTTTGAAACTGAAAACGGCGTAACGGTAACTGTCAATGGGGAGCGATATCGTGATATGATTGAGAACTTTTTAACGCCACAACTGCATGCTTTGGTATTGATTAACATGTGGTATCAACAAGACGGTGCCACATTGCATACAGCCAGGATTACAGTGGAATTACTGCGAGACCTCTTTCTTCAACAAGTTATTTCAAGAAATGGTGATGTTAATTAGCCTCCTCGGTCGCCTGATTTGACTGCTCCGGACTTCTATCTGTTGGCATATCTGAAAAGCAAGGCTTGTGCAAACAAACCAGAAACGCTTGAGCAGCTCAAACAAAATATTCGTGATGAAATTAATAAAATACCGCGTGAAATGTGTGAGAATGTAATTAAAAAATGTGCTCAAAAGGGCTCGCATTTGTGAGGCTAACAGAAGCGGACATTTATCTGATATTGTATTCCATACATAATTGCCGACATTAAATAAAACATTTGTCAATATAAGATCCATTCTCTTTCATTTAATCAAAAATTATAAACAAAGAAAGTAGTATACCTTCCCGACGGACACCCTGTAGAAAGGTTGGTGAGTACGTGATGGATGTTAAACGAGCGAGGAGTCTCCTCTTCTTAAATGGACACATTTTCCCTGTTGCAGCAATGAAATAGATTAACACCCAATCTCTATCGACGCAGACATAGCAAGAGACAAAATCGTATATGCAACATGACACAGGAGGTCAAGAATTAAGCGTGTGCGTGCAGTATAACAAAACAAGTTGATATAAAAAATATGAACACTTTCTATAGCTATCAGCAAAACAGAAAACCGTAGATTTTAAATATTTTATTATATTTTCATTAAATAAAGACATTAAAAACTAATTTTCATTCTTTGTATCACATAAGAAAACATGCAGTGCATTTCATAGCCATTATTAATGAAAGAAACATCAGAAAAAAGTGTTGAAACTCACGTTCAAGGTCAATATCACATAGAAGCACGTCCGTCGGTCTGTCTGCTATTGCTGCCATTTATTCTCAAGAAGGCAACAAAGATGAAATGAAATTGCAACATGTGAGTGAAAATTGTTTCATTTTTATAAAATGTATTTTCCATGTTGCATTTTAGTCTGACTTTGATGATGTGAATGTGTCTGCCATCACGCACGCTGTAAATGCAAGATGGATGGCAAATACCATAAGAACGAAAAATGTCGGCATCAATATTTGTAGATGGCACAGTATTTGGAAACCACTTAAATATGGCATTATAAATGGATAAATAGTGAATAAATTGGAATTTGTGGAATATTTTCATTACCTCGAAGGATGCATTAAAGCCGCAATCAGAGCTTTCACACTTTTCAACCTTATTCTCTTAAATTTCGAGTTCAATTACGATTCAAAGCTGATTGTATGCCAACAATACTATAATCAACATAGTATTTGCAAAAGATGGCCCGGCCCCATCTGTAAGTTGTGGGTGTGGCCATTTGCGAACACTATAATCTGTTTTAAGAATAGGGTTTGTCGATTTTGTACCATTCTTTGTCGAATTTTGAGCCGAATAGGCATTGTATGCTTTTTATTTACATCTTCAACTTAAAGAATCGATTGCTTGCAGAAATTCATGGAGGAGGTTTTAGGTCGGAGAGGCCGTTGTGAGTGGTTTCGAACACAAAAAACGTAGCTGGTTCGTTCCAAATGGTGGTAGACTTTGAAATTACGTTAGAAGTGGCTCAAAAATCAATTTCAAGACAGATAATTATGTTTTGCATGAACTGTTGCATAGAAATGTTAAACGTCGATTTTGTGCATGTGAGATTCTGCCTGACAAGCAGCCGAAGATCATCGACTGCTTGTAGAAGTTTATGGAGGAGGCTTTAAGTCGAAGAAGCCGTTGTGAAGGGTTTCGAAAATAAAAAACATAGCTGATTCGTTCCAAATGGACGTAGATCTTGCAATTATGTTGAGTTACTTAACAAGCAATTTCAAAGAAGAGGAATGTTACACGTCGATTTTTTGCACGTGAAATTGTGCTTACCAAGCATGTAAAATTGATCCAGTACGACAACCCAAACAAATGGAAATCATGTGAACCGCATGGCTATGGTTCAATGTCGACAACTAAACCGATTATTCATAGAAAAACTAGTCTGTTGTAGTGCATTTTGGAAGGTTATGTATTATGTGTTATAAATTGCCCATATCGACCGATCGCCTAAAGTAACTAGATTGGGATGCCCATATTCAAGGGCATTGCTCCTTCCGATTACTACTTGTTCGGATCGATGACACATAATATGTTGGAACAGCGCTTCATATCATGTGAAGAAATCAAAAACTGGGTCGATTTTTGGATAGCATCAAAAGATGAAGGTTTTTATGGAAGCGGTATTCCTAAGACGCCAGAAAATTGGGAAAAATTAATGGGCGATAAACAATATTTTGAATAAAGGATAATAAGCAGCTTTCTTCACAATAAATGGTCAATTTATGGCAACGAATTATTTGTACTCCGAGTAGAGACTACCATATATTTATTGCTATGTTTAAAAATATTCAAAATATCAAAATATTTTGTAATTTACTTCTTAGTTTTGGTGCAGCTTTTCATTGCAATGACAAACATTTTTGTTTTCACGTCAAATTTGATATAAATTTTGAACAAAACAAATCGTAAAAATTCGTCTTGTCAAACTGTTTTGTAGCTTCACTGCCAAATGTATCGGAAAGTATCATCAAAATACCCTAAATATCGCCAAAATATAAAATTTTCATGATAAATCTTCTTTTAAATCATTCCCTAAAACCCCTACAAATTTTAAAATTGTCTCGATTTCGAAACACTGCAATGTTTCACATCACGTGAAACATTTCCGTCGACTGAAAAAAATCAAAGTCATCAAACAACAAATGCGAAACATCAATGTTTATTTTCCTGCTACTAGGCTGATCGTAAATTGTGGAAAAAATAATGAAACTTGAACTTCGACATCGACAGCAACAACAAAGTAAGGAAATAAACAGAAAGGAACCATTAGCATCTCATCCTTGGTTCCCGGATAACAAACTAATGAGATTTTATTACTTCTCTGGAAAATATCCAGTCAGGCAGAAATTCGAATGGAGACGCATGGAGGCGAAAACACAAACAACATACGTACACACAACATGGTACACAATTTTCAAAATTTTCATAGCATTTCGGAGATTTTATTAAATAAACAACAAACATACATTTAAATTTAACACATTTATCTTGTTGTACTATGCGGCTGGTTGTGTGGGATTTTTTCAATTATCGTCACACACACGTACGAGAATTTATCGCCAAGAACTCCTCCATCACGTAGTTGAACATCATCCCATCCATTGCATGTCGAACAAGACGATGGCTTTGAAGGCTGCATAATGCATGCATCATAAATGGAAATGAAGCCTTAACAACTTATCGTGCTGTTTACCGGCCCTTTTTTACAGCGATTACTAAAAGTGTAGACGAACTGCTGAAATTTGTATTTTCTGGTTGAAATTAATTTCTGTGTTTGGTTTTTCTCCATATATTTTCTTCTATGAAGTAATGAAACAAAACTCAATAAGCTTTAAAATGTCATTTAGTGATAATACCACAAGATGTTTCCAGATTTTCTGCCAATTTTCAATATTACCTTGGGTATAAATTAAACAGATAATAATTTTCATTAAATACATGTTTTAAAAAAATTTTATTAACTTAACCTTAATGTTATACGAATTCAGTAATATTGTCACCATTATTTTGTTCACTTGTTTTTGAAGCTGGTATAAAATTTGTTAGTGCAAGTATTTGTTTAGTTAATTCTCTTTTAAATAGCGGTTGATAATGAAAGTGATATCTTGTAGACTTAATATTTCGAAACTATAACTGGATTCTTTCACATCCTTTCTTAACATGACGTGTCTTCATGATGAAATAAGTCGACTCAGTCGAATTTGGCACATATTAAGGGTTTACTAAGATGTTGTCAAAGAACGAAAATGGACCGCATTGCCAACCCGCTTATGATGCAAATACAAATACAAATTAGAATACAAAAATATAACCCCATAAAAATTGATTGATTTTTAAAATTTAATCTTTCTTTTGAAATTTACAATAAGTATTCAAATCTTAATCTATCTTAAACTAAAGTATCCTGCCATTGCCGGATCTTATTTTTGGTGAGCCGAACTTTTTATCACCGGACCATGCTAGACTTGGTCCTTTCTTCTTAGCCATATATGACCGGGAAAATTTTGAAGGTTGTGAGCGGGTGGGTTTGAGTGGGAAGATAACTTCGATACATATGACCTGCTTAATTTTCTTATTTCCTCGGAAATACAACGAATGTTTAAATCCCTATGTATCTTATCATTCCTAATATACCAAATTTGTGGTGTCCCATGGTATATTAGGAATGATAACTTTATACCTGTAGTTACTATTTTGAAGGCAACTTAAACCTTTGTCCATTGTATTTTCTTACATTGTCCATCAAAATTTGCAAAACTCGATCAATTAACTACGCTCCTTCTCGTACATCCTTTCAACCGATTTAATCCAGATTTTCTTAGCTTAATATCCTTCAAATAATTGTTTGTTATCTTAATATCCTTCAATAATTGTAAACAGAAATTTTGTGCATTTTATGCATTCGCTAGATTTAATTCTGAAAATTAAAATGGACCGGATTGCAACTTTCTAGTTCCTGCCACACAAATCATCGATTTTAACCATACATTCTTAGTTTCATATCTTTTATTCAGTTATATTTAAATTCGGTAAGATTTATTACATGCTAAGCGTTTGCAGAAGTATTGCCTAAATATGAAAACGAACAGCAATGGCAAGCGCCTTTTGGTATCTCCCACAAAAATTGGCCTACTTTCCTATACAGAGAATGAAAACTGCCTTGCCCCTGCTGGTGTCATACAAATTGATTTATTTATCGAAATTGTATTTTCCTTGTAGTGCCTAATCCGTTGAATGCAGTCAATAAAATGTATGTAATTTGAATTAAATTATGATGTTTACAAATTACCTAATTAAACCCACTTAATATTCGGTTCACGTAATTGATTCGATAGCACTAAATTCCATATAATTTATCGGACATCTGTCGTTTAGTACAACTAAACGTAACTACAAGAATAACTATTTTGACCATTTAAATTTCTAAAACAACAGTGCAAAATTTAAGTTAAATAAAACACACATAAAGCTATGATTTCGATGAAAATTTTATTTTATTATAATATTTGTGCCTTGCCATTACGTACGAAATACAATGGTCATTTAAATGACCGCCTCTGGATTCGTTGCTTAAATGGATTCTTTTAAAGTAGTTTTCGACCACTTTTTCTCATATTTCAGGCTTAATACGGCGGTAACTTGACGAATGTTGCCTTTCAAATGCTCCAACGTCTGGGCATTATCCATGTGGACACGGTCTTTGACGTAGCCCCATAAAAAAGTCAAACGGCTGTTAAACCGCTTGATCTTGGTGGCCAATTGACGTCGCCAAAACGTGAAATTACGCTTTCTGGAAACTTCTCATGCAATAAAGCCGAAATCGGTCGAGTTGTGTGGCTCGTCTTTTTGAAACCACATATCGTCTAGTTCATAACCTTCAATTGAAGCCACAGGGCTCTGAATTGGAATTCGGATTATCCGCTACACTTACTAACAGAAGTTCGGCAGTGCTACATTGCGATGATTGCACAGGCCTAACCATATCTACATATAGCGTTTCCGGTCTCTTCAAATTTCTTTATAATCTTGTCTAGTCCTTGCACAATAGGCCAATTAAAACTACAATTATTACATCATAATGCACGAAAAGCGCCCACTTTGAATCACCACCGTTGGTTGTAAGTTTTAACTATTTTTACGCGTTCTTCGGTTATTAAACAACCCATATTCGTAGATGGCAAACTTTCACTTAACAAATTGCACTTCAGGTGACAGGTATTTAGCAGCTGATAGCCTTGCCAGACCGGCAGTTTTAAAACCACCAAATGGCTAAGTTTTTATCATTATAACCTAGCTTTTAGGAGACAGAAAATAAAACTGAAACGGGTTTCAATTTAAGATATCATCAAAGAAATTGTTTTTTTTTTTTTTTTACTAATTTTGAGGGAAAACAGGAGTCATATTGTTTAAAATAATAACAACAGCTTAACAATACGCCTTTCCTATTGTTAAATATATCGCCATGAATACATCAAAACCGGGAGATCAGGCTGAAAATGAATTTCGTTCGTTGGAAATATTTTAAAACTGTTTTTTTTTAATTGGCATAATTTCAATCGGCTATGAGTCAGTCAATTAATTGCTTATAATTTCATTTCGGTCCATTGTTCTATATGTAAAAAACTTATTCAACATTGTGGTCGAAACTGATATTCAGTTTTTTTTTTCTGGCAGACACTAACATTCCCGTAATCACTGTATGTGCCAGGCGAGGAAGTAAAGGTTTTATTACTGTACGATGTCTTGTTGCATGAATATTTGATGCTGCTATTTTTGTTTTGTTGTCGCCGTTGTTTTATGGTTTCCACTTTTATAATGCACTTCCTGTTACTTTATTTGTGATTCTTTTCAACTCGTTGTAAACATTTTGTCGCATTCACTTCGCCGCTCTATACAGAGCCATCGTCTCCATAATCCACAAATCCATATTCAAGTGTATGCGTGAGTTTTAACCGACGCACACTGCCACATAAATAACTGTCTCAGTCACCGGGAGAGATTTTCATCTTGGAAATAATCGTTTGAGTGTAATTCATATTCATTCATTAATGAGAGGGTGGTGGTTTTCAACCCAAGGAAAATAAACTGACAATTAAAGAATGACTTTTCTTTTGACTCAGATTATTTTGAGCAATTTCGTTGTTAATGGGAGAAAAATATTTGTGTACGTGTGTGTGTTCATGAAATAGTTTGAAATGCATTGCTGTCAAATGCCATTTTGGAGGGATAATGCCTACAATATAATTACGCTATAAAGAGCTTAGAAATTCTTGAAAGATTCAAAAGCAGTTTAATTATGTAAATATGTAGTTTGTATTGGATTTTTATATATATAGGGTGGCGCATAAGTAACGTTAACGGCGACTATATTGAATGCGTTCTTGTGCATCATTTGGTTTTAACTCGTGAACCAATTGCACCTTATATGGGAAAAGATGTAACATACATATGTAAAATTCTTTGCAAAGACTGCCTAGACATCTTTAACTGCTGAGAACGTCGCCTGGCGGAAGTTTCGGGGTTTTCCTCCATACTTGCTTGCACTCGAGCAATGGCCAGTTCATTTCGAACTGTACGAGGAAGACAGCCCGTTGTTGCCCAAGACGCTGTATCAATCGGTAAATTGTTGGAGCGCTAAGAGCATTTCGGACATGAAAGAAATTTCGATATGATCTGAATAATCGAATGCTGACTTTTAAAGTAAAATTGAACAACTTTGGTTATTTGTTCTGTTTTGAGCCTTTCCATTATAAATTTCTCAAGTATTACTTAGTTAGTTCTGTAAAGAGACGAAAAAAAGACTATTCACTAGTCAAATTTTAACGTTCCTTATGCGCCACCCCATATAAGTGGGAAATATAATAATCTGAATATTGCAAATAGCCATGGTAGTCACATTTGGTTGGCAGCATGCAAGTATTTTAACATTTAATGATAAATTCGCCCACTCTTATAGCCGCCACCATTTTATAGTGAACATACAATGAAACGGTGTAGGTCTCGTACTTTCACGAGTAATAGCTCTTTACTCAACACACCACTTCCTTTACATTTTTTGATCCTTTCACAAATATATACCAAGTTTTG
The DNA here is from genome assembly GCA_019455685.1 of Philornis downsi. Taxonomy (NCBI): domain Eukaryota; kingdom Metazoa; phylum Arthropoda; class Insecta; order Diptera; family Muscidae; genus Philornis; species Philornis downsi. The sequence goes on from JAHXMU010000075.1 coordinate 70,523, forward strand.
CTGATATCCTAATAAACATTTTTGTTTTTTCGATTATTTCATAGTTGAGGGCAGCCAGGCCGCCAAACCATTTTTCCAAAATTGGAGAAAAATGGCCAGCGGGGTCAAAATCAAAAAAATATAGTAGATGAGACAATTGATCATGAAGTTCGTATATGAAATCTTGCTCCCTAATAATGCTCTATGCTTTGAGAATATAATTAGGCCAAAATGTTAACCCGAAAAATCTACAGCAACATTGTCTGCAAAGAGTTTAAAGTTTTGGCAAAATTTGAGGATAGTTTTGGTAGTCTTTCCAATTTTTTTTTTTTTTTTTTGGTAAAAATTGGTAATTTATTCTGTAACAGATGCAGTACATTATGTGTTATTCTAAATATTAGTTCATCTTTAACCGCCAGTTTTTGACATCTTTTTGGCATCTTTTCGAATATCATTTCAATAGCAAGCTTCATCTTCATAAATACGGAAGTTGGGATGGGACTTAGCAATTGAGTTTCTGGCTAAGACAACACAACATTGAAGGGACATTGAACAATTTTGTTGTGCCTTGATTGCTGAACTGAATATCATCGATTGTATTTGGCAACGTTTTGTTCGGTTTGAGCAACTCACAATGCAGAATTCAAGCCGAGCCTCGGGTAGTGGTAGCTTCGTTCGGCGTAAGCAACTCTTCTTTTTTGTGCAATCTTTAGAAAATCTTGAATTATTTGTGGTATTGTCATACCAGTTGGACTTTGAAACGCATTTGTGTTATTAAATAAGTCAGCATAAGCAACGCCAGGTATTATGGACGAATTAACAGCTCGTAAAACATTATTGGAAGCAATTTGTCTTCTTTCCCTAGCTTGATTCATCAGTGTTTTACTCATATCCGCATATTTCTTGTAGACTGGATAGCCTCTATAGTTGGATGTATGTAATTCCACTGTACAATTTGTACAACAAGGAAGTGAATCATTACTTTTCTCAAGTTTGCACTCACCCGGGCCATGACCTTCTTTGCATTTAACACAAACAAACTTTTTGTTACAATTGCGGGGCAAGTGTCCCCAATGCTGACACCGCCAACATTGAACGCTCTGGGCGATTCCCAGGAAATTCTCTGATTGAAAAGGTATTTCGTTGCAATAATTTCCGTAGGCGATTTACCAGGGAATAGGGTTACCAACTTCAATTAACTTCTTCTTCAAGTATTCTTAAGTATTTTCCATTAATATTCGGCTTGACTCTCAATATTAAAGCAATGCCACATGTTTCCCACAATTTCTTCCTCTTTTTATTATTGTAACGCGTGCATTTTCCATCACCAGCGGCTTTACGATACAAAAAATCATTTCGTTGTTTATGCTAGGTAAGCGGCATTTCAAATGCTTAAAATCAACGTTCAATATTTCATATGGAATTCAGTATCCTTAGTTTTGAATAATTTCTCAACGATCAGAAACACATTTAACACACTTGGCTTACACATTTACTATCAAAAACGACAACTTTTCCCACTTGAAGCATCGCCATATACTTCTACAAGCAGTCGATAAATTCAGTTTACTTCTGTTGCAGTTTACTTCAAATTAAAGAAGTAATCAAAATTGGCCGCATACGATGCTTACTCAGTTAAAAACTCGATATTTTCTGTAATACAAACTCGGTAATATTTCACGGTTATATTGATGTTATCTGGCATCTATTTGTTGCTTTATATCTGACAATTTTAACCATAGCTTACTGGTGTGGCCGTCTTTGGAAAACCGCGGATATCTATTTTTACTCCAAGTACTGCTTACAATGTCCCATTTTTTCTGATTTTTATACCACGTTTGAAAATTTTTTTGATAACATAAATCAAAAATTTTAGTATACGGCTTCAAAAAGTGTTCTTTTCATAGAGAGTACGGGTACAATGCGATGTCCTGCCATGCCAGCTTTATATTGTAAGGTAGGTCAAACTCTGTCACGAAGATATGAAACGGGCAGTAATTAACGTTTGTCTGGGATCATCACATAAGAGTGAAAAATAAATAACCTCAAAAATCGTTCTTTAAACTAAATAAATCAAATGAAATTTATTTCATGGGGTAGAAAAGAATTTGCATTTGTGATTACGTATAAAATAAATAGGTTCAAATATGTTTAAAAGCTGTTTCAAAACTTCTTTTTAAAAAATCAGGAATACTGGTGTCACCCAATTAATTATACCTACATAAACTTACTTGTTCAAAACAACACTTTCCATGTGGATTCCGGAATAAAGCAATGTGTAAATCGTAGGAAATATCGAACACACTTTTTTTGAAGAACAAAATATTAAATCAGAAATATAGCAACCTTTTCCAAATTTGCCTATAATTCTGTGGTCACAACCCGTAACAGCCTAACTTGAGTTAGGACACAATTGAGTTATTAGCACCATCGTATTCAGCGTATCTAAATTTATTTGCTCTAAATTTTTCATGTTTGTATCACTTCTAGGAAGGCAATTAATCCTAAAAAACCTAATAGCTTAAGTTATTTTTCTAAATGACTGTTTTGGCATAACTGCCTAAGTCAATTTAGGATTACAACAAATATAAACATTATTTTTTCATCATTACCTCAACTTAAGTCGTTAATCCAAAAAAATAAAGAAACAAATGTATTTTCCTAACTTGAGTTAAGCTCTTATTCCGAATTACAATTTCGTTTTTTGATAAACATAAATTGAGCTAAGGTCTTTCTCCAAACTTAAAGCTTTTTATTTAATCTGGAATAATAGCCCAACTCAACTTGAACTTTTAGACTTTCTTTCGTTCAACAATTCATAAGAGCCTAAGTGTCTTTTTCGGTAATATCTTTTGACTGCGAGAATAAACAACTATTTTTTGTTAACAACTAAGTAAAGAAATTCGTTTCATTGGAATCTGTAGCAAAGTTTTCCAAAAAACACCTTCTCCTGATTTTCAGTGAAGATTCAAAACTTTAAACTCCTGTACTGAAAATATTGAAAAACAGACTTAGGCTGTTATGGGTTGTGACCACAGAATTAACTGTCGTTATTCAGGAAAATGTTTTTTCCATACAAATTTGAATTTTACAGTTGCGCAAGCGATTTCAGATGCGTCATGTCGATATTGGCAACAAAAACACTAAATTTTTAAAAATCAAAAGGCGATACCGGCATTTTCGATCTGGAAACAATTGATCAATTCAGCGACACTCGTGCAAACCCAAACATATATTTGCTCGCTGGCAACATTTGGGATTATCATGCGCGCCGGGCCAAGCTGTTAACAAAGAATATTACCGAATATTATTACTATAAATATTATACGTTTTTGCTTGAAGCCGTTCATAAAGGGAGACTGCATTTGTAGGTAAACTACTTTTGGTATTTCCACCAAGACGTTGCGCCATTGCGCATCATTACACTGAATTTCTCCTTCGTGAGTTTTTCGCCAAAGATTCAACTATTGATACTAATCAGTTTCACAACAGTTTTAGTGGTCCATTTGAGAATATAGAAGGACAAAACGAGGAGTTTCGCCATACTATATGTATGCTCTGTTGTCGTAGAAACGGTAAAATATTCACCGAATTTGCACCGATATTTGCGATGTGCATCGTTGGGACGTCTTAACAGGCCTCACGTGTCAAAATTGATTCACGAAAGCATTATGGAAATTTCACGCTCAAAGATGGCCTCCGGATCGGTTGATCACGGGAGGTTGGCCAAATCAAAGACATTCTCGAAGAAGTTTCTGTTTAAGAAGTTGCAGAGAAGCTGAAAGTGTCTCATACAATTATTGAAAACCAATCAAGAATTCAAGAAGCACGAGTTAAAAGAAGTCAACTTAACAAAGCGGAAGAGAACTTGTGATTTATTGCTTAAACACAAGCAGAATGACATTGGATTCTATATTACCACAATACTAAGCCAAAGAGATCCAGATCTAAACAAGATAAACATGCTGAAACTTCATCAAAAACTGAATTGCACCATCACAAGTTATGTTAGTAAATTGGCGCGATTTTAAAGAACTAAACTGCTTCTAAGGAATGAAACCATTAATTTTGTGGACTGTTGTCAATAACTGATAAGACTTGGTAAAGCACTGAAAGAAAAAAGGTCTGAATTGGTAAAACCACCACGACAACCCCAAACTTCATGAACATTTGTACTCCAAAGAAAAAAAAAAAAAAAAAAAAAAAAAAAAAAAAAAAAATGATACCATACCCACCTTATAGTTCTGATCTCGCAATTTCGTATTTTCACGTATTACAGAGTCTGTGAAACATTTTGAGAATTATTTCAATATTTTACTGCGAAAGATCCGTCTCTACTTAATTTAGGATCACAAAGTTGCCTGAACTATGGCAGTAAGTCATTAAACAAAATTACATTTATATTAATTATTTGATTAAAATGTATTCGAGATTTATTTTGAGCAATAAAACCGAAATGACTTCCTTGCCGATATTCATGTGACTTCTAATTATTGAACTAATTAATTGAACTAATTAATTGAACTAATTGTTGAACTCAAAAGACGGATCCACTACGATTTGTTCTGTTTTAAGTCGATTAAAAAGATTCAACGTGAATTGCTGCGGAAAGGTTGCTAAATTTTTGATTTGATATTTTGTTCTGCGGAAAAAAGCGTGTTCGACATTTCCTACGATATTCAAATTACTTTACTCTGAAAGCCATACAAGAAATTGCTTATTTAACATGCTTTTTTGTACCCACGGGAACACTTGCAAAGCAATTAAATAAATTTGAACGAAAAATGTAATGATTTTCTTTTCAAAAACTGTTCTTTCTTTCTGTCCCAAACTATGACATACTCTTCGCGGAAGGAGTAGTAGGCAAAATTTTTTCAAAAGCTCTGGTTTTGTAATTACTTGGGAGTGTCCCTGTACAGCAGTACCTAAACAGATTGTGAAAATATTTCAATAGTATTTCAATGTCCAGCAACGAATGTACACAGTTTTTGCGACTGCATTTGAAAAACAAATGTGCCCATATCTCTATCATTGATTCATTGAGTATGTCACGATATTTCGTAAAAAAAAGAAGCAGTAACTCACTTTTGATTTGAAAAATATATATTCGTTTTACATTCATTTTATTTGTATTTGTTCAATGCTACATTTTGTGGTGAAATAATCATGATCGAAATTGTATAAAACAATAATGTCACTGTTTCTAATTAGAGCAAACTTGTTGTGAAAGCGAAATAATTCATATTTCATTTCATTGGAGAAGTAACATTTTTGTTTTCTTATTTAAGCACATATTTTTTTTTCCTTTCATATTCAAAATCGAAACTCCATAGAAATAATGACATTTGTTGGAGACCGACCATTCATTCCATTGAATTCATGATCGACAAGTCAATTTAACTGAAAGTGAATATTTCGCTGTTTCGCAAATGTTAAACAAAATTTATGAAACTCGAATCGAAGTTGAGTTAACTTGATCATATGTATGACAGGCGTATTGCGGTCAATGGCAACCTCATGACATGACAGACACGTCTCAACACTTGGAGTGGGATATGCGATTTTACAGCCCGTATGCTGTGGTCAAAAAAGTGATGAATTGATCACATCGAATGAATGTGCATATTTTTATGTTTTGCTTCAAAATACACAAATGTAAAACATTACTATGATCTGTTAGAATAAACCGCACTTAATAGAATAATCATTTCGAAGAACATTGTATAACCAATGTCAATGGATATTTACAGACATAATAAAATCTATTATCATAACAGGTATGGAAGTGTCTTATTCAAAAAATGCATAAGGTTGACTGGGGTTATAAAACTGATTACCATTTTACATTATTTTTCATTTTATTCCTCCACATTGACAACAGTTGCATCTTCATACACTCTCCAAATGTGATACCGGATATACTGGTTTAGTATATCCCAGAAATCCAACAAAAATTATGCCAACTCAAAATCATTTCCGATGTCCATTTAGCGTTGCTCGTCTGTTTTTCCATCAGGATGCGACTGCAAAACTTATTTCAACAATAGCTCACATACATTTTGATTGACCCAAGGGTGTAAATCCTTCGAAAATGATATGAGATATTGTGAGATATCAATCCATGTTTATGTCTGCACCCATCGTAATTTTTTTAAAAATCGAATAAAGCACCCAAATATGCATCATATATTAAAATTTTTATTGCAATCGATAAATTGGTCTTTGCCATTTAATATTTAAAGATAATTTCATGTAAAGGTTGTCCGCGGCTCCGTCGCAAAATGTCCATTCGGAAGGTCCAATTTTTCGTCACTTTCGAGCATTTCGGCCTGTATTCTACGAATAACGCGTGTTATGTTATCCTGTAAGGCTTCAATAGTGTTCAGCTTGTCCAAATATACTAACGACTTGGCATAACCCCACAAGAAATAATCAAGAGGCGTTAAATCGGAAGATCTTGGGGGCAACTTACAGGTATAAATCGAGAGATAAGCTACTCACCAAATTTATCCCTCAATATATCCATTGTTTCACGAACTATGTGGAATGTTGCACCGTCCTGATGAGACCACACGTCAACCAAGTTCAACTCAGCCAATTGGGGCAAAAAAAAAATTTCTTGTGGTTGAGTAACACATGCTGGTCATTAACACTGGTTGCTACGGCTGCAATATTTTTTCGGTACGCACTCTACGCGTGCGATAGGATTGGAGATAATAGCACGAATTGTTGATTCAGCAGGTCGATTATGACGACCATAAATTGGTCGTATCAAACGATGCACATTTGACACAGAGCACGAATTTTGATAATAAATTTCAACGATTTGTAATCGTTGCTGCTTGTTAGTCTTTCCATGATGATTGGGCAGAGTATACTGTACACTTTTCACTTTAACAGATGACGTTTGGACGCCATTACCAACCAGTGCTGCCAAGCTGAAAAACTTAAATCTTAAAAAATCACCCTATATATCATTTGATACCGCAAAAATGTAGCACCCTGAAGAGGAAATGTTTAAGTCGATTGAGCGATGTCTGCCTGTTTGAGTATTTGGCTTGTAGACACGACAACTACTGCAAATTTTCATGGAGTTTCTTAAAACTTGACACAACCATATCGTAGCTGGAAATTGCATGTTTGCTATACGACTCATCTCTTCTGATAGCTCCCGCACAAATTACCTATTTTCTCGAAACTCAATTTGTTCCCTGTTTGTTTGTTTCTTGTATTGGTTTAGAATTTCTAAAATCTAAAATTGATTGGCAGAATTTCTAAAAATTCCACCAATTCTGGTACTGCCCATACGTACAAACGATTTAGCCATAAATATTTCAAGATTCATATCACTTATATAGTCAAATTTGATATACACTAAGCGTTTTCCATAACAGAGGATAACAATGAAAATTAAGTACATTGTCACACCTCCTCTGATACCTCCGACACAAAGTGACTGGTTGTCCGAAGTTCAATCTTTCATCTTTAATTTCTAATTAGTGGACTGCAACAGCTAGTTTTTTGCCATTTTCCTGTGTAATGGTTGCAAAAACCCGACAAAAATCTACCAACCCATCACGACTCTTCTGGTACTTCCCAGACAAATTGACCGATGTAGCCTACATATTCTTATCTTTATATATTTCAAGCAGTTATGCTTAATTTAGTCAAATTTGGCTCGCATCAAACACATGATGAACTAAGCTCTAAGAGTGAAAATGTAAGGCATTGCCCAAATCTTTCTGGTACCTCTCATTTAAATTAGCTGATTTATGAAAATAAAATTTTTGACAATAACTTTTTTTAATCAATATATTTAAGTTTTTTTTATTTTATAGAGAATTAAAATTTATTTTATATAACTAATGGTTTTGTAGATGACAGACCGTAAATAGACTCCACTCTTATTCACGCATATGCGACACCTAATCAGAAAATTGTTCATTGCGGGATCGCCTCAATTATTGTTTTAATGAACTGCTTCAGTTCAGTCAAATTTCTTGGATTCGTTTTGTCCACCTTTTGTTTGACATAACCCCACAAAAAAGACTGGTGCAGTCAAATAAGGTAACCTTTGGAGTTACCAGCGAAAAATGGAGTTCCTGGACATTAGTCTGTTAGAGAATTTTTGTTGGAGCTCCTCCATAACCGGTCTGGCTATGTGTGCAGTTGCTCTGTCTTGCTGGAACCAAATGCTGTTGAAACGAATCACTCTTCGGCACAGTTCTGGGTAAAAAAACTCCTTCAATGTCTTTAGATGACGGTATCCTTTAGCAGTTGACAGTAGCACGATTCTTGCGGCACCCTGTATTTGCAGTAAATTCTTCTTTAGGTTACCACACACACACACACACAAATCGGTTGATCTTACAAAAATCAGTGGTCCACACATAAACAGAGAATTTCAAATGGTAATCATTTTGCTTTATTTATGCTTTTACGAAAGCATTTCTGTACTGGTTTAACACGGGTCTGGTCTTCCAAGTCAAGTATAATCGTTTCTCAAAGTCACAATTTGGGTTGCAATTTTGAAATATCTTGTGTATGTACTTTGTTTTAAACGCGTACTTATTGAAAATGAACCAAAAGTTGTTTCCTCACAGGAAATCGATATTTAATTTTTTTCACAAGAACTTCAAACGATGCCTGCAAGATTTCATGTAATTTCGATTACACATCTTTGAGTTACAATGCGTTAAGTTTTGCTTCCATTATCCTTTTTGCGCATAATGAAAAATAACAAATTTCGTGTGTTGAAAATACCTGGTAAACACAACACTACCTTGATAATTGTCTTCGATAGTTTGCTGATATTAAACGTGACCGTACGCGCATAGATAATGCTGAGCCCCCAAAAGAATACAGGAGAAGACATCAACAAATCTTGAAAATTATACATGATAACCGAAAAGTAAAATTGCAGGAAATAACCGACATCCTAAAGATGTCAAAAGGTGGTGTATTCACAATTTTGCACGAAAACTTAGACATAGGAAGAATATTTCGCAAATGGTTACCGCATTTACCGATAGTGGAATTAAAACATGAACGTATTGTTGATTCAAAGCGCAATATAAAAGAAATTTTTTATGCAGTATGTGGTAATGGGCAAAATGTGTGTCTACCACTATATTTCAAAATCGAATCGGAAATCTGTTGTCCTGCGGATATGGATATAGAATATTATACGGTAAATTTGATTTGTTTGAAGGACAAAACCGCCAAATTAAAAAAAAAGTTTTCTTTCACTAGAACAAAATTATAAAAATAGCAAAATTGCATAAATTGATTTGTCGTAGTCTTCATATCTAGTTCCGAGCGGCAAATCTCAACAGACTGATCTAAGTAAAAAAATATATCAAATAATGAGCTTATTGTGGGAAGTGTTGCGTTATTTGCGTATCATGGAATGCACCAGGTAAAGACGTCATTCAAAGCCATTTTCATTACAAAATGCTGTATAGAAAAAGTTACTTATCACATTTCCGTTTAGAAAATAATTGTTGGCATTGAAAATTTGATACTATAGGATTGTCCTTCGGGCAAGGACGGAATAATATAGTAAACCCCTTTTCAAATGAATCGTTCGGAAAACCGTCCTGTAAATGTTTTCGTTTAACTTAATAAAAGAATTTTTGATTACTTCAATTCTAGTCGTTTGTTGTGGGATATCAGCCGTTCGTTGTTTACAATTTTTGATTAAATGAAAGAGAATGGATCTTATATTGCTAAATGTTTTATGTAATGTCGGCAATTATGTATGAAATACAATATCAGATAAATGTCCGCCTCTGTTAGCCTCACAAATGCGAGCCCTTTTGAGCACATTTTTTATTACATTCTCACACATTTCACGTGGTATTTCATTAATTTCAATACGAATATTTTGCTTGTATTGCTCAAGCGTTTCTGGTTTGTTTGCATAAGCTTTGCTTTTTAGATATGCCTACAGATAGAAGTCCGAAGCAGTCAAATCACCGACCGTGGAGGCCAATTAACATCACCATTTCTTGAAATAACTTGTTGAGGAAAGAGGTCTCGCAGTAATTCCATTGTAATCCTGGCTGTATGCAATGTGGCACCGTCTTGTTGATACCACATGTTAATCAAGACCAAAGCATGCAGTTGTGGCGTTAAAAAGTTCTCAATCATATCGCTCCCCATTGACAGTTACCACTACGCCGTTTTCAGTTTCAAAGAAGTAAGGTCCGATGATTCCTCCTGACCGAATTGCACACCAGACTGCCACTTCTACGGGATTCAAAGGTGACTGTTGAATAATTTGAGGGTTTTCCATTGCCCAGAACCAACTATTCTGTTCATTCACATATCAATTCAAATGAAAATGTGCCTCGTCATTCATTATGATTTTTTCATGAAAATCGGGGTTGTCATGGGCGAGTTGTAACATCCTATTGGCATATGTACAGCGGCGTAAATGGTCTTGTGGAAGAAGCTCTTGTGTCAACTGAATCTTAAATGGAAACAGATGCACATCTTTGTGCAAAATTGTGGCCAAAGTTGTTTTTTGAAGACCAAGCTCCTGAGCACGGCGTCGAATTGAGGTTGATGGATTGTTTTGAGCACTTTCTTGAGCAGCAGTATTGTCAGCAGCAGCCGATCTTGCAGTACGTTGTGGTCCATGCTTGGCTGTATCAGCTACAGACCCACTTTTTTTGAAAATCATTCACTACACGATAAATAGTGCGTCTTGTTGGCGTGTTGTTTCTCCTAAAAATTTCACGAAACATTCTCATCGTCACAATAATCGACGATTGATTTTGATAACATATTTTAACGATTAAAACACGTTGGTTTATAGAATATTTTTCCACAATAAATTTGCCACGTCTCTACATCACGACTGCCAAATATGAACTGTCAAGACTAATGCTTACCAAAATGGCAGTAAAACAAAGTACACCTTCCTGACGGACACCCTGTACATATTATTTGATATAGGAAAAGTAACGTCCAGTAAGAAGTATTTAAAGCATGAAAAACCGTTTGAACAAATGTGTGTCAGGACTCTTGTTTGGCTTGGCGGTAGGCACTTCAACTGACGTAAATCTTTATGAAACTTCTTAACATTTGGCACAGATAAATAGTTTGCTAGATCACAGTCGGTTATTGTAAATGTGTTATATTGGTCGACTCATTCTGGTCTGGTACCTTCAAAACAAATTGACGGGTTTTCCGAAATCCAATATTTTCTCTTTAATTTCATATTAGTAGGCTGTATAGATTAATATTATTGGTTAATAAATCTCTGTAAAACTTGTGAAAAATCGATGAAATAACCATGCCCCTTCTGGTATCTCTCCTACAACTGGGTTATTTAATCGATGTATTCTTAGCTTCGCATTTCTCCAGTTGTTGTACTGAATTTTAGAATAAAAATGAAGAGAATTGCGGCGACTATTCTGATACATCCCATAAAGATTGACCGATTTATTGAAATTTTGTTTTTCCCCTGTAGATCGAATTTTACTCTTTCATAATGTTTTTTTACGATAGATTCATATATTTCAATCAATTCCATCAAATTTAGTATAGAGCATTAAAATAATGTATTACAAAGAATGAAGAAGGGCTGCTTTGCCACGCCCCATAGGGTATCACATATAAAAATTAATTGCTAAGAATCTACCGATTAGCATTTATTTTTTAGCTCCCCGCGTATTTTTGCTCAGCCTGAAATTTTTGTACTGGTTTGACAATTATTGAAACATGACATTACTGAATGTGTAGCAAAATAAGCAATTAGTTGATAATATTTCATTTCGATGATTTCAGCATTACTTCAGCAACACTGGTGAAAAATTTCAACTAAATTTTTCATACTTTTGGATCTCCGAAATATGAAAATTTGGACAAATTTACAGGAATTCGCGTCAGTAATTTCTGTAGAAAATTCCCTAGAAATTCATTAAATATTGAATATTCTGCCATGCGAATCTGTACGTATGTATGTTTTTCAACAACCTTTAAACATTTCGCTCATAAATAGGTGACATTTTTATATAATTTAATTAACATTCGTTTACATAAATACGTTATCTAAAACTTGTCTTCGTGTCATACTACTTTTGAGCTAAACGTGTTCTAATCAAGATGCTCACCAGAATTAGTTTCGACAGATCAATTAATTAACATAAAAAAAACGCTTTATAGTGGCAGTTCTCCAATCTACATCATGAGCAAAGACACGCTTTGTGTTATGTTGACAGCCATAAAATGTATAATAACATATCGTTCTCTAAAACCTGATTCTAGTAAGATAACGACTTGCGAAATAATTCTTCGCATAGTACATCTCATCAAAGGCATTTTAAATTAAAATTTATTACTAATGGTTTTCCCACTATTAGCTAGTGAAAAGGTATTAACACCAGTTCGAAATTTGTATGCAAATTTTGTAACACAGAGCAGAAAAACGCAAACATCTTGACCTTTATGGTGCCTGCCAAGATGATGAATATTTAGAGACTTTGTTTTTTTTTTCTTCTTCTTTTTTTCATGTCTCTAGATTAAGGTCTTTATTAAAACAATTGAAATCAATAAAAGATGTATTTGTAAAGAATTTCATGTGCAGTTTACTTTTAAGCCGATACGGTTATGTGCGCTATAGAAGGTATATTACGTAAAACATATTACATGCTTATGATTCATTCAAATTTACTGTATACCATTCAAACAAAACCCCATCTGCAATAATACATTTGTGCTAACGACACTCCAATCATCAAAATGTTTTTCAAACGCATTTTTCGGAAAAGGCTTCAGTTATCCCCGCGAATTTTTTTTATGTCTTTTTCCTAATGAAAGCATTGATAATTAAAGTTTTGGAATGGGAGAGGTTAGCCGGTTTTGTATCAGATAAATACAGTGTTTATTCGGTAATATTTGTTCAGTTTTGATCAGAAATTTGTTCGTAATGACAGCCTCATGAATTGGAAACGTTATCGTAACGCCAAATACAAGAGTCTTCTTTCCACAAATCTCGACTTCTTCAACGAATTTGCTCTCTCAAATGCCGATTAATATTGATATAATATTCTGCATTTATCTCTTGACCTTCTGGAGAGAATCCCAAGTGCACAACACCACATTATTCAGAGAAAACAGTCGGCGATGACTTAACTTTGGACGGCTTTAACGTTTTTCTTCGGTTTCGGTTCAGTTTAAAGCTTACAAATATCTTATCATCAGGTATGCGTTTTATGAAAGTGAGGTCGGAATCAACTCGTTTAGGTCTTTCGAAACTATTCGAGAGTTAATGCGTTTTTTACCGAAACAATCGTAAAGGAATTTACGAATTTAGGTGTGAGACACAGACGGTTCAGCGTTTATCTCTCTCAAACTTTAACTACGATTTTCACACTTTACTTCCTTCACTTTATCCATGTTAATTTCAGTTACAGTTCCGAGATATTAGTGGCCAGCCAGAGCGAAACAAATCGTATGCTACATCTCGACTGCTTTTCCAACCACTATAAAGCCAATTCACCATAAGCTTTCTGTAACATTTTCAGTGATTTAGCATATGCAATACCTTTTGCAATAGAAAATTTGAAAGGAATCTTTTGATATTTTTGTACATCGCAAACCAACTTGAGATGAACCGACAAAACCAAGCATAAAATAAATTTATAGAGGACAGTTGGGCGAAACTAATTTCAATAATACCTTTAAGAGGAGTTTTTGAATGAGTAAGAAAAGAAAAGAAAAAAAGCTGTGCACGGCAGTAATTGTGCGACATTTTTAAGCGTCAGTTCAGGTGGAACCTAATTTTCTTCCTTTTAAATCCCAACGTTCCTTGCCTTCTTCAAATTAAGTTTTCAGATTTCTTCAAATTGAGAAAAAAAAAATGAAAACAACGCTTAAAGCTCGACATTGCCGCACAAAAAAGAAAATGTGTAATGCTGATACAAGATAGCTTTACAAATATGGTATAACCAGATCTTTAACCTTATAATATGACGTTTTACATTTGACCAGTTCAACCATAACTCTTGAAAAACGCCGTAGACTTATTTGCGCTCCCATTAAAAACTTTAAAGTCTGGCATAGGACATCTTCCATTCGACTCGCATCGACTAGCTTGCTGTAAAGGTAGTACAAAATATCCATACAGCTAATGTAATATATTCGTATAGATATGAACTTGTGTGTGCATGGATTTAATTGGAAACATTTAGGTTGAAAAAAATGTTCTTAATGCAATGCCTGCATATGAGTGTTATAGAAATTAGCAATAAATTGAAACAATTTTATGATATTTTAATTAGTCGATCTGCTCATTTGTTTAATTAAGAACACTTTAGAAAGGTTAAATGATAACATGTTTTACATTATGCAACAAAACGGAGGTAAAAGCAAGGAATTATATTTACATTAATACGAAATATGGATAAACAGTAATATGCATTTGATTCAGTCTCGAAAATTTCAAAAAAAAAAAATTCTAAACAACAACTAACTAAGCCAACATTTACACAACAAGGATTTGTTGCTACACTTCATTAATAAGGAATTTAGTAAAACCGTGCAAAAGTACAAATAAGTGTCGAATGCATATCTGCGTCATTTTCTTCAATTTATATTTTCAAATGACTTTAAATAAAAGAATACTTGAAAAGTTACATTTTTGGAAGATGTTCCAAGAAATTCTGTATTTCAACAAGAAAAACGCCAATAATAATACAATAATGCTCTGCGAAATTTTAAACCAACATACTCGATGACGGTTTTCGGGACGTCGACTATCTATCAGAAGCGGTATACAGGCAATGATTCCAAAGTTTCTGCTTTACTCATCCAATTCGTTGCTTTAAAATTTGATAGTCTTAAGAACCTGTTTCTTATAACTGGGGGGTTCCACATCGGCTATCTAATTCTCTTTTAAAGACTTTTCATGCTGCGCCGTTGGGTCCATGAGCGCACAATATTACCTAGACAAAGCAGCCAATATAGTTTGATGAGCCTCATTATGTCAATGCAGTTATAAAGCTCATACAGCTGGTGATGAGTCCAAATGTGTTACGGATCACTCTTCTCTCAATAGTTCTAAAAGATGACACATTCATTTGTCTCATTGCTTACGATTTTGGGACGTACGTCATTAAATCGCTTAGCTGTCTGCATGCAAGCGTTACTCTTCTTGTAATTTCCAGACAATTGTATTTAATTCATTGACAGTGGACCCGAATTATATATATAAAATTATCCATCAATCCATACGAATAGATCTTTTATTCGTAGATACGTATAAATGATTCTCTTTTACCGCCAAACCCATTTCGTTGATTCTTGTTCAGTTCTAGAGAAGTTTTATTGAAGATAGTCTTATATACTTTGGGTTTTCTTATAATCAGAGCCAAAATGATATTGAAATAATTAAACCAGATGCCAAGTTTCGCATTTGCTCGCGTAGGTTTTTCTTGAGCCGATCTCGTAGCTTCTCATCCATTAAATTACACGGTGGGCTAAGGAGCCAAAATACAGAAGTGCGGCTCTTAGCTCATTCACAAAGAGCTGAGACCGCGACAAATAACTACGAGTTGTATTCATGAACGTTTTGTGAAGGTGCTAATGTGAAGCCGGCACCCTTTACGCAAGCTTGACTGCACTATAGGGCATAACTGCAATTATGTCTCCATACAAAAATATAATATTTAGTCAGATTAAAAAATTGTCAAAGATACTTTCAAAAGTGTGGAAATTATTATTTTTTGCTACGCCCCCCAATACCGCCCTTACCATTTTTTAAACATTGCATCGCCATGTGAAGTGCTATTGTAATTCTATTTCGTATATCGTTGTTCATGGTTCGATAACAGCTACATTTCATTTTTTAGTAGTTTTTGATTCCGACGTCAAAATTTAGTACAGACTTTCGGTGTCTCGATTCATACCCACCTTGCTGGCTATTTTTTTTTTTTTTTTCTAAAGATTTAAAGATCATAAAATTTCATGAAATTTTCGCATTAAAAATATTTGCTTTTATGCATAAATAATAAAAGTGCACATTTTTAAAAAATTTGAAATATTTATATATTAAAATCGAAAATTTGGGCCTTCACCTTTACAAATGCTAATTTCTTTCTCTTCATGTAGAAACTACAATTTGAAATAATTTTGCTCTTATTCAGCCATAAACAACGACGAATCGCGCTACTGTAAGCTGTCAATAGTCACCTTTATTAAAAGCTATTGAAGGAGTTATTTTTTACCCAGAACTGCGCCAGGCGAATCGCGCTACTGTCAACTGTCAATAGGGACCTTTATTAAAAGATGTTGAAGGAGTTTTTTTTTACCCAGACGTATCCGTTTCAACATCATTTTGTTCCAACAAGATGGAGCAACTGCACACGTAGGCAGACCGGTTATGGCGAAGCTCCAACGAAAGTTCCCATATAAATTAATATCCAAAAAATCCACATTCCACTGGCCCCCAAGATCACATAACTTGACTGCACCAAACTTTGTTTAGAGGTTATATCAAACAAGAGGTGTACAAAGTGAAACCACGGAATTTTATTGATTTAAAGCAGTCCATTAAAACAATAATTGGGGCAATCCCGCATTGTATAGTTTTCTGAATAGGTGTCGCATTTGCGTGAATAAACATGGAAGTCATTTACGGTCTATCATCTTCACAACCAATTAAAATTAAATGCATTGAATTTATTCGTTAGTTATTTGAATTTCTTATTATATTGCAATTAGTGCGCCACTCTGTATTACAATCTGACTTCAAATGGCGCCGCAATGTGGCAAAACAGAAATTTTTACATTTTGGAAATCGTCTTTGACTAATCTTTAATCGCAGAGGATGACTACCTTAACTTCTTTTCAACCCACCCTAGTGGACTGCTTATTTTGAAATGGCCGGCTCACAGCACATTCTAAAAGTCATATTTGCGAAAGTGGGCCACTTTCTTTTCTCTATTACTGCACTTAAAATGAGCCATAATCGGTATGCAGCTCGCAAAATACAAACCTTATCCAATCCTTCGTTTACCCAAATTGCTTTAAGGATCTTATGCACGACTATTATTAACTTACCGGTTATAGCCACCGGTTTTAGATAGGTATTCGCAAATAGTGATATTCGCAAGTCCGTTTAGATCGATAGTAGACTCGTGCTGCTTTCCCAAATAACAATCTACAAAATTGCGTTCTCTGCATACGCACTATGCCTTTTGTATTGATGAACAGATTTTGCTCACCGTCCTTATAGCAGAGAAGAGCCTTGTCGCAGTCTTTACTTTACTTACCTTTAGAATATTCTGGCCTTACCTCTATTCTTGAACTTTTTACATCGTCGTCCACACAGTCATTCCCTTCCGTTCCAGAAAGAGTTCAATTTGGCTGCATCGTTGGTAGCAGCTGAGCGCGACTTAACTGAGCCCGGTAGTCATCGAATATACGATATCATTAATTGCCAGAAAAATAAAACAAAGATCCATTGTGCTGTAACAATTTAGGGAAGGTTGCTACATTTTATAACACTAAAAGCATTCTTTCCATCTTTTTTCGTAAAGGCATATCGTACGAAAGCGGTCCCAAAACTAGCCGACCTGACGTATAGATGATGTCGGAAAATTTGCAAAAAAAAAATATTTTGTTATAAAGTGGCAACCATACAAAATATATGTTTTAAGTTTCAAGGTGCCACGCTGTTTAGTATTTTTATTTGAGCTATCAAAAATTGGTCACCGTTATGTAACATAATATTTCTGTTTGAAAGGCCTTAGTCCAACCAACACTAAAGCCGAGCTAGACTCTACTCTGGGGGAGTCTGCTCCTCCGTTTACGACTGTAAAATAAATGGGGGGCAAAGTTTAAATGAGGCTGTATGAGCTGCCAAGACGAATACCATAGTTGTTGAACAATTGAGGTGTCGATGCCAGACATGCTTAAGAAAATCCACAAAATGGTATTGGATGATCGTCGGATGAAGGTGTGTGAGCTAGCCGAAATCATAGGCATTTCAAAAAGTGCTATACATCGTAAATTTACCGAAAATGTGATGATGAGAAAGCTATGCGCAAGATGGGTGCCGCGCTTGCTTTCAGTGGATCAAAAACAGCGTCGTGTAGATGTTTCAGTAGAAAATTTGGCGATGTTTCACCGCAATAAAGCTGAATTTTTGCGTCGATTTATAACCATGGACGAGGCATGGATTCACCATTTCACACCTGAGACAAAGGAACGGTCAAAGCAATGGACTGGAATGCGAGAATCGTGTTCAAAGAAGGTGAAGACGGTTCCACTTGCAGTCAAGATCATGGCGTCTGTTTTTTGAGATGTGCATGGGATCATTTTTATTGAATATCTTCAGCAAGAAAAAACCATCAATGGCCAATATTATGCTAATTTATTGGAGCGTTTAGGTGACGAAATTATGGAAAAAACGCCGCATTTAACGAAAAAGAAAGTGTTGGGTCATCAAGACAATGGTCCAGTTCACACATCCACTATTGCGATGACGAAAATTAATGAATTGAAGTTCGTATTGCTTCACCATGCACCTTATTCGTCGGATTTAACTCCTCCGGACTATTTTCTATTTCCAAATTCGAAAACATAGCTTGGTGGTAAAAGATTTGCCAAAAGTGAAGAGATGGAGGCTGCGGTTAATGACTATTTTAAGGAGTTTGACAGTTCTTACTATTGAACATCGTTGAAAAAAGTGTATCCAGCTAAAAGGAGATTATGTCGAAAAAAAAAATCAAAACATTTGTGTCCTCTTTGTACGGTCGATTAATTTTGGAGCCGTCCTCGTGGTTGCATTATATGTATCTTCATGCTGAAATGAGCTTCGATTTTCTGGCAATTTCCTCGGCGTGGCGAAACTAATATGAATATCTATAAGATTCCGACTGAAAGAAATCAAAATTGTTTTCCAATTTTACTTCCTTTCGATGACGCTGTGACAAATTCTACTTAATTAGCTTTAACGCAATTTCAACTGAAAACAATATCATTTAAAAATTTTAAAAGTTTATATATTTTTTGGTGACAATAAAAAAAATAGTTATCATATTTAGTAGCTATACAATGGTCCTTAAAATATATTGATAACGCAAAATGGTTAGAAAACTCATCTTATTATCGTATTTTAAGCGGATTTACTACAACTCGCTTTCAATAGTGGTGCGTCAACTTCTTCTAATCCCCGCAGTTCAACATTTGAAGGATAGATTGAAGCTCTGGGTTCCTTGTCCAAAGAAGCGTTTATTCTATTCTCTCTCGTTTCATCGGGAAATTCACTGGATAGGTGATAAATAATCTTTTTAAATAGAAATTCGGATAGGTTGCAGCGCAAAAAATACAGGAACATCCAATTGGAGAAATTGCATTTGTTGAGTACGGCGGAAAGTTCCTTAACATCAATTTCACCCGGTTTTGCCCAGTAGAGACAATAACGTGTGAATTTTAGACTGCAAAAATAAAAGTTATTTAAATTTTAAATGGATAAAGTAACAGATTTACATAAGAGAGCTTAAGTAATTAACCTCTTTGAGAAATGTTTTATTTTGAACCGAATAGAATAGAAAAACTAATTGAAGACTACATACAAAATATATAAAATATACCTATACTTTTGGTCATAAGTGTGCCTTTTGGAAAATACTATTATAAAAACTTTCAGTCAGGTCAACTGACGCTTCACCTTCATTCAGCGTTCCTCATCGTTGGTGCAAAAGTGATTGTGCAGGGTGATTTTTTGAGATTTAAGTTTTTTAGGTTGGCAGCACTGGTTGGTAATGGCGTAGAGTATACATTATCTCAGAAAGCACCGGGAATTGATCATCTAAAAAGCCCTCTTAAAGGGCTTGCCAAAATTCTTTTTGTCGCTAAGCAGACACAACTGTTCTCTACCTACCTATATATATTGGCCCACAGTTTGAGCGGGATTTGTCATTTAGTTTGTTTACAGTTCTCGGTTCAGTTAATTCATTTCAAGTGTGTTTTGTGATGTTCATAATGGATAGAAATAACAAGCAAAAAAATTCGTGTCAAATTTTGGAATTTCGTGCACAGAAGAATCTCTGAAATTGTTATAGAAAGCTCACGGTAAATTGGCTGTATTAAAAACGCTACTTTTCGACAGGCGGTCGAGATGTAATGGCAGATTTGCCTCGCTCCTCTCGGTCACCAACATCTTCAAATGAAGTTAATATAGATAAATTGCAGGAACTGGTGACCGAAAATTACCATTTCATTTTAAGGGGAATAGCCGCCGAACTTCTTCTCGAATCAATTTGTTCCATTTTTGACGCTCGACTAGTTCCAACACACATGAATTTTTTTCAGAAACTCTATTGAAAAAATTTCGTTGAAGGCACAAAATACATTATAAATAGTTGTAAGATATGGATCTATGAGTTCGATATGCAAATAAGTCAACAAGTTTCGGAATGGTATCTTCCAACTGAGCCGAAACTAAAAAAAAGTCGATTAAAAGTCAAAGTAATGTCGAGTGTTTTCTTTGATAATCGCGGGGTTGTGCACAGGGATTTATTGCCACAAAGTCGGCCTGTAAACAAAGAATACTATCTGGGCTTTTTAAGGCATTTGAGAGTGCAAATTCGGTAAAAAATTGGAGCTTTGTGGAAAGAAAAGTCGTGGATTTTCCACCATGACAACGCACCACAAGATTAACATTGCAAATGAATTTGTGGCCAAAAACTCTACATATATCAGTAAACAATTACCGTTTTCATCTGGTGTGGCTCCGGCTGACTTTTTCTCTCTATTCAAAAATACAAATTATTGCTCCTTCCAAAAAATGCTTTTGGGAACTTTGAAAGCGATACAGCAAATTTGAATAAATAATAATAAATTGTTTTGAGCTTTTTATAATTTTGACCATTTTTTGTTACCTTTTTGACGGAATGCATTTGTTACGTAAACTACTTACTTTTGTTTGGCGGACGGAAAATTGTTAAGAATATCATTTTGGTGTATTTCAATTGCGTGTTGGCGATGAATATTACTATTCATATCCAACCACAACCAAAAATTAATGTAGGCCTAACAATGTTATCAGACTTAACATAATTCTGTTTAGACTTTGCCGCATAATATACTATAACTTATTGTTTGAATGTTATATATTGTTGGATAATAATAACCGATTATATGAGAAGGGTCTTAGCATGTCTGATAGAACCTAAATTTAACAGTCGTAACTTGCAATACCGCTTGGTGGAAATAGCATTATTTGTTTTCATTACTTACTTTCATTAAGATGTCGAAGAATATCATACCAACTTACCTCTTGTAGAAGAATAATGTCAGTGCCCTCCAAATCAAACCCAATATCGTTACGAGCAACAAGAAGGCATACCAAAACCATAAAATCGTAAATATTTTCTCATTGATTATGTTCAATGCCATTACGCAAAGCGTGTCATGCATCTGCAGCGAACCACTGGCACCATATTTGTGGAAGTGACACTTTGTCACTTTGGGAAAGACCACATCTAAAGCGTCCATTTGATCAGTCCATCGTTCACGCATTACTTTAGGACCCAGTGAGTAAAAAGCTCCGCCCAAAAACAAGTTGGTCCAATAGATTTGCAGAATCAAGTTGAGAAAATTAAAAACCTCGGTAACTACCAGATGTGCACCCCATGACTGGTTTAAACGCATGCGATCTATCATGGTGCGACGTATATCTTTTATGCGCAAATCGGTCTCCTCTAGGGAGGGGATGTTCAGTTTGCCAATTTGTAAACTTTTCTCTTTTAAGTATTTTGAAAGACCAACCATTCTGAGACCATATACTAGCGCTTTGACACGACCACCTAGAAAGGGTTTGGAGGGAAAAGGATTGATGTGATATTAAATTGTGACAAAATATGAAAAAATTACAAAATTTTACTGTCTACCTTCCCATGATTTCCACAAGGCACGAGGCAAATAAAAACACAAAGCTTGTCCAAATAACACAAAAGGCACCCACTGATAGTAGGCGTGCCTTTTTATCGGTTCTTCACGCGTCTCATAGGGACCAATGCCTGGTTGAAATATAGCTCCGG
This sequence comes from Philornis downsi, assembly GCA_019455685.1. Lineage (NCBI taxonomy): Eukaryota > Metazoa > Arthropoda > Insecta > Diptera > Muscidae > Philornis > Philornis downsi. The sequence continues at coordinate 92,560 of JAHXMU010000075.1, forward strand.
CTGCTAATGCTGAATTGTTTAAATGTCGAACCTGTGAAAGAGGATCAGTATTTACTACTATGTATGGGACTGAAGTTTCAGTGTCAAATTGATTGCAGGGATTTGTCTACAAAATAATAGTTGGAAAACTTTAATACACTTAGTCATAGAGAATGTCGAGTTAGGGATAACCAAAAAAAGAAGACAAATTATCCTCCTTATATCGACATCATTTCCTAACGTTACTGTATGTATAAACAATAAAATAAATAAACTTGCAAAGTGCAAAATAGCATTTATTTCGCCACTTCAATTGCAAATTTCCTAAACTCAGATCCTGCATTACAGAGTCTCAACATTTCTGTCCGGCCTTCAAGAGGCCGGAACTATTTCAACTGTTCAACTTTTTATAAAATTTTTGTGTTTTTTAATTTACTGAGATTGATTTATGAATCTGTAATGTAACTGTAATGTATAGGTATTCATACAAGTATTCATATATTCATACATGTATTCATATATATATATATATACAGTTGCAGTCAAAATAATAGTAGTGGCTTTATAAAAATGTTGTTTTGTTTCGTAGCCTCGCTGTATTTACATTTCTTGCCTAGTTTTTTTTTTTCATTTCATAGCTTAATGTAAACACCAAAAAAAAACTAACCGTTATGTTTGCATTCCATTGTTCTTGTTTTTTTTACAATGACTAAATTCAAAGAAGAACAGGTTTTTGGCAGTCAAAATAATAGTAGTGCTGACAGAAGTCAACGAACTTTGCAATTAAACACATTCCTTTTTTGCAACCTTTGTATAGGTATATTGAGTTTAAAAATACATAATTTTTTTAGAAGAAGTATAACTCTGATCCATAAGGTGTTAAGATTTGTTTTTAAATGGGCGTGGCGTGCATTGTACACTAGAAAAACGATTGCTGATAAGGAAGCTGATTTCAGAGGGAAAATCTTATAAAGAAGTGGAAAATATTATAGGTTGCTCACCGACAATGGTACGCAATGCAATAAAGTACACTCCCGTTAGTGAGTATTATAAAAAAACGTGTTCCGCGTATAGTAAGGTACTCAAAACAAAACCCCTTTGCTGCCGCTACGGAAATAAAAGACAAACTTTGTGTGGAAGCGAACGTGGAAACTATCCGCAGACGTCTTAGAGATGCAAGTTTGATAGCGCGAAGTCCAAGGAAAGTGCCATTGTTGACGAAAAAACATGTTATAAAGCGACTAAAATTTGCTAAGGAGCATCTAAATTGGACCCCTGAGAAATGGAGGAATATTTGGTGGAGTGACGAGTCTAAAATTGCTCTTTATGGCGGGAAAGGCTCACGAGCCTACGTAAGACGACCTTCTAATTCAGAGTATAACCCTAAATTTACGCTGAAAACGGTTAAACATGGAGGATCTAGTGCTATGATGTGGGCATGCTTTTCATACATAGGAGTTAGACCCATATAGTGGATCAAATACATCATGAATCGCCATC
>JAHXMU010000075.1:124038-242880 GCA_019455685.1 Philornis downsi
ATACATATAAATATATTCATACATACGAATATACATACATACGAATGTGTGAATATATTCATGCATATAAATATATGAGTATATTCATACATATGAATATATGAATATATTCATACATACAAATATATGAATATATTCAAACATATGAATATATTCATACGTGCGAATATATGAATGTATTCATACATATGAATATACGAGTGTATTCATACTTACGAATATAGGAATGTATTCATGCATACGAATACATGAATGTATTCATACATATAAATATACGAATATATTCATACATGCGAATATGTGCATATACTCATACGAATACAGGAACATATTCATACATACGAATATATGAATATATTCATATATATTTATATATGAACGTATTCAAACATACGAATATATTCATACGAATAAATGAATGTATTTATACATTTGAAAACATTAATATATTTATACATATGAGTGTATGAGTATATTCATACATGCGAGTATAGGAATTTATTCGTACATACGAATATATGAATGTATTCATTGATAGGAATATGTGAATATATTCATACATACGAATATATGAATATATTCATACATATTTATATATGAAAGTATTCATATATTCATATATATGAATATATGAATATATTCATACATATTTACATATGAATGTATTCATATATTCATATGTATGAATATATTCACATATTTGTATGTATGAGTATATTCATATATTCATGCATATATAAATATGCATGAATATATTCATGCATTCGTATGTATGAACATATTCGAGTATTCATATATAATATATATGAATATATTCATACATATGAATATATTAATATATTCATACATATGAGTATACGAATATATTCATACGCATACATGAATCTATTTATACATATGAATATATTCATGCATACGAACATAGGAATATATTCATTCATATGAATATATGAATATATTCATACATATTTATATATGAATGTATTAATATATTCATATGTATGAATATATTCGTATATTTATATGTATGAATACATTCATTTATTCGTATGCATGAATACATTCCTATATTCCTAATCACGAATACACTCGTATATTCATATGTATGAATACATATATATATATTCGCATGTATGAATATATTCGTATACTCATATGTATGAATATATTCATATATTTGTATGTATGCGTATATTCATATATTCATATGTATAAATATATTCATATATTCATATGCATGAATACATTCCTATATTCGTAATCATGAATACACTTGTAAATTCATATGCATGAATACATCCATACATTCGCATGTATGAATACATTCGTATACTCATATGTATGAATATATTCATATATTTGTATGTATGAATATATTCATATATTCATATGTATGAGTATATTCATATATTTGTATGTATGAATATATTCATATATTCATATGTATAAATATATTCAAGTATTCGAATGAATATATTCTTATACTCGTATGTATGAATATATTCGTATACTCGTATGTATGAATATATTTACATATTCATATGTATGGATGTATGCATATATTCGTATGTATGAATACATTCATATATAAATATGTATGAATATATTCATATATTAGTATGTATGAAAATATTCACACATTCCTATCAATGAATACATTCATATATTCGTATGTACGAATAAATTCCTATTCTCGTATGTATGAATATACTCATACACTCATATGTATAAATATATTAATATATTCAAATGCATAAATACATTCATTTATTCGTATGAATATATTCGTACGTTTGAATACGTTCATATATAAATATATATGAATATATTCATATATTCGTATGTATGAATATATTCACATATTCGTATGAGTATATGCACATATTCGCATGTATGAATATATTCGTATATTCATATGTATGAATATATTTATATATTCATATGCATGAATATATTCATGCATTCGTATGTATGAATATATTCGAGTATTCATATATATGAATACATTCATATATTCGTGTGTATGAATATATTCCTATATTCGTATGTATGAATATATTCATATGTATAAATATATTCATGTTTTCGTATGAATATATTCGTATACTCGTATGTATGAATATATTAGTATGCTCGTATGTAAGAATATATTTAGAATATATTTACATATTTATATATGTATGGATGTGTACATATATTCGTATGTACGAATAAATTCCTATACGCGCATGTATAAATATACTCATACACTCATATGTATAAATATATTAATATACTCAAATGTATAAATACATTCATTTATTCGTGTGCATGAATATATTTCTATATTCGTACGCATGACTACACTCATATATTCATATGTATGAATACATTCACATATTCATATATATATATATATTCGTATGTATGAATATATTCCTGTACTCATATGCATGAATATATTCATATATTTATATGTATGAATATATGCACATATTCGCAAGTATGAATATATTCTTATATTTATATGTATGAATACATTCATTTATTCGTATGCATGAATACATTCCTATATTCGTAATCATGAATACACTCGTATATTCATATGTATGAATACATTCATATATTCGCATGTATGAATATATTCGTATACTCATATGTATGAATATATTCATATATTTGTATGTATGAATATATTCATATATTCATATGCATGAATATATTTATGCATTCGTATGTATGAATATATTCGAGTATTCATATATATGAATACATTCATATATTCGTGTGTATGAATATATTCTTATATTCGTATGTATGAATATATTCACATATTCCTATCAATGAATACATTCATATATTCGTATGTACGAATAAATTCCTATACTCGTATGTATGAATATACTCATACACTCATATGTATAAATATAGTTATATATTCATATGTATAAATACATTCATTTATTCGTATGAATATATTCGTATGTTTGAATACGTTCATATATAAATATATATGAATATATTCATGTATTCGTATGTATGAATATGTTCCTGTATTCGTATGAGTATATGCACATATTCGCATGTATGAATATATTCGTATATTTATATGTATGAATACATTCATTTATTCGTATGCGTAAATATATTTCTATATTCGTATGCATGACTACACTCATATATTCATATGTATGAATACATTCACATATTTGTATTTATATTCGTATGTATAAACATGTGCATGTATTTGTGTGTATGAATATATTCATATATATGTATGTTCGTATTTATAAATATGTTCATATATTCGTATGTATGAATATATTCGTATACTCATATGCATGAACATATTCATATATTCATATGTATGAATATATGCACATATTCGCATGTATGAATATATTCGTATATTTATATGTATGAATACATTCATTTATTCGTATGCATGAATACATTCCTATATTCGTAATCATGAATACACTCGTATATTCATATGTATGAATACATTCATATATTCGCATGTATGAATACACTCGTATACTCATATGTATGAATACATTCATATATTCGCATGTATGGATATATTCGTATACTCATATATATGAATATATTCATATGTATGAATATATTCCTATATTTGTACGAATGAATGTGCTCCTATATTCGTATGTATGAATATATTTACATGTATGAATATATTCGTGCATTCGTATTTATGAATGTATTGGAGTATTCATATATATGAATACATTCATATATTCGTGTGTATGAATATATTCCTATATTCATATGTATGATTAAATTCATATATTCATATGTATGAACATATTCCCACGTTCGTATGTATGGAGATATTCATGTGTATAAATATATTCAAATATTCGTATGTATGAATATATTTGTATACTCATATGTATAAATATATTCATATTTTCATGTGTATGAATATACTCTTATATTCATATGTATGAAGATATTCGTATGCTCATATGTATAAATATATTTATATATACATATGTGTGAATATATTCATATATTCGCATGTATGAATATATTCGTATACTCATATGTATGAATATATTCATATATTCGTATGTATGAATATGTTCCTGTATTCGTAGGAGTATATGCACATATTCGCATGTATGAATACATTCGTGTATTTATATGTATGAATACATTCATTTATTCGTATGCATGAATACATTCCTATATTCGTAATCATGAATACACTCGTATATTCATATGTATGAATACATTCACATATTCATATGTATATTCGTATGTATAAACATGTGCATGTATTTGTATGTATGAATGTATTCATATACAGGGTGGCCCAGAATGAACGAAGTGGTGTGAATTCCTTATAACTTTTTTATTATAATTTTTTTTTTCTTTTCTTTTTAGTATTTTGTAAAGAAGACTTGGAGAATTTATAATGGAGCAATACACAACTGAACAACGTGCCCAAATCGTTGAAATTTACTTTGTAAATCAACGGTCCATTGTCTTGACTCAGCATGCATACCGTCGTCAATTTAATGTGCGGGTTGCACCCTCTCGGTCAACAATAAACCGCCTTGTTGCAAATTTTCGGGAACAAGGAGCAGTAAAGAACCGTCCTGGTGCTGGCAGACGACGAACGATGCACACGGATGACAATATTCAAGTGGTACAGGATAGTATTCAGGAGGATCCACAAACATCAACCAGGAGACGTTCGACACAACTTGGCATCCCAAGAGGGTCGCTGCAGCTAATTTTGCATAGCATAAGAATGTTTCCATACAAAATTCAAATTGTCCAAGAATTGAAACCGACAGATTACCAGCAACGACTTGACTATGCACTTTATTTCCAGCAAAAAGCACAAGAGAATCCTAATTTTATTCATAACTTAGTTATGAATGACGAAGCCCATTTCCAATTAAATGGGTTCGTTAACAAGCAAAACTGTGGGATATGGGCTACGGAAAACCCGAGAGTACTTCATCAACGACAATTACACCCAGTTAAGTGTACTGTTTGGTGCGGTGTTTCTTCAGGAAGGATCATTGGCCCATATTTTTTTTTAAATGAACGAGGTGTTGCCATTTCCATCAATGCTGATCGGTATCGGGCCATGTTGGAAAATTTTGTAAGGCCAGCCGGGGAAAACCATCCGCAAATATGGTTCCGACAGGGTGGAGCCACAGCACACACTGCGAGGGCCACAATGGCTCTTTTACGCGACATATTTGGTGAAAGAATAATTTCGCATACAAGCAATTTTAATTGGCCTCCGCGTTCCCCGGATTTAACCGCTCCAGACTTTTTCCTTTGGGGTTATTTAAAAGGGAAAGTTTGTGTTACTAAGCCCAGGACTATTGACGAATTAAAATCCAATATTTGAGACGAAATTAACAACATAACACCGGAAATTTTGCGAAAGGTCATGGAAAATGTGTTGGAAAGAGAACATTTATGCGAAGCAGAAAATGGCCACCACTTGCGGGATATCATTTTTAATAACTAATCTAAAAATATTCCCCATAGATTTACTGTATTTAAAAAAAAAATTAAAAAAATATGTCTTAAACAAAAAGTTGTAAGCAATTCACACCACTTCGGTAATTTTGGGCACCCTGTATATGTATGTTCGTATTTATAAATATATTCATATATTCGTATGTATGAATATATTCGTATACTCATATGCATGAATATATTCATATATTCATATGTATGAATATATGCACATATTCGCATGTATGAATATATTCGTATATTTATATGTATGAATACGTTCATTTATTCGCATGCATGAATACATTCCTATATTCGTAATCATGAATACACTCGTATATTCATATTTATAAATACATTCATATTTTCGCATGTATGAATATATTCATATATTCATATGTATGTATGTATATATTCATATGATGAATATATGAATATATTCATATATTCATATACATGAATATATTCATGCATTCGTATGTATGAATATATTCGGGTATTCATATATATGAATACATTCACATATTCGTGTGTATGAATATATTCCTATATTCGTATGAATATATTCGCATGCTCGTACGTATGAATATATTAGTATGCTCGTATGTATGAATATATTTACATATTCATATGTATGAATGTATACATATATTCGTATGTATGAATATATTCATATATTCGTATGTACGAATAAATTCCTATACTCGAATGTATGAATATACTCATACACTCATATGTATAAATATATTAATATATTTCAATGTATAAATACATTGATTTATTCGTATGAATATATTCGTATGTTTGAATGCGTTCATATATAAATATATATGAATATATTCACATATTCGTATGTATGAATATGTTCCTTTATTCGTATGAGTATATGCACATATTCGCATGTATGAATATATTCGTATATTTATATGTATGAATATATTCACATATTCATATGTATATTCGTATGTATAAACATGTGCATGTATTTGTATGTATGAATACATACATATATACATATGTATGTTCGTATTTATAAATATATTCATATATTCGTATGTATGAATATATTCGCATACTCATATGCACGAATATATTCATATATTCAGATGTATCAATATATGCACATATTCGCTTGTATGAATATATTCGTATATTTATATGTATGAATACATTCATTTATTCGTAAGCATGAATACATTCCTATATTCGTAATCATGAATACACTCGTACAGTAGAACTCCAATTATCCGAATCAATTGGGACCGGACCACATTCGGATAATCAAAAAATCGGATAATTGGATTTTTTCTGAAAAAAGGGGATTTTAAAGTAAAAGAGCTTATTTTTGGCATTGTATGCATTAGTAAAGTAAAAAAAAGTAAAAGTACATAAAAAAATATATGTGTTTCCTATACATCTCGGTCAAAGTAAGCTATTTTATCGTCCTAGCTTCGCGGAACGAAAGACAAAAGCGATTCGGATAATCAGCGATTCGGTTGATCGGAGTTCGGATAATTGGAGTTATTCGTACATTCATGCATTAGTATATAAATATGTCCGTATATTCATATACAGGTATATGAGTATATTCGTTTTCTTATATGTATGAATATATTCATATATTCACATGTATATCCATATAATCATACATTAGTATGTATGAATACATTCATATATTTATATGTATGAATATATACATATATTCACATGAATGAACATATGCATGTATTTGTATGTATGAATATACATATTTATACATATGTATGGTCGTATTTATGAATATATCCATATATTCGTACGGGTTAATGTATTCGTATACTAATATGTATGAATATGTTCATATATCCATATGTATGAATATATGCATATATTCGTATGTGTGAATATATCGGTATATTTACATGTATGAATACATTCATTTATTCTTATGCATGAATACATCTCTATATTCGTATGCATGAATACATTCATATATTCATATGTATGAATACATTCATATAGGTACATTCATATGTATGGTTATATTCGTATGTATAAATAAATTCATGTATTCTTATGAATATATTCATATATGTCTGTCAATGAATATATGAATATATTCATATATTCATATGTAAGAATATATTCATAAATTCGTATGTATGAATATATGAATATATTCATATACAATGTATGTATGGATATATTCATACATACGAATATAGGAATGCATTCATATATACGAGCATATGAATGTATTCATACATATGAGCACACGAATGTATTCATACATATGAGTATACGAATATACTCATATATATAAATACACGGATATATTTGTATACAAATGTATGTATTCAAATTTTCATATGTGTGGTTATATTCATATATTTGTGTGTATGAATATATTCATTTATTCATATGTATGAATATATTCGTGTATTCGTATGTATGAATACATTCGTATATTCATATATACATACGAGTATATGAATATATGAATATATGAACATATTCATATATTCAGAGACAGAAGTATAGGGCGACCAAAAGAAATTGTTTCCGAAGAGGTGAAAGGTTTAAGTACACTACCTTGCGGACCCGTCAGAAACTGGCGTAGAAGTGAAAACTCGAATTGAACGTTTTTTTTTTCAGAAAAACCACGCTAGTTTTATGTGAGAGGAATTAGAAAGCTCCCAGAGAGGTGGGAGGGAGTTATTAAAAAAGGAGGATACTATAAAATAGATTAAAATAATTGTTTTCTTGTATATACGAGTACATTTGTAAATAAATTTCTTTTAAAAACCGAACGAACTTTCCGAACCACCTGAAATATATATATAATCATATATTCTGACATATGCACATATGAATATGTTCATGTATATGAATGTACAATGATATGAATATATTCATATGTATTCATATGTTCATATTTTCATATGTATTCGTATATTCATAAGTTTGTACATTCTCTTATGCAATTGTTCTTTATTAATATGCTAGTTTATACATTTATTGATATTCTAGTTTATTCGTTTACTACACTCGTATTCGATTATGCACTTCCTCATTTGCTTAATTTCTTTGTTCATTTACTAAATTTGTATATTATTCATTTATCCCATTATTATTTTGTTTCACTACCCATTTATTCGTTATTAAAATTACTTAATAAGTGCATGATTTCTAAACCTGGTTTTATGACACACTGAAGAACTGGCCCTTAATGTGCATGTTGGATTGGTTTCTTTTTTCGATACTTACAAGGGTAAACGTTGGTGTGAAGAAACAGTAGGTGTTTATAACATGTGAGGGTATAGAGTCCGATATACATTTTATATGCTCCCCGATGTATTGGCGGGAACACACCAATATCGTGGCCACCAGCAATATAATGAATGTCCAGCGGTAGTGTAATTTGAATACAATATTATCGATAATAACCCGTCTCGGATTGAATTTCAAAAATGGAGTCACTGAACTGAACGTATTCAACATTTTTACAAATTCCTTTTAAAGACACAATTTATTGTACTTTTTCCACAGTAATTATAAGTTGCAAAATTATATTCTATTTCGATTTATCATCAATATATTCGTCGTTTTTTGCTACATTACTCCTTATGATATTGCCACATTTGTAGTTTAGTTCGTTATCTTTGAGTATGATGCCCTGTTTCGATTTAATGTTAAACGCGAGCGTTAAATTGCGACTGGCAGTTGCCTCATTACGTTTGTAATACACTTCGTCAACTGAACTGAAATTCTCATTGCTTCCTATCAGTCCTATCACAGCCCTCAAAAGTTAGAGCACTAGCTTGTTCTTCGCCTGATTCTGATACTCAACAAAACAGAAAAAAAATGAAATAAAGTTTGATAAAATGTGGAATATAATATTGTATGTATACAAACTCACACAATGAGTCCATGTATAATTTCAGTATGTCTTTTTCGTCTTCAATTTGAGTTATTTTGCTGTTTTCGAATATAATTTTTTGTTTTGATAAGATAACATTTCCTTTGATGAAACTTGAGTAGAAAATTCTCATCAGCTAGAAAAGTTTCTCTTCAGCGGAACAATTTAACTCCTATGGATGGTGTGAAAAGATTTATTGTATTGCTTTTTTAAATTGAAATTTGCTTTAATACTTAGAAGGCTTACAATAAAGGTTCAAAGTTACAGTTGCATAGTGATTTTGCTTAATTTCAAATTAGGCCGTGCAAGAAGAACTTTATACAACATGAACTTATATTTAAGGTGGCAAACATATTTTTGTGGCTTCTGTATTTCTATTGAGCGGATTTTATCAACTGAAAACTAAAGATCCTTGCGCGGAATATTTCACAAATAATTGCGAAATTCATGCACGTATTTGCTTCTAGAGCGAAATATCTAAAAAAATGATAAACACAGATAAATTTTATGAGTATCGTGGCGGAGCAAGAAGTGCGAGGGTTTGCTTCATCAGATATCCTACATACATATGATAAATAAAATTAAAAAAATTGGAGCGATCTGTGTGCGACCTCAAAATTTACTAGAATTGTCTGGAAAAAAGAATCTCTATTTTGAGCTTTATTAGAGTAGTAAAAAGAAATTGCATGATGTTAAGAAAATATATTTTTTTGCACATAGAGCTACAATATTACCTGCGTCTAAAATACCGAATTGGCAACAACATTTTTTAATACTATACATTAATACTATTGTTGCGCTATATAGGGTGGTGCACGTATTGTGCTACAAGCACAAATCGGGGACCAATGGGGCGTTATTTAGAGATGTTCAAAGGAGTTTTTTTTACCCAGAACTGCGCCGAAGACGTATCCGTTTCAACGCCATTTGGTTTCAGCAAGATGGAGCAATTGCACACATAGCCAGACTGGTTATGGCGAAGCTCCGACGAAACTTTCCAGACAAAATAATATCCAAAAACTTAAGCCAAGGAATTTGACCGAATTAAACCAGTCCATTAAAACAATAATTGAAGCGATCACGGCGTCAATTTTTTAGGTCGCAATAAATAATTTTTTGATCAGGTATCGCTTATGCGTGAATGGAGGTCATTTACGGTCTATCACCTTCAAAACTTATCAGTTATATAAAATAAAATTGAATTTTCTATACAATAAAAAAAAAATAAAAAATTAATTCATTAAAAAAATTTTTTTTTGAATCATTTATTGTAGCACAATTGGTAAGCCCCCTAGTAGGTCTCATCCAAAAAATAATTTCAAGTGCTTCAGGACTAAGTTTTCACTGCTTTTTAAAAGTCTGGTCCTTTAAAGGGAATGTTTTCGCCCTCTTCTGCATCGCCCATCCATTTCGCTGTAGAAGAGTTTTCGTGCTCGAGCATTTGAGTCCATCCGCCTAGCATGACCCAAGCAGCGCAAAAGCTCCATTTTTATGTGCTTAACCACATTGATGCCAATCGCACCAGCCCATATTGCGCCGAGTATTTCATTCAAAGACTTCCATATCTGATTCACATCTTTATATCATCTTATCGACGGCGGAAATGAAGTATATAAAATCATCCACTGCTCCAAAATTATAGGTGTCAAAGGTCACACAAGGTCTCCTTCGTAGAAATAAATAATTCGGGGTTTTCGCTGGATTCTTCTCAATGCCTGAGGAGGCTTTATCATCAATGTACGGAAGTAACGTAAGGCTTTTGTTGAAGATGGCAACTGTTATGTAAACTGCAGCTTTCCTCACCAACTTCTCCAAAAGTATTTTATAGAAGTCGCACCGTAGTTTGTAAGCGTTTTGTCATGTCTTTATCACAAACTTTGAGTCAATCTCAGTGTCATCCTACGAAACGTATAAGTTTCGCAATAATACTATACTGTTCGGGGCAGCCTTTCAGTCGATGAAAGGTGGCAGGTGTCGGCATCTTGCTCTAGGGATCCTCTCCACGATTTTTCAGAATGTGAATATCGAGTCATTTACGGACTTTCACATACACACAGACAAATAGAACCTTATAAGTGAAAAGAGTAAAATACTGACACCGTGATTGTTGGTACAGACACTAAAACGCCTAATTTTTAATCACAGGTATAATATAATTTAATTGAGCCAACTCATTCTTAGAAGTGGCTGCTCGCTGATTATCAATTTATCGCCACCATACATAAATAGATCTGCCAGCGTCCGCAGTCTTGTTGTTCTTAAGCTGTGATTCTGATATTTAGACATCGTTTTGGATCGGCCCTGGCGCAATCTACGCAATTGGCAATTGGCGTGATTTCTTCACCTGTTCTGCCATCCGGAACTAGTAGCTCTCTCTGTAATTGCAGCACATCTATATGTGACCAGGTTCTTATCGCTGACCTTGCAAGAGGGACTTTCTCAAATTTCACATTATAGTATCTCAAAAATCAAAGTAGAAAAATGTTTTCTAGTTTTCACTATTATTGCCGAATTTGTCAACTAGCGAACTCAAATCGCTAGCAATATAAAACTGAGTAATGAATGAGCTGTTGTAAAGCACTACGCCATTCAAATTGGATGACAACTACAGCCTCTTTTGTAATTATTTTGTTAACATTTAAGGCATCTGTAGTGGTAGATACTGTATTACTGGTCTTCATTTCCATGTATACGCTGTTCCGTTAAATTTTTAAGTAATTGAGCTCTTATCTTACGTCATAAAATCATATTGTAGAAACTATTACATATCAACGAAAATTTGATGAATTTCCGGACAAAGTTTTTCAAGGCTGCGGGAATAAAAAAATGAACCTGTTTTGCTTGAAAGGTCTCAATGATAATTACAATCATATTAATTTAATACGATTTAATTTAATAAGACATCAGAAACACTCTTAGAAATATAAAACATTGATAAATAAAAATTTGACTGAAATTAATTTTGTATTCCCAATATTGTGGATAGGATGGGTATTAATGAAGTGATATTTATTCAATTTAAATTTAAGTTAAATAACAATATGTGTCACATGTAGTAAACAAACTGACTCATAACCACTTCCTATTAGTTACAATTACGCGCTGATTATTTTACGCGAGACGAACATATATTTCATATCAGTACTCTTAAGCTATTGTTGTTACTTAAACTTTTAATTAACAAAGAACTTTGGATTAACAAAGATCAGCATTTATATTCATATCATAATGATTTTGAGTCTTGATACTTATGAATATATCTTCAAAAACAAAGCACTCTATTTTAGTTGCTGAACTATTAATATAGGGAGGTAAATTTAAAATGAAACCGATCTCGTTTCAAACCCCTGCGATCAATAGTCATTTTATTAGCCATTTCAGAGTTATAGCCCTCAGCAATCACACAATATCCCCTTAAAGTGGACTATTTGTTCGTCGCAATAAATAAATTGCTTTTATATTCGTTTACTGCCACAAATCACCTTCAATGATTCTCCCTCAATTTTGAAGAATGCTTCACTGATACATTGAATTGACCATTTAAAAGAGTTCGTCTAGGGAGTTTGTCAAGATTCCCTTTGTCAATAAGTTGGCGCAACTGTCCTCTGTATTGGCAAGCAATTTAACCATAATGTGTCATTTATTTGATTTACAGTTCTCAATTTTGTCAGTTCTTTTCAAGTGCGCTATGGTTGGCTATCAATGTTTTCAATTGAAGATAATATCGATAAAGTGAAAAAAATGGTACCAGAAAATTATCGTTTAAATTTGAGGTAGCCGCTGCAATTTTTGTGTCGCACGAATCAATTTGTACCATTTTTCACAATTGTTTCGGTATGAAATTCGTTGCCGCTCGAACAGTTTTGAAAGATCTAAATTTTGTTTGAAAATGTAAAAAGGCCGTTGAATACAAACGCCACATAATGTCAAGATAACATTCTTTATTTATCACCCGACCTTCTGTCAGGAACCCTGAGTGCACAACACTGCAATGTGTTTGTTTTTTTCAGTTTCGTCTCAGTAGGAATTTGCTATTCGGAAGCTTGTTGACTGGTTTATATGTCAACATCGTAAATGCATGTTTCACCGGCAATTATAATGCGTGTTATGAATGTGGAGTTAGAATTAGATCATTCTAGCATATCTTTAGCGACGTTTACGCGATTGAGTGTTTGAAGAAAATTCAGGTTTTTGGGACCTAGTCGAGCGGCAACTCGTTTCGATTTTGAACTGTGAAAATAATGATTTTCAGAAAAAATTTTCCTCACTTTATTGATGTTAACTCCAACTTAAAGTCGTTGATGCCCCACTAGGCCACATCTGACGGCTTTTCAATTGACTGTAACATTCTTATGCACATATATTTGAAAAAGTCGATTCACCATAAATCTTATGTTATACAAAATGGGAAACAAATTGTTTGCCCGATTTTCTTACCCGTAGTAAAAATCGCAAAACTCAATTTAAGTACAATGACAAAACCGACCACTACAAATAAAACTAAATGGCAAATTGCGTTTAAATTCTGCGCTAGTATAGGGGCAGTTGTACTAACTTAGCGGCAAATAGGATTTCGAAAATTCCTCTTCTAGGCAGGCTATTTGAATGGTCAATTCTCGGTACTTTTATGACAGAATGTGTAGTCAACGGAAAGGTTGTAGGAGTTGATATTTTTCTGGGATCTCCAATGATTTACCGTAGTGTGAATATCTGATCAGTTGTCGATTAACTAAATTTAAAGGCAGATTCAAAACTTTCGCTCTGGTCATCAAGGCTTTCGATTTCCCCACAGAACAACCAAAGTCACCTTATATGCAATGGATTTAAAAAAATGTTTGAATTGCCTTTTTGAAAGACATTTTACAAAACGGTAAGAATCCAATTGTCGGATATTCTTTTCTCTAATTAAATAGTGATCAGGAAATGAGATACGAGATGTGATCAAAAAATAACCGTTATTTTCAATTTTTTCAAAAAGTATTATTTATTTATCAATAACTATCTTGTCCCCTTCAAAGTAATCCCTCTCAGATATAATACGCTCATGCCAGTGTTTTTTTCCAATCCCCGTAACACTTCTGAAACGCGCTTTTTGGTATCGCCAACAGCTCCTGTTTCAATTTTTCTTTTATCTTCTCAATCGTAGCAAAACGCTTTTCTTTCATCGGTGTCTTCAGTTTTGGGAAGAGGAAAATGTCAGCGTTTTTCCACAATTCTGTGCGTTTCTGACGAATTACTTCGCACAAACGGCGCATAACTTCAAGGTAGTATTCCTTATTGACCGTACGACCTTGTGGTAAGAATTCATGATGCACCGCGCCATTGCAATCGAAGAAAACAGTGAGCAAAATCTTCACATCTGACCGAACTTGACGTGCTATTTTCGGTCTTGGCTCTTCTGGACGCTTCTATTGGGATGATTGGGCTTTGGTTTCAATGTCATAGCCATACATCCATGATTCGCCACCAGTTATGACCTTTTTGAGGAAATCTGGATCGTCGTTGACGACGTTCAACAGCTCCTGAGCGGTGTCCATGTGACGTTGTTTTTGCTCAAAATTTAACAATTTTGGAACAATCTCCGCTGCCGCACTTTTCATGCCTAAAACATCCGTAAAAATTGCTTGACATGAGCCGAACGATATGCCAACATCGTCAGCAACCTCTCTAATAGTGATTCGACGATTATCCACCAAAATCATTTTCTTCACTGCTTCAATGTTTTCATTGGTTGTTGACGTGCTCGGGCGACCAGGACGAGCATCGTCATTGACATCTTCTCGGCCTTCCTTAAATCGGTTATACCAAAATTGAACCTGTGTTCTGCTCATAGTAGACTCGCCAAACGCCACAGTCAACATTTCACATGTCCTTGAACATTTAATTTAATTTTTTACACAAAACTTAATACAGTTTCTTTGATCGATCATTTTTTCGAATAGTAAAAAATCGAAGAGCACACCAAAACACGACTAACCCTTTTATCTGTCAAAAACAAACTGACAATCCAAAATGGCTGATATTGTCAACATATGTAACAGACATGTGCACCAATATAACAGAAAAAAATGCGAAAATCGAACATACGTAACTCACGAATTTTGAAAATAGCAGTTATTTTTTTAGCACACCTCGTATGTCCATTATCAGCTTATACGCAGATGGTAAGTCGTCGTCACTTTCGACCACTTTGCTACTCTCAACCTGCGAATTTGCAATCTATGCCATTGTCTATAAGTGACGTTATTTCTTCACCTGCTGCTTTCTTTGGTATTAATAATTCAACTGTATAAGTGTTCTCCCCGTATCTACAACGCATTCTAGATATAACTGGCCAGATGTTCATTATATTCCTTACAGAGGGGAAGACCCGGACCGTAAATTTTACATTTAACATTTTGATATTATACAATTCTCGAGCTCTATTTCTGTTCCTGTAATGTTGTATATCCCCAGTTTTTCGATCTCCCCATTTATTAAAGAAATGTAATAAAAACATCAGTGAGTTATTTAATTCATTGGAATATCAAACATGGAGGTTTTAGAAAACCAATCACACGTGCTAGCCTCTGAACCCACACACTTAATTGGTCATCTTCTTAAACCATGATACATATTTTACAATAGAATGGAATAAGTGTGGTGTATACACACGCCGTCATACAACTTTTTAAATTTGATCGAAATATAATATTCAAATGATGGGAACAACAATGCCGCAGAAAAAAAAGACAAATTGGAAACCAAACAATTTGATTAATAGAAATATTTTTGGCTGACATTGACGTCGTTAATGACGATTCCAAAATGTCTGTTTTACTAGACTTGTCGATTGCACGAAGTGGTGACATGACTGCCATCGAAGTGCCCCCGACGTCTGTATCGACGTCTATATTGAAGTTAGATCTCCCCATCATAGGCACGTGTGTTTACCGCCGCACCACAGCCGGACAAACTGTGTTCATTGCCATATTCATTATGAAATTGATTCACAGCAAAAATTATAGAAAGATGACAACACTTTGCAATTGTACCATTAACAAACAGGTGGGACATTTTTCGGAAATAAGTTATCAGTTGCCCTAACAATACCTACACAGCAAAAGAAAGTTAGAAGTACCCGAAAAGCCAAAACACTTCCATTAGTAGCAAGCATGGTAGCAAAGAGTGCGATTCTTCATTTTTATTAAAAGGTTCTATTGGTACTTCAAATAAGTTTCCTCCCTTATACGAAAGATAGCTCCATTAGTAAGTTATGGTTGAACTTGTCAGATGTAAAATATCACATTGTATGGTTGGACATCTGGCGACACCATATTAGCGCTTTTAGTATCAGCGTCACATGTTTTTTTTCGAAAATGCCGAGTTTTCAACCGAATAAACGTCATATGCTGGAACTTTTGATTTATATCTTTAATTTAAAGAAATTTGCATTTGAAGCGCATCGATTGCATATGGCAAAAAGCTGCTTTAAGTTGAAGAAGTTGTGAGTGGTTTTAAAAGTTTAAGAATGGTAAGTTTGGCGTCGAAGACAAGAAAAGTAGCGGAAGACCGAAAGTGTATGAAGGCGAGGTATTAGAATCATTACGGACGTAAGATTTCTGCCAAATGCAAGAAGAACTTGTAATTATATTAAAAGTGACTCAAGAAGTAAATTCACATTGTTGAGAATCGTTTAAGCCATAAATCAAAAGGAAGGAAATTGCGTTCCATTCCTAACGCCTAGAAATGTTGAACGCTGGTTTTGCACATGTGAATTACTGCTTGCCAGGAATAATACTCATGTCGAATACCGAAGTCGAATACTCATGATTAAAGGTTATATTGTGTATTTGGTAGGATGAACTTGGTGTCATGTTGCACAAATTGAAGGAAATCGTTACTGGTGCTCCCTATCGAAGGTACTTGATTAGGAAAAGCGACTACTACTACTCAACATACGAGAAAATTATTCTATTGCATACAATCGGGAATCACCGATATGAACTTAAAACACAACGGAACTTACAATTCAAATAAAAAAAATAAAAAAAAAATATTGACACCGAATATAAGGGTTCTTCCAATTTAATATGATTGTATATATTAGAGTAATCGGCTAGACAAATGCGGATGGGATGCTAATAGAATAAGAAGACACGTTAAACTTTACAAATAGTACTACTCTATTTCCAAAGAACAAATTGAGATATGCTCTGAATTTACACCTAGTCAAAATGTTGGGAGACCCATACATACTATTTCCAACAAAACAAAAGAGCAGACAAATAACATCATCTCAAAAATTCTTGTATATCTGTAAAACAAACACTAAATTTTTTGAATAAGTTCCTTTATCACAAAAGTCAGAAATTTTTTACTCTAAATGGAATTTTGCATTTTGAGAAAAACCGGCTAAATCTGTTTTTTAAAATTTCAAAATGAACAACCAGCTTTTTACGACCTACTATTTTTCGCCGGTCTGGCAGGGCTCTCAGCTGTTAAATACCTGTCATCTGAAGTGTTATTTATTTAGTGAAAGGTTTGCCATTTACGAATATGGATCGTTTAACAACCGAGGGTAAAAATGGTTAAAACTTACTACAATAGTGGTGATTCAAACGTGGGCACTTTTCGTGCATTATGGGTTGATTATCGTCGTCTTAATCGGCCTACTATGCAAGAAATTGGCAAGATGTGGTTGGGCCGGTGCATCATCGCAATGTACGCACTGCCGACAATGTTGCTTCTGTTTATGAAAGCGTGGCGTATAATCCGAATTTCAATTCAAAGCGCTATGGCCATACGATAACCGCCTTTTTTGCCTACAACTGAAGATTATAAAGTGGACGATATGTGGTTTCAACAAGGCAGTGCCACGAGCCACACAGCATGAAAGATTTTCGCTTTATCGAATAAAAAGTTTCCAGAAAGCGTAATTTCATGTTTTGGCGACGTCAATTGGCCACCAAGATCGTGCGATTTGAAGCCTTTAATTTTTTTTTGAGTCTACATTAACGACCGCATTTACGCAGATAATCCCCAAACGTTGGAGCAGATAATCCCAAACCAACATCCGTCAAGTTATCGCCTAGATACCGGCCAAAATGTGCGAAAAAGTGGCGGTCATTTAAATGGCATTGTATTTCGCACATCATGACAAGGTCCAAGCATTATAATGAAATAAAAATTTCATTGTGTGTTTTATTTAACTTTACTTTTGAAACCGAAAAATTGTCAAAACTTTTTTTTTTTACTACGTTAGTTGACACAATTGCCCTCTACGTTGATGCGGAATTTGAGTGCGATCTGTCATTTGGTTTGTTTACAGTGCCCGATTTTGACAGTTCACCTCAAGGGCATTTTGTGATTTTTGCAATGAATAAAAATATCGAAAATAAAAAATTGTCTCAAATTTTGTATTGCAAATTACATTTTGTGCACCGAATCAATACAAATGTCATTGCTATAGAAGGCTTACGGTGAATCAACTTTATCAAAAACAAGTACACATAAGTGGTACAGTGCATTCAAAAATGATCGAAATGTAGTCGGAAATTTGTCTCGTTTTTGTTGTTCAACTGATGTTACCATCAATAAAATAAAAGAAATAGTGATTGAAAATCGAAATTTATAATTTTTTTGGTATGAACCCCTTGCCATTCGACTCGTTCCGGAAAACATGAATTTTCTGAATTCATGCTAGATGGAGTCACTTAGATTTACGAATTTGACATGCAAATCTGTCAACGAGCAATCATGCCTTCCAACTCAGCTGAAGCTTAACTAAACTAAAAACCACGTCTTCGATAATCGCAGTGTTATACACTCGACATTCTTGCCAATCTTCTGACAGTAAATAAAAAACATAATCTGGAAGCTGTGCAGCGTTTGAGATACCAAATTCGATGAAACGTATTACTGCAAGAGAAATTCCTGGCCAAAAACTCAACAAATATCAGCGAATTAACCATCATGTTCGCCTAATATAGCTACGTCTGACCTTTTCCCTTTCCAAACCTTAAATTACCACTTCGAGGATCCCGTTTTTATAAAAAAGAATTTACAGCGAATACTGAAGTATTTTCTGGAAAATGGTTCAAAAAATATGTTAATGACTGGATTGTACGTTGGCACACATGTATAATTTTGGAAGGGATCTATAATAAATTTGAATTAATAATAAACATTGGAATTATGCAAACGGTATTAAATCACTCAGTATCATTCAGATTATTTTAATAACCTGAGAATGTCTAAAACTGAATCAAACTGCCTGTGGGCTATTATCAAAATTCTTTATCATTTTCTTATTGAAAATTTCACCTCCAGTTGGTAAAGTTGGGTAACCACAACGTTGTTTTGTGCACCGCTCTAAAAAGAATTTATCTTGCACACTAAAATTAATTCTAGCAAAAAAAAAACAATGTATATCCAAACTTCCTCCAATATTAGCTAGCCACTTAAGTTAATTAAATCCGGGGAAAGAAAATGTTTAACCAATTACATCATTTTACAGGTGAATCTAAAAATTAGTTGCTGCTATAGTTCCACAGAAATTAAAATGTCTTGTAGCGGTGACACATGGCACAGTGGGGAATATTGAAAACTGAATGGAAATATTTTTACCTGGTCTCAATGTTTGGACAATAGTTTTGTTGTTATTTTGTGCATAATTCTGCAGCTACTAGAGACATCTCAACGAATATTTTTGTAACAATATGTGCGATATATTAAAAAAATCTTCATGTCTTCACAATTTCTACAAACTTTTCCAATGAGTACGTGCATTGGAATGTATTATAAAAGAATTGCCCCTTAAAAATAATAGGCCCATATATTTTACAGCGATTTTATTCTTGAAAATTCCCAGAACAGATTCATAGGCTGATGCCATGACACAGAGTTCTGCACTGTACAGTAAGGCAATGGGTGGGACTGGTTGGTGTCTGATACACCAAGATGAGAGATGGCTTGTCATAGATTTCCTTGGTGGACAAAGTCACCCAGCACGCTAATGTTATAGTTTCAACGATTCTTTGTTCTTTACTTTGTTCTCGTTTAATGCTAGAGTAATTTCTGGCTATGGTTTCATACTCGTACAATGTCTCTTCTACTGGATTATCGAATGGAGATAATACGTAGACGATAAGAAGATAATACGTATTTTTCTTGGTTGTTTTCTACAATTTGTAGGTAAATGCTTATTAGTGGATTTATGATATGTTCTAGTAAGATTGAATCGAAAAGAAATTAATCTTTTCTATAAAACATCCGGTAATAATTTATATGTGATGGATAAAAGACTGATCACGCGATACTGGGTATCCATACTTCAATGGCCTTTTCTAAACAGGGTGTTCATTCGTTTAGCCAAATCATGTTTAAGTGCCGAAGTGTGCTCACTGTCAGCTCACCTCTCTAATAAGCACATCATCGACACCTGCAGCTTTGATGCGTTTAAGCCATGATACTGCTTTTCTGAGCAGTACACCATTACTTTTGCCTCGTTAACACCAATTTAAGGACGTACGTCTATATTGCATTAAGGAGGTATGAGGGCGGCCCCAAAACAAGCCGACCCGGTGTATAAATGATGCCAGCAGTTTGACAAAAATTATTTTGGTGAAAATTGGCAACCTTATAAAACATATATTTTACATTTCAAGGCGCCACATTATTTAGTATTTTTATTTGAGCCATCAAAAGCAAACGATCCCAGAGAATTTCTAAACATGGAAAAATTGGTCACCTTTGTGTAATTCAGTATTTGCATTTGAAAGATCTGAGTCCATCCAATATTAAACCCGAGTTAGATTCTACTCTAGGGGAGTCTCTTCTTTCGTTTACGACCGTAAAATATTGGGTAGCAGAGTCTAAACGAGGACGTACGAGCTGCCAAGACGGACACCATAGTGGTCGACCAATAGAGGTGTCCATGTCAGAAACGGTTAGGAAAATCCACAAAATGGTATTGGATGATATTCGGCTAAAGGTGCGTGAGCTAGTTGAAATGATAGGTGCTGGCTTTGAATAGAGCAATGTCGTGAAGATATTTCAGTAGAATATTTGGCGATTTTTCACCGCAATAAAGCCAAATTCGTACGTTGATTTATAACCATGGATGAGACATGGGTTCAACACTTTACACCTGCACAAAGGAACAGTGAAAGCAATGGACTGGAATGGAAGAATCGTGTCCAAAGAAAACAAAGATGATTTCATCTGCAGACAAGGGGCCATGGCGTCTGTTTTTTGGAATATGCATTGGATTATTTTTATTGATCATCTTCAGAAAGGAAAAACCAACAACGGCGAGTATTATGTTAATTTATTGCAGCGTTAAGCTGAGAAAATTATGGAAAAAAGCCGCATTCGGCGAAAAAGAAATTGTTGTTTCATCATATTGCGATGGCCAAAATAAATGAGTTAAGGTTTGAATTGCTTCATCACGCACATTATCCGCCAGATTTGGCTCCATTGGACTATTTCCTATTTCCAAACTTGAGAAAACGGCTCGGTGGTAAAAGATTTGCTAACAATGAAGAAGTGAAGCCTGCCGTTGATGACTATTTTAATGAGTTTGATAGTTCTTATTATAAGCAAGGTATAGGAGCTGTTGAATATCGTTGTAAGAGTGTCGGCTAGTTTTAGAACCGCCCTGCCCTCATAGTACATTGGAACATAGACGCATGCTGTATAGAATGAAATGCGACTAGTGGCGCCGGTTTTAGGAGCTGAATTCGGCAAAACAAACATAAATATCATCTCTTTCTTAAACTTTCTTTATTATATTGCGGTTTAATCATAAGGAAAATGATCATGTTATTACCATTATCATAAATTGGGTTTTACTCCCTCACTGTGCGCAACAGTAAATATTTCAGATATCTTTCGCAATATACAAACTAGAATGAGGGCACTACAAACAATGACATTTTTGTGATAAGATATAAAACGAACTTATCAATCTTTCTTTGCCATGATGTTGACAACAACAAAGAGAGAAAACTCTAAAATTGTTCTCCCGGGACGTTAACAATTTTTATTTCAAGTGCCGTCATATATTTGATACGATTTCGCCACACATACATCATTTTCGCCCAGCACCAATATCAGTGCATTTAGAGCGGAATATTTGGGGAAGTTAGTCATGGCCCATTAATACGCCGGTAATTTAAGGTCACGACGATGCATTATAATAACCTGGAATTGCTCATGAATATCTTACCACAGAAAATGCGCTGACTTATTTTTAGGCATGTTGACGAAAACAATATTTATAATTATTATGGTATCAAAACGATCTAAAAAGATCAAAAAACCATAAGGCGCTAGCTAATGCACTATAATACCCCTTACTCTTTCGCTATCAAATCTTATAATTCGTAATATGTGATTAGTAGAGATTTTACATGAAATCGCCTACCGTGTTTAAAAGTTAAAATTGTTGTATTCTAAAAGAACTACCTCAAAAAACGCTATTGTTCAGAAAGGCGTTGAAACTTTTTAACGGATCTTCGAATAGTACTCTTAAAGAAGATGAATTTTTAACATAGTTTTCGACCTCGGGCCATTTACACCTCAAGACCATAATGCGCACCAAATAGTCGCATTTTCCATATGCAATGGTTTTCCCACAATCACTTCTGGTTTCACCGAGCCCCATATGCGACAATTTTGGTTGCTGACGTAACTACCGAGTGAGAAATGAGCTTCATCGCTGAAGAAAAATTTGTTCGATTGAAAGCCCACGTTAAAATCACCACTTTTGTAGTAAGTTTTATCTATTTTTACGCTTTCTTCGACTGTTAAACGATCCATATTCGTAAATGGCAAAGCTTTCACTAAATAAATAACGCTTCAGATGACAGGTATTTAACAACTGACAGGCTTGCCACAATGGCGGTTTTGAAACCACTAAATGAGTAACCCTATATATCATATCTTCCACGCTTTTAGATTATAATATTTACATCATGTACTCTTAAATGAGTGTATTATAGGCTTTTTTCCTTGATAAAAATGTAATAAAATATTTCTTATATCCACCACCATAGAATACTACGATACTAAGTTTGTCTAAAAAGGAAGATTAATTCTTAATTTACATTAAGCTGGTCTAACAAATCCCAGGAAATATTTTTTTTCTATTGAATCACATCCAAAAAAATCTGAGATTTGATGCTTACAAATCATCGATTAAAAGTTAAGATGATAGTGGAATTTAAAACGGATTAGTCAACTCCATTTTAAAAGATATTTTGGTAGTAAGTATAAGGAGGTAAGTAAATAAGTTTTTTCAAAAAGAACGCCGTGGTCTACCAGTATGTGATAAAACGTATTATTACCTGGAAAGAACCGACTAAACGAATGAATATCGTGACAAAAATGATGCAAGACTGAAAAGATCACACAAAAGTCGCAAAAATGTCTTCGAATACCGTGGTATTATGAATTATGAGTTCCTTCCGAAGGGGCAAACTGCCAACCTATTCAATAGAAATGCGACAAATTTATGGACAGAGACGTTTTGATTTTTGCAACACGATAATGTGTCATTTCACATTGCGTTGGTGTTTATTCGTTTTTCTCCAAACATATAACTACGTATTTCCTAAACTCCAAGGACCGCTTTAGGACACCAATCCAAGTCCGAGGACATCGCCTTTAGTGTCGATTGCGTATATTTCATCACTTACAGAGTTAAACCGTGAGAAAAGGTGTCTGAATTTTTTGACAGATACAGATTCATAATTCATAACATTCTACATTGTAAGAGTGGAGTGTGTCAAATATTATTCTATCTATAACTGAATGGCAGTAATGTTAGCCAGGCGGCATCCCCATGACATCTTATTATATATATGTATATTGCTCCGAAGAGTTTTCATCCTATCAATATGTTTAGCATATTTTAGAGACAATTTAAAAATAGAATATTCCATTCAATTCATTTTCATTTCAACTTTGTTCAAATGTATACAAGTAGATTTTTCGACTTTTTCAAATATACAGTATATATAAATATACAAATGTCGACATTTAAGCAATAAGATAATTTTATTTTTAATTAATGTATTGTTTAAGAGAACAACTCATTCAACTCATTCCTATTAAAAACAAAATCAACGGGGATGTATTATGTTTAAATTTTTATTGATTTGGGGGCCAATATAATTCTGTGCAACTGCTAGAACATCAAAATATTTGAAATTTGGTTATAATTTCAGTAGAGCAAAACTATCTTTCAAACGGAACTGAATAAAATCTCATGTAGCGCCATTATTTTTTTTATAATTTAAAGTTAATTTCATTGCATACCAAGAATGAGATATAGGAGAACTTCTCACTTTTAGTAAGCTTACACTCATTCTATATTTACATTCGCTCAACGAGGCCTACAGTTTAACGACAATTCTGAACGTCACACTTTGAGAAGCATTTACTAGACTTATCGATTATATATCGAACGATAGTCGTTCGCCAGATGATAAATTGATTATGGTTAGTGTTTTGGCTTGAAAAAAACGAGACACAAAAATATAATTCGAGTGTTCGCGTGTGAAGATGTTATCTTTTGAAATTTAGGTATTTTCAAATAAAATCTATTTCCTCAGCAGCACCTTCGCCTGAAAGAATGCAGTTAGAAATTGCTTGAGACGGCAGCAAAATGTAGAGGTTATCCCCTTCTGGTACCCTCCAAATTGAACTATATCCCAAAAATGAACGACGTATCTCGTATATTCTTATCGGTTTGATAAAAAGGTAATGTCTATTTTTCCCCTCTAATAAAATTTCGAATTTTAATAAGTTTCATTTTATTTAATGGTCTCCTGTCATAGTTCAGGTGACTTTTTGATCTCAGATTGGAAGAATGATTGATTGATCCTTCCGATCAAAATTCTGGTTTTAATGACCTCATCTGCATTGAAGGATTTTCCAATTAAAAAAAATTTGAAGACCCCGGAATAAATGAAAATTCGAAGCTGCCAGCTCAGGACAAGAAAATGCATGACGACAAACTCAAATGTTTTTTACGGAGTCTTACAATTCACCAATTCAGATCTTTTTTTCTTTTAGTACTTCACCAAGTAATTGACAGACATTATGGTTTGGTTCCTTAGAAGCAGTGCAGTTACAATCTTTTTTTTTTTTTTTTTTGATATGGTTAATAATGCAATTAACGAATTTTGAGCGCATTCATCTAGTATGGACCAGGATCTGTTTCTGTTGGCATTATTGTAAAGAAGTAATTTTTCATTCCCAGTGGCAATATTTTCCAGAAGGGTCAGAGCAAGCTATCAAAATATTATAATATTTACAGGGACACTCGATATACATAATAACAAATTTATATTTTATTATATAATTTATTGTATAATTTATTATATAATTTATATTTTATTATATAATTTATTATATAATTTATATTTTATTATATATTATTTATAATAACAAATTTATAGAATATTGGCTTGATTCTGAGAGTCACCTTTCAAAATTAACATCGAATTACGTTATATATCGTATTTTTTTTTAATGTTTTGCACTCGTCCACCTCTTTTCTAACAGGTTTCTAATTGAAATCATTCTAAATTTATAGAACACATTAAGGACGACTTCATTGTAAATACGATCTTGCTACCGCTGGGGAGTATATGCAATGAAGTTTATTTCTGTGTCATTTCCTCTCTTCAGTCCTATTAGTTTTAATTTTAAGAAAAATGACTGTATTACAGGATGGCGCATAAATCGTGCTGGAAACACAAAACGGCGACCATTATTTAAAGAACTGCGCCGAAGACGTGCTCGTTTCAACAGCATCTGGTTCCGGCAAGATGGAGCAACTGCACACGTAGCAAGACCGTTTATGGCGGAGCTCCTACGAAAATTCCCAAATAAATAAATATCCAGAAACTCTACTTTCGGCTGGCCCCCAAGGTTAACTGCCCTGACTGCACCAGACTTTTTTATGGGGTTGTGACAAGCAAGAGGTGTACCAAGGAATTTGATGGAATTGAAGCAGTCCATTAAAACAATAATTGAGACGATCCCGACTTCAACCCTTCAGGCCGTAATGAATAATTTTCTGATCTGGTGTCGCATATGCGTGAATGAGCATGGAGTTAATTTACAGTCTATCATCTTGTATTCGAATTAGTTATATAAAATAAACTTGAATTTTCTACACAATAAAAGATAAATAAATAAAATACATTGTTTAAAAAAAAGTTATTTGAATTTCTTAATGTGGTACAATGGATGTGCATTCCGGCAGAATGACAACTCCCATACGAGTCTATAAATATCAATATGTGTGTTTAGGTAAAGGCTCATACATACATATATCAACCATCCGATTGTGACGAGACTTTGGCAGATCGTTCGTTAACTGTCTAGAATAGTTTCTAAATGTTTCCATGTTGGCATTGCTGCAATATCTTTCATATATTGCGAAAAGCTACATTTTACAGATCCGTCAAGAAAAAAACACCTCTAAAAGTCGAAAGCAATAATTGTTTTTTTCTTAATTTAAAACAGGACGTTTTAACTTTTTCATAATACAAAAGTCGATTCCGAATCTTTCTCTACAAAAAGCCGATTCTATTCATAGAATCGTATTCCACAGGCGCAATCTGACGTCTACCATTGCGTTAAACAGATTCTTCTTCATTGAAGATTTTTTTCTAAGCACAAAAAAAGGGAATTCTAAATCTACACGGTGGGGCATTTGTGTGCATGCGTATCAAGTTTTCAAGCCAATCAAGCGAAACCGTGCTAAAGATAACTTCTTGCCAAATTCTCTTTTGGTGACCTTGTTTCTAATGATCAGATTTCAGTCAATTTTATACGAGTAATTATAAATATCGAAATGACGGCATATGGTGGTGTTCAGAAATAGCCAACTTTTGAAATGAGAATAGAGGCAGCAGACGACTCAGAAATATGGAGTCAAATCGTACAAAAGACAAACACAAACTCAAACGTATCAGCAACAAACAACAAATCAAAGTCAAGCGAGCGTTAAGAAAACGTTATGACAAATTCAGTATCGTCACCATCGCCACGATCGCCAAATGTGTGTTACGTGACAGAAAACAAAGCAATGCAATTTTTATGTTCATTGAACAGAAAATGATTACGACGGCTACATGAAATGAAAGAAACTATTTTCATGTGGTGTTTTAATGACTTTTTAGAATTTTTTATGTGGCGAAAAAAAAATTAGCAGTTTTTGTACAGCTAGAGATTTATTATTATGGTTTTTAGTTAATAAAAGCTACGTAAAATGAGCAGGTTTATCTGAAACTTGATGCTACCAGCTAAATTTTACGTTCTTATTACAGGAGAAACATTGTGAAGTAAATGGGAATTCACAGACAACTGTGAGGAATGGGGAGGTAAAGACATTGGTGTATAGATTTCGGGAAGGAAAATTTACTTAGAATTATTTTTGACGTATGTATAATATCAGCAAACATAGTTAAGAGCAAATAGTATTATTTTTAACACACCCAATAATTTTGGATTAGTTACAAATTATTGCAATTCACGAATTCTGCAGAAGCTTTTATCAAGAGATGAAAGCAATATATAGGGTTATCTATTTATTTCAAAACCGCCGGTCTGGCAAGGCTGTCAGCTGTTAAATACCTGTCATTTGAAGTTTCATTTATTTAAGGAAAGGTTTGTCATTTACGAAGGTGGACTGTTTAACAACCGAAGAACGCGTAAAATAAGTTAAAATTTACTACAAAAGTGGTGAGATTCAAACGTGAACTTTCCATCGAACAAACTTTTCTTCAGCGATTATGGTCTGGAAGTGTAATTCGGCCGCATTTTTTCGAAAATGACGCTGGAGGAACCTCAAAAGAATCGACTGCTGCAACTAATCCAGAGACGGTCATTTAAATTACACTATTTTGTACATAAGGGCAAGGTTCAAGCATTATAATAAAATAAAAATTTCATTGAAATCATAGCCTTATGTGTGCCTTATTTAGCTTTACTTTTGAAAAGGAAAGTTTATGAAGTTTACTTTAAATTGTTTTCGGTTCTCAACTCCAATCCCTTCTTATTCCAGCAGATGTCTTCTTTTATCTTTAAAATTATTAAGCTCAAGAAGAGATATTTGTTCAATAATGTTTCTTCATGGCATAATTTCTGGATTTGTTGATTGTCCGGATTTATTATCTTTAATTCCATTTAATGTTCCTCCACGCTTATTGCGTTATTACTATCCGTTCCATATTGATATTCACTCTACCAACTATGCTTGCAATGAACCTCTTCGTAGATCTATGAGACTTTATAACTCGATATGTAATTCAATTGATTATACTCTACCTCGAGATAAGTTCAAAAACATTTTATTCAGTTTAAGTATTTAAAAAATCGTATTTATCAATGTACTATTGCTAGTCTGTAAGGAAACTTAAATATCCATAGACTAAATAAATGAAATGAAATGAAGAAATGAAAAAATGGATCACAACATACATATTTATTCTATTTAGCATTTAATATCTCAGTAAGGCATGGAAATCAAATTATTAACATGCATAAGAATTACGGATTAGTAACAGTTTCTTAATGTATTACAACAATCATAATCCATGACAACCTGTAAAGTGTACTCATTTCTTGTCCAAAAATGTGCCACTGCTTAATCCGTATGAAGAAAGAGAGAGGGACAGGATACCGCGGCAGTAGGAAACACATTTCTTGGAAACCATTTACGGTGATAAACAAAAATATACGAGTATTCGATGTTTTCAATCACGTTCAACCTTATTATTAACGAAAACCCTGCTGCATACACATGTACGTACGTGCATATTACTCCACACCAATGAACTTTGGAAACATAATGAGTTATACATTTTTGTAAAACGAAAAATGGTCAATTCCAGCCAAGTGTCGGACTACCTGTGTTTGTTCGAAATGCTTCTGCATTTCTCTACATACTTGAAGTGCGAGTGTATGGGAGAGTTTTGTTTTTGGGCAAGAGAAGGTAATAAATATTCCGTCAATAAATGGTTTTAAATGCTTACGATTACGAAAATACATTTTGTTTCTTTTTCTTCTTTTTCGATATAATAAATAAGACGATACCTTTGAAAAACTGTTGGGTAGTTGGAGTTGTTGTTGCAATTGCTGTGACTAAAAGAACATAACTGCTGATAAAGCAAGATTCGGCTGCCTGGTTATCATTTGGAGAGCAGTGATGATTTGTCAGTTGGTAATATCCTAAAATTCTAGGGTGTTTGAATATGTTGCTGGAATTTAATGGGACTTAGTTTTGCACAGTGGGATGATATCACAGAGAAGAAGAAGTATATCGTTATCAGGTGCGATATCATTTATTTCTTGTGTAGATCAACAATTATTTGCTCGCTATTTCGTCCTCGACTGTTAACAAATGTTTCCTAATTAATTTTTTTTTGGAAAAGAAAGTATAACAAACAAATAGACGCTACTTGATCAGTGCTATTCTAGCAATCTACTCGATTTAATGCCCTTTAAGTTGAAATATCATCATTCACATGTTAGCGGATGTTTTGAAATTTAACTTTATCTCCTGAGGCTGGAAATTGTGCTTTCAATCAATTCTTAAAATCACATGGCTTTAAGGAAATCGATTTCAAATCAAACTAGAAAACCAGCACAAAAAATATTAAGACATTTTCACACGTTCGAATCGCAATCGTGTGTTCGTTTAGCTAACTGCTGAACACATGAAATAGCAAATTTCATAACAGAAGAAAAAAATTTGATGAACGTGAATGCAGTTTCTGGTTTTAGTGCTTAAAAAGGTTCATGCTGGTGTGAAGTTGTTAAGAAATGACCTGGCTTATATTTACAAAAAAAAAGGAAAGAAATATTTTAATTCAAAATTTTAATTGTGCTACAATGCTCAATGGACCTTTTTGCAACCGTAGATTTATTGTTGGCGTACTGATTCCAAATCTGGCATGTAAGGCACAAACTACCGTATAACATTGGCTAGTTAAATAAAAAATAATTTTTTGGTGCAAAGATATCGGTCCGGACACAGCAGTTGAATAATCGAAAGTAAAGATTGAAATATATAAAAAGCTTCTCAAATTGACACTAGGAATCGATATTAAACAACAGATTCCGTTCAGTGGAACTTTAAATGGAAATGCATGAAAGTTCATTAGATGAGGAAAACTCTCCAATATTCGTTCAGGGGATGCCATCTCACACAAATATCCGTGGTTAAAGACAATCCCGAAAATGATGATATTTCAAGCGTGCATTGAGCTGTTCTGTTTTTAACACGAGATGAACGACAAATGTTGCTACATTAAGAAATACAAATAATTTTTTTTCTAATTCACATAAATTATTTTGTCTTTATTTATTTGAAAAACAATAAATTGTTATTAAGACTTTTAAATGGCTTTTAAGAACACTAAATGTAAATTACCTCCACGTTCGGTGACGCAGGCTCGACATCGTTATTCACTATTGGCGGGAGGGTTGCAGTAGAAATTGTTCTAATAATCGCTGGAACACTTAAATTGCCCTAATTTTGTAATTTTTTTATCAGCTAGTTGTTTGCAATAACGCTAAAAGGAAAAATCAGATGCTAAAGGTAGGCCAAGAGACCGTAGGAGGCAATGGAATATGTAGTTTCTTGAAATCAGCTTATTACAGAATTGCAGTTCTGCCCTAACAGTTTGGTCTATGTGACAAGTTGCACGTTTCTAATGAAATCAACACAGAGGTAGCAGTTCTGAAAAAAAAAATACTCTTGCAACATCTTTAAACAACATCATCAGCCATCTTCCATTCTAAAAGAATATCAAACCATTTTTAAGACACTACAAAGCCTGCAGAAAAGCGTCTCTATTGACACTTATATAGGGTGATTTTTTAATCGTCGTTTTTTTAAAAATCGAATGAAACACTCAAACTATCACCACATATAAAATTTTTGTATTGGAATCGATAAATTGGTCTTTGCCATTTAATTTTTAAAGACAATTTTATGTAAATGTTGTCCGTGGCTCCGTCTCAAAATGTCCATTCGGAAGTTTCAATTTTTTGAGCATTTCGGCCTGTATTCCACGAATAACACTTGTTTTGTTATCCTGTAAGGCTTCAACAGTGTTCGGCTTGTCCACATAGACTAACGACTTGACATAACCCAACAAGAAATAATCAAGAGGCGTTAAATCGCAAGATCTTGGGGCCAACTCACAGGGCCAAATCGAAAGATAATTCATCCCTTAACATATCCACTGTTTCGCGAGCAGTGTGGCATGTTGCACCATCCTAATGAAACAACATGTCAACCAAGTTCAACTCAGCCAATTGGGGCAAAAAAAAATCGCGTATCATGGCTCGATAATGTTAATGTAATGTTTCTTCCACGGTCGTCTTTGAAGAAAAATGGACCGATGATGCCACCACCCCGCAAACCACACCAGATTGTCGTTTTTTCGGGATACATCGGTAATTAATGTATGGCATGTGGTTGTTCATCACTCCAGACGCGACAGTTTTGTTTGTGTACGTATTCGTTCAGCAAGAAATCCTCACCGCTGAACACAATTTTTCGATAAAACAGCGGATTTCCATTGAGCTTTTGTAAGGCCCATTCACCAAAAATTAAACGTTGTGATATGTCATTCGTCATTCCATGATGAAATGGCAGAGTATACTGTGCAATTTTCACTTTGACAGATGACGTTTGGACGCCATTACCAACCAGTGCTGCCAGCCTGAAAACCTTAAATCATAAAGAATCACCCTATGCTATAGAAAGTTGCTTCTAGAGACACTTTTTCTATAGAAAGTTACCTCCTGCAACACTTTTATTACAGGAAGGTACATCCAGGAATGCTTTTCCTGTAGAAAATATTTTTCCAGGGAACCTACCCCTATAAATAAATTTTCCTCGAAACTCTTTCAGCACAGAAAATTTCTCTAGGAATACTTTTTTAATATGATGATTGCATTTCATTGATTTTTCAGGGAAAGTTTTCCAAAGCTCTTCTTCTATAACAAAGTATCTCCAATGCATTTTTCCTATAGAAAAGTGTGTTTTCCTATAATAATTTGTATCCAGGGACGCTTTTCTTAAAGAAAGACTTCGTCAAGAATATTATTCCTATAGAAAAACTGTTCCAGGGACACTATTCCCATAGAAGAGTTTTTTCAGATACACTTTTCCTGTAGAATAGCTTTTCCCGAGGCACTTTTCCTATGAAAAAGTTTCTCCAGGTATACTTTTCCTATAGAAAAATGTATCCTTGTACAATTTTCCTACATAAAAACTCCTTCTTGGACAATTTTCCTCTAGAAATATGCTTTCAGGGACACCTTTTGTACACAAAGATTTGTACAGGTATATTTTTCATGTAGAAAATTTTCTCCAGCGACAAATTTCCTATAGAAAGCTATCTCCAGGGACACTATACAAAAGTGTATAAAGAGACGCTTTTGCTTTAGAAAAATATCTCCAAGACACTTTTCTTATAGAAAATTACGTTCCCATAGGTAAGTGTTTTCATTGGCACATTTCCAATATAGAGGTGCGTCCAGGGACGATTTCTTTTTATATGGAAAATTTTCTCCATGTACACTTTTCCTACATTAATGAGCCTTCAATTTCTCTACGGATAGGGGTCTCCAGGGGCATATTGTAAGTCTCACTCAACGTCTAATGGCATAAAATTCGGAGACTGTTGGTAAAAGATGCCAGTTCGAATTTAAGGCGACCAAATGTTAGACCATTTTCTTATTTTATTACATTGAGATACTTTAATTAATTTAATTGCTACCCAAATTAATGGACATCAAAGTAGTACATATATTATAAATTATTGTTATTCTATTATTCTCAAAAGTCTGACAACTTTGTAGTAGATTGTCCCACTGTCGACGTCTTAAGTGGACTTTGTTTTCATTACTTACACAAAGTAAATAAAAGCGTTCCATTATACATTTTTCACATTGTCAAGAGCGATCATACAGAAAGACAAAGCGTTTTTAAAAACCACCGCAAAAGAAAGGTAACCAACCTACGTATAGTAAGACGTCTATTTGTATAAATACTATACAAACAGATTTATATATTGGTAAAATCGACAGAGTGGTGATAAACCAACTTCAATAAAATGCCTAATAGAGAAAGTGTCGAAGCCTGTTGTTTTGGGGGTAACCCAAATGATACTGTCTATTTTCATACAAATGTATATTAATATTAAAAGTTAAATAAGATTATAAAATATCTCGTGTAAAGAACCATAAACTATAGAATTTACGACTTGACATTTAAACATGAAAAATATCACGATCGTCCAAACTAAAGCTGATTTGGAAATCAAAAGGTAAATAATCTATAAAACAAAGAAGACGAATAAACAAGCTAACGAAATGAAAGTGTTCTTCCATTTATGATGAGTACCTTTTGTAGACACAACGATTACGATTCTACGTTTATAGTGATGAAATCGTTTTTAATTTGTAAATCAGCGTAGACTGTAATCGCATTCGTGAAATAGCATTAATTCTCTCAATACGATCACATAATAATAATAATGTTCGGTAAATGCTTAAAATATATCGCACGTTTTTCGGGGTTTCTGTAGAAAAACGCCGACGCGTTTTATCACCTCGAGCATCAACGCTCACTATGTGATGTCTACCTGTGCAAACAGGTATAATTACCGTCGTTGTCGTCATCGTCGCCGTCTTTGATAGCAGTAATTTGTGTGTGGACACAATATTGTCTTCTTGTTAAAGTTCGAAATAGGGATTTTCGGAATTCAATCGTTGATGCGTACTTGCTTTAGAGCACGTGATGATCGTAAAACTCGTCATAGGGAAATTTGTTGTAATTACTTTTATTTACATTTATTTTTAGATCTCTGCTACGCTTCAATTATGAGGATACTACAGCCACGAGACGGACGTTTTATCTTCATTTTTTGCGAAAAGTAAATAATTTAACACATTTATTGATAATACTGTCGTCAAATGGTGCTAATAATATACTCAATCAAATTAAATAATTTGTCAGCATTTCATGATGTGCAATTTCTATAAAATTGCTTATATGCGGCGTTTTATCAGCCTTAAATACTGACGAATACATTATATTTTTGATTTATTACTTCTTTTGTTTTTCTAAAGGTATTCAAGTGACAATGACGGTGAATAATTGTTTAGAAACAGCAGTTCGATGAAATGAAGTCGTCTGCAATAACTAAATAGAATGTCGATAGGAATTCCTCTTGATATAACTATAAAAATAATTCTAGGTATAATTATGACTGATGATTTGATGATTCTTTCATCACGTTCTCATTTTTACCAGCTGATTTTAACATTTTGACAATTGCTGGCATTTCCTGTTAAAGTATAATGTGGCTGACGAAAGTAGTCAAGTTACAAACTTAATGAATTCCCGCTGTAAATCTCTGGACACTGTGAATAACGATATAGCAAATGCGCAACTAAGCGGGGAGATAATTTAAATTCAATTATTTTTGAGTCATTAAAAAAACTCAGTAAAAACGCTTAATTTTTCGAACAATTAAATAAATAAAAATAAAGCTGGCATCATTTCTTTTTGGTAAATTAAATTTAAATTTGGTTCGACCTTCAAGGAGAAACACGTTATTATACTTTCGCCCGGTGAAATGTATTCATATATCATTTGATACTACAGAGAATGTAACGCCAGAAGGAAGGTTTTAAATTCCAAGTATTTTTTGATCAAATATGTTTTGTGAGTTTTTATGTCAATCACAAGGATGATAGACAGGATAACTGTTGCAAATCTCTACGAAACTTTCTAAAAATTGGCAATGTCTACTATTGTGCAAATTGCAGCCGCTGATTAAGAAATTTGCTACATCGATAAGCCCCTTTTGGACCTGGCACACAAACTGACCGATTTTCCTACATTATGTTTTTTTTCTACAGGGTAGCGCACCAACTATGTTACAATAAGAAACAACTTTAAAAATTTTTTTTTTTTTTTTAATCAATGTATTTGATTTTTTTTTTTTGTGTATAGAAAATTTACTTTTATTTTATATGTAACTATGCGCATATGCGACGCCTGATCAGAAAATTATTCATTGCGGCCTGAGCGGTTGAAGTCGGGATCGCCTTAATTATTGTTTTAATGAACTGCTTCAATTCAATCGAATTCCTTGGCTTCGTTTTCACACCTCTTGCTTGACATAATGCCGTAAAAAAGTCTGGTGCAGTCAGGTCAAGTGAACTTGGGAGCCAGCGGAAATGGAGTTTCTGGATATTAATTAGTTTGAAAATTTTCGTTGATGCTCTGCCATAACCGGTCTTGCTATGTGCTCCATCTCGCTGGAATCAAACACTGTTGAAACGGATACGTCTTCGACACTGTTTTGGATAAAAAAACTCCTTCAACAGCTTTAAATAACGGCCCCTTTATTGGTGTTCATTTTGTGTTTATAGCACGATTCGTGCGCCTCCCTTTATAACACCTAATTCGTACAATGCAATAACCTACATTTTTGTCCATTTTATTGCTTCATAATGCTAAAGATTGGCCAATTAGTCACGCTTTTTCTAATGTCTTCCATTTAGCCCGTATATTCACAGATTTATATATTTTATGCAACTGCACTAAATTTAGTCAAATTTGGTACATGTTAAGGATCTATCAAAGTAGAATCTGAGAATGAAAATGAATTTCCTTGCCACGCCCCGCTGGTACCCTCACGTAAATTAACCGATTTTCCAAAATCTAATTTTTTTCTCCGTAACTGCGGCAGCCCAAATTATTTAGAGTATTGCTTATAATGTTTGTTAAAATTTGAAAAAAATCGACCAAATAACCGTACCATTTTTCTGGCGCCTCCCATACGAATGACCGACTTTATCCGTATATTCTTAGTGTTCTATCTTTCAAGAAACTGTACTTATTCAAATACGAAACTAATTTCTCAATTAAAATAATAAAAAAAAAATAGACCACGTCCCCTTTAGCACCTCCGATATAATCCAAATAATATTATGTTGGCATCTATTAATCGATCTCTATTAATTCAGACAAATTTGGCAAATTTGTTGAACTAAGTTCTGAAAATGAAAATGAAGCGCATTACCACACTCCTTATGGTACCTCTAATACTTCAAATAGTCGAGTAAACGATAAGTCTAATAAATGTTTCTCAAACTGTGACATTCGAAATTGCTGTTAATCTGTAAGTTCCGTTGGGTGAGTCTAAAAATAGAATACGTGTAAGTTCACTAAATGCAAGTTCCATATGTCATTCATGTCTTTCACATACATACATACATTCTACCTACGAGGACTAACAGAGAATAAATTGAACGCCGAAACGCAGTCGATTAGTATGGGAGCTCCCTGAAGGATAGGTCGATATAGTCAATTTTCAATCTTCGGCTACGATTTGACAGAACATTACAGTCTGCGACAGTCGCTTAATCTACTTCAAAATTTATAACAAACGTTTAATCAAATGCTACTTGGTACTATGAGCTTCCCTCCAGGGGTTACAAAAAGCTAAAGTTACTTGAGTCTTATAGTAACCTATAAACCATAACAGGCGAATCTATATAGAAAACTACTCACTTTTATTTCTATTTTGTGTTTAAAGCATCTGTGCCAGACAAGTTACCTTTAGGTGTTGCTTAAAATATTATAACCATAACTTCATAGGAATGAAGGGAATTTGTAATACAAAAACGTCCTTCAGACATAACGAATTGCTATTTTTTACCTTTAATTATAAATAATTTGAAGTGCTGTTCAAAAAATTAGAAAAAGTTATTTTGTGAATACAACAGGTTCATAAATATTACGACATATATTTTTAATTTAGCTAAATTCCGATAATGAATGAATAGCGAAATCTATCTGTTTTATTTAAAACTCATCACGTTTCTTTTTCGATAATACTAAAGATTTTAAATACAGAATTTTCCAAACTTATAATTGACAATGTATAATAACAACGCCATATTATTTATACGAACTATCCATTTAGTAGTTTCAAAACCGCCGGTCTGGCAAGACCGTCAGCTGTTAAATACCTGTCATCTGAAGTGTTATTTATTTAGTGAAAGGTTTGCCAGTTATAAAGAAATTTGAAGAGACTGAAAGCGTTACAGGATATGGTCAAGCCTGCGCATTATCGCAATGTACGCACGGCCGAAAATATCGCTTCTGTTAGTGAAAGTGTGGCGCATAATCCGAATTTGTTGATTCCACGGCGTTCTCAGCGTTGGGCCTATCTTATGGGTCATTATGGCGAACTTTGCAATTGGATTTGAACCTCCAGCCATATACAGTCAAACTCACACAACAATTAAAGCCGGCTGACCATCCACAGCAACAGGCTTTTAATGCTAATTTTACGAACAAAATTTTCTTCCGCGATGAAGCTCAATTACGTCAAAAAGTCGCATATGGGGCTCGGAGAACTCACGAGTGATTGTGGAAAAGCCATTGCATCCGGGAAAACTGACGGTTTGGTACGCATTGTGCCATGGAGGTGTCATTGGGCTGTGTTTATTTCGAAAATGATACTGGAGGAACCGATACCGTCAATTCAGAGCGGTATGGCCGTATGATAACCACCTTTTTTTGGCTTGTAATTGAAGATTATGAACTGAACGTATGTGATTTCAACAAGACGATTTTAGTTCTATTACATGAGAAGTTTCCAGTAAGCGTAATTTCACGTTTTGACAACGTCAATTGGCGGCCAAGATCATCCGATTTGACGCGATTAGACTTAATTTTGTGGGGCTACATCACAGACCGCGTTTACGTGGATAATCCACAAATGTTGAAACGTTGAAATATATTAAAATCAACATTCGTCAAATTATCGCCGAGATGCCGGGCGAAACCGAAAAACTGATAACCCTGTACATCTCTTTATTATAAATACTATATGTATATACATATATAAATAAATCTATATATCCTTTAACGAAATTTCATGATAATAAGATTGGTAGCCAAATGTTATAAATTGTGATTTGTTCTATTATCATTATTAATTTTCCCCAGGGAAGCAGTTCTTTAGTCTTTACTTACTTATGTTATCTTAAAAATCGAAATAATTTTTGAAGCCATTATACGCATCAGTTTTTGACGGCAATTTCATTGATTATACATAAAGTATAGGCGTTTCGATAAGAAAACAGTTTTCGATATATCTCATAATATGCATATACGAGGTGTGTGGTACGAACTCCTGATACCCTACGCCCTGGTAATCGAAGAAAATAGTGAGCGAAACCTTGACATTTGATCGAACTTGACGTGCTTTTTTTGGTCTTGGCTCTCCTGGACTCTTCCATTGGGACAATTGGGCTTTGGTGTCGATGTCATAACCATATACCCATGATTCGTCCGTTCAGTCAACAATTCCTGAGCAATGCTCATGCGACGTTGTTTTTGGTCAAAATTTAGCAATTTTGGAACGAACTTCGCTGCCACACGCTTCATGGCCAAATTTCCGAAAGGATTGCATGGCACGAGCCAACCGATATGCCGATATCCTCAGTAACTTTTCTAATTGTGATTCGACGATTCTCCATAACAATTTTCTTCACTTTCTTAACATTTTCATCGGTTATTGATGTGCTGGGGCGTCCAGAGCGAGCGTCGTCATTCACATCTCCTCGACATTGTGTGAAAAGCTTGTACCACTTGTAAACATTTTTTTGACTCAGAGTACTTCTTTGATCCATTTTTTTTTTCAATAGCAGAAAATCGTCGAACACGCAAAACACTTCCCTTATTTATGCCTCTCATAAACAAACTAAACAAACCAAATGGATAAAACCGTCAACATATCCTCGAGGCGACTGTACAACATAAAAAAAATAATAATCGAAAGTCGAATGTACGTAGCCCGCAAAATTTGAAAATTCGCCTTATTTTTTGGACACCACCTCGTATACTTTTTATGTGCACTCAATCAGTCATATACGAGTATGGATATTATAAAATCGAAACTTTTCCAAAAACAAGTTGGAAAATTATTTCTTAATTCGCGGACTTAACATCAAATTTCCCGGAATGGCAAATATCTGTATTTTTAGTTATGATCCTCGGAAACAATATTGATTTGAAATCGTTAAATTTATTATTTTCAGTAATTTTAAATTTAAGTTTGTTCAACATAAAACCATCTGAATCGAACAAACTGGTTAAACCGGCCATTCGAAATCGACGATTTTTGAAAAATCGGCATATGGTATCAGTAAAAAGACCGGTTTTCCGAATTTCAATTTTCATTTCACTTCATTTCGTAATGGCAAAACAGTAATAATTTTGTTATTTATACTATTTATAAACAATTTAAAATAGAATTATTTAATCTTAGAAACCTGCTAAGATACAATCGAAACAAATATTGAGATGAGTCAAACTTTATGAGTTGATTGGAATCTTAATTCACGGTATGTTAATTAATTTCATTAGGAATATAAAATCCACGATTCAGAGTACTGTTTTTTGCATAAGAAGTAAAGTGCAGAGGTATATCCAAAGTATGTGTTCGCCGGAGAGACCTAGGTGGAACATAAAATGGAATCTGTACCAAAAGATTAGAACAGTCAATGTAACCTCTGATTATATTAAAAATAAATAGCGCTGTCTGGAAGTTACGACGATATTCTAATGTCTGTAACCCAAGCAAATAAGCATTTTGAATTTGAGGTTTGAGGTTGGGAGAGGTTCTTCAAATCTAAATCACGCTGCACCCGTTCGATACGTGCAATATGAATATTGGAATAAGGACACCAAATAATAGCGGCATATTCCAACTTAGATCTAACATATGATGTACAAATGATTTTAAATGTATTGGGGTCAGAAAATTCTGAACAATTCCTTTTAATGTACGCAAGAACTTTATACGCCTTAGGAATAACATAATTGATGTGCAGAATAAATGTCAATACGGATTCGAATAGAACACCTAGACCCAGCTTTGAACAAGCCGATTTCAGAGAAAAATTGCCAATTTTGAACACTGCATGAATCTGATTTCTACAACGCGAAAAAGAAACATGAATTTTGAACACTATAGAAGGCTACATGTAAAGGCGAATAGGCCGCAATTTAGGCATTGTTGCTATATTAATGGTACGGGAGATACGAATAGCAATATTATACCCTTAACCAAATTAAGCATTTAATTTTTTTTTTTTTTTTTTGACGCACCCTAATAAGCAGTCATATGTGAAATCCATTGTGCATAACCAATTAATCCCTTTAACACCAATAGTAGGTATAGTAAACTCGTGTATGTATAAGGTGAGCTGTATTTATCCATCAAATAAATGCAAGTGAACACCTACACACGTTAAAGAAACTGGTCCAAAATCTAAGATGAGTATCATTTAGTGCATTACAACAAAGATGTCAACTGCTCTTCTGAGACAGAAATTGTGCTCATCTTGCAGGGAAATTAGTTTTCACTCATATCAGTGATTCGGAATATATTAAAAGGAATTAACTCGAACAACCGGCTTAAGTGGTATATTACACATAGGCAGACTATGTATGGACATTTATGTTTGAATCTTGGGATTTACAAGTTAAAAGGATTACAAGATGATACCCATTTTGTATAATGAGAAGATAACGTTTGGGTATCACTGTCTGCCCATGCAGTATGCAGCAGACAAGCATGATCCACCCCACACATCGACTGCGAGGATGAAATCTTATGTACACCATAAAAATTACCCAAGCCAAAATCCTACTCGTACCTGAGATGGACAGAGCGGCTGATGTTCGAAAAACACATGCACGCACACTGTCACAGAATGTTGTATGACACAGATGCGACACAATGATGACGATGATGCTGAGATGAGTTTTTATGCTGCAGTCTGCAGCTTGATTTGGGAAAGCGGTGGCCCTGCTCTGAGTGACATACCTGTTGTTTAGGTACGAGCACATTCGCACGCCACAACTCGCTCGCACCACCGTAATCCACCCATTACCAACACACTGTCATAGGCAGCTCTCCGCTGCTTACACACACATTTGCAGTCGTGTCCTTGTATGGGTGAGAGAGAGCATAGCCGTTGAAAACTCACTCAATTCGTGTGATAAGTGGAAAGGCCGAGTAACCACTCGTTGGAGATCCGAACACAACAGTTTAATTCTTCTATTCGAACAGAGCGCTTAGTGACGGTGTCACAACGTCTGAGAATAAGCGTCGATTATTTTTTTTTTACAAAACCACAAAATTGTTAAGTGAAATTATCTTGAAAGTACAATAATTTGAAAGCGAAGTAAAATATTATCTCGTTTTAGAGAATAATTACATTTAAAGCAAACTAAACGACGAAAACGCGCGTGTTCCTCTATGAATTATTGAAAACGAAAATCGATCAATTTCAATATTATGAAGTTCAAGTGATAGCAAATCAAAACGCGATTTCGGTTCTAAAGAATTGATCTGAAAACAAACTTGTATCTAAACGAAATTCTTAAGATAAAGTGTTTTTTTGTGCGTTCAATTTGCTAGAAGACAACTGCCAAAATGTTTGATGTTTTTGGCTCCGTCAAGGGGCTGCTGAAGATCGATCAGGTATGCATCGATAATAACGTCTTCCGCATGCACTACAAAGCGACTGTGATCATATTG
This sequence comes from Philornis downsi, assembly GCA_019455685.1. NCBI lineage: Eukaryota > Metazoa > Arthropoda > Insecta > Diptera > Muscidae > Philornis > Philornis downsi. The sequence goes on from JAHXMU010000075.1 coordinate 166,081, forward strand.
ATCGCCTTCTCACTGCTGGTCACTTCGCGTCAATATATCGGTGACCCCATCGATTGCATAGTCGACGAAATTCCCCTGGGCGTAATGGACACATACTGCTGGATTTACTCCACCTTCACGGTGCCTGAACGTTTGACTGGCATCACCGGCCGCGATGTGGTACAACCCGGCGTGGGTTCCCACGTGGAGGGTGAGGACGAAGTGAGATATCACAAATACTACCAGTGGGTGTGCTTCGTGTTATTCTTCCAAGCCATATTGTTCTATGTGCCCCGATACCTGTGGAAATCGTGGGAGGGCGGCCGCCTCAAGATGTTGGTCATGGATCTCAACAGTCCCATTGTAAACGAGGACTGTAAGAAGGATCGCAAAAAAATATTGGTGCAATACTTTATAGACAATCTGAATCGTCACAACTTCTATGCTTTCCGTTTCTTCTTGTGCGAGGCGCTCAACTTTATCAATGTTATTGGGCAAATCTACTTCGTGGACTTTTTCTTGGACGGTGAATTCTCTACATACGGCAGCGATGTTTTGAAATTCACCGAAATGGAACCGGATGAGCGTATCGATCCCATGGCTCGAGTGTTTCCTAAAGTCACCAAATGTACATTCCACAAATACGGTCCGTCTGGTTCGGTGCAAAAGTTCGATGGCCTCTGTGTGCTGCCCCTCAACATTGTCAACGAAAAAATCTACGTATTCCTGTGGTTCTGGTTCATCATCTTGTCCATCCTATCGGGTATTTCTCTTGTCTACCGCATTGCCGTCATCATGGGTCCCAAATTGAGACATCTATTGTTGCGCGCCCGTTCCCGCTTGGCTGAAGTCGACGAGGTGGAAGCGGTGGCCAAACAGTGTAATATCGGTGATTGGTTTTTGCTCTACCAATTGGGCAAGAACATCGATCCCTTGATCTACAAAGAAGTGATAGCTGATCTCTCACAAGAATTGGGTGGTAGCACCAGTCAGAAGCAACGCATGGAACCGTAAACCAGCAAGAAATATGTATGAATTTCTTTATATATAATAAAACAATTTAAAGACATTTTTAATTTTAACAACGCAAATGAAGGGAAGCAAAACCACTACTTTTGAACCAACAACAACAAAAAAAAAAGTCATAATACTGCGGGGGGACCATTTTAACGAAATTGATGCAAATACCGGGGAAAATCACAAAATTGCTGTGAGGTTTTGTTGTTAGAAGTATTAAGTTGATGATGATGATGATAGAAAGAAAAACTGAGACAAACATAACAAAGCAAATTGAAAATTATTTCTTTTTTTTAGAAACAAATCAAAAGATTTACTCTATTTACTACTACAATATACATATATATTTTTATAAATAATATTTAGAAAATCGAAAACACCAACAATCAAGTTTTTTATAAAAGTAAGCCATGAAAAAAATTAATAAAAATTGTATAAATTTAACAAAAAAAATCGAAAATTGACAAGAAAATATCTTTAATTCATTTTCTAAAACCAACACAAACTTTATAAACGTGAGCTAAAAACAGATGAATGCAATTCACTCAATTGCCAGAGAGAGATCAAGAGTAGCAAAGCAGAAAAGTTTAAATTAAATCAACTCAAGAGCACCCAGAAAAACTACCGGGTTTTAAATAACTCAAATGAGATGAGGTTAGGGCAGAGTCATAAGCGAGAGCATAAGAAAGAGAATGGTGTAGAGAGAGAGAGAGCGAGTATTAAAATTTGCCACCATAAGAGTTTCAGCGGGAGTTTTAATTAGTTTCTTGGGCAATATCTTGTAACTAAATGTTATTATTTATTTTCAAAACTATGCATTACCATCACCACCACCGCCATCACTCTCGTCGCTCACTAAACACAACTGGCGCTCACGCTTCATACTCTCGTATAATAAAAATCCAATATGGCTGCTCATGCGCTTTATACTGCTGTCGCTTTACAGGCAGCAGATCTTTTCATCCATTGCCATATACTGTTGGACGCCGAAAAAAGAATGAAGAAAAACTAGTTACAACAATGGAACCCTTTTTGAATACCTTAGCGTCGTCCGTAGTGATCATGACTCTTTGCCCGCTTCTTCTTCTACTTCGTCCATTTTAGCGTTGTTTGTTTCCAGGTGAAATATCATTTCAAAAGATCTTTGGCTTGGGCCCGAAATTGACATAGAAGAAAAGGCAGAATTGAAAAACGAAAAACTGGTTTAACGAGATTCTCTTTCTTTTTTTGTAAAGAAGATATTCCGTGTCTCCGTTTCTTAAGGTTTCTCACTGCTTCTGTACCTCTTTTAGTTTGGTAGTTGGGCCAAAAACAAGTTCATGGCTTTTTCAATCTTAAATAATGGATTTCTAAAAAGACCATTTTGCGGGTTGTTAAGGAGAAAAGATATTGAGAAAGACGCAGTCAACAAGAAAAAAAAAACAAAAACGTTGGGAGGTTTAACCATACAACTGTGGCTGCTACAGCACGAGCACGATCGCAAGCACCAACAGCAGCTCACAGAAGACAAGACGTCGACGTAATACAGGTTGTCCGTAAGGCTACCTGTATTGAAACTAAATTGGAATGAACAGGTTATAAATGTATGTATATCAGCTGGGAAGAAGAAGAGAGCAAGAGCCAGTGACAGGGCTGAATTTGTTTTAATAAGTCAAATATTTTTTTTTGATTTTGACTCTTCGGAGTGATACTTTATCATCAGAGAACACAAAAGCGGTTAATTTAAAGAGATTCCAAAATTTATATTTCATATTTGGGAACACAAAAGCGGATAATTAAAAGATATTCTGCATCATTAATGAATGATGAAATTATTCTAATTAATGATTTCAATAATTATGATTTTAATCATAAGAACATATTTTATTTCTCGCTTACCTTTGAGATTTGGAACAAGGACACAGCATACGCCTGGAAATAGAATTGAAATAGGTGCAATTAGATCTTCAGAAATCTTTTCGTGCGGTGGGTAATTAAACAAAGAGTCGAAATAAGTTATTTATACTGTCGGAAACGGTTATAACGAATTACAAGAGATCGACTATTTCTATCGTAATTCGTTATATCCCCTCTAAAGTGGTTCAATTAATCAAATGATTGTGTGCTTTAGTATTTGATTAAGATTAGTTAACATTTTTTATACAAATTTTAAACATTAGATTTGGCAAAGCGAATACATTACGTTACTTTCTTTTTAGTACGATAGAAACAAGAGCTTAACATTATGCTTCGCCTCAAACTAGCTGAATTGCTAACTCAAAAAAGTCTCCAATCCGATTGGATGACAACGAGCGGTTTAGTAAATTTAGACGAAAAATAGAAAAGTTGTAAAATTTCTGCCCTCAAGCATTTCATATCATCAAGCTTACAAAAATTGAAAAATTGTCTACAATACGTTAGTACAAACATGGCTTTAACATAATCCTTGTCGCAAATTGGCTGAAAAGGCAATTCAAATACGTCTCCAGTTCAATTAGAGGATAACGAGAGTGTAATAATTCTTTCTTTATAGAAAGATCTTCTTACGGAAAAATCTTCTGCCAGTTTTTCAAAATCCATTTTGCTTAGTATTCTGTTTGACATCGTTTTTGTCGGATTGTAGGGTTCATATTAAATAATTTTCAAAATGTTTATGTTGCTCTTTATGGAGGAGGAAAATTGTACCAAAACTTGTTTACTTATTTGCTCACATAGAGGGCGAGTAGAATAATCATTGTTATCTACTTATATGCCGGACGTAAAAAATAATCTCAAGCGCTTCAGTCTTCTGCTCTTCTTCTCCAATTCTTCACATCAAGCTGTGAAAGTACTCCAAAAGCCTGGTTATTCCGAAGCAATTTTGACCGCTGCCTTCCTCTGCGCGAATTCGTTGTCGAAAATATTTCGGCTTTCATCCGCAATATATGACCTGGCCAAATTAATCGCTATATTTAAATGCGCTTGATCACATCGATGGCAGTGTATAGCTCATACAATACATGGTCCCTAAGACACCGATGCTTTCCGGTAATATTAATTCTTCCATACATTTTCCGGAGTAAAACCAAAATTCCTTTATCAAGATGAAAAATGTGATCGTTACAGAAAAAAAAATTTGTTCGTTTTATCTGTGATCGTCAGAACTCTAACTCTCTAACTAAAGTGTTGACAGTTTTCAACAGTCCCTTCTTGATATGTCCCCTGACTAAGACAATGAACAGTTAGCCTTATTTATGAAACAAGTTGTTGAGTGCTAGTACAAAATTTAACTACAGCTTTTACTTTATAAATCTCAGATGAAGAATAGGTATCAATAAGGCTCTTAATCTATGCAACACACAAAACAAATTTATTTCATAATATTTCTCGTAGTTTCTACAAAGAACATAGACTGCATAAATATACATATATAATACATATACAGTTTCAACCCCACTGCGTATATTGGCCTGTATACGTATAATGAAGTATCATTTTGCTCCAAATAGAATCCATTTGAAAATAATACAATTTGCAGTTATTCCAAAATTCCGCAGAATACTTTGTAACCTACTCCAAAGAGTACATTTACACAGATGTCCTTGTTTAACTTTTCTATAGAAAAGTTTCAAGAACAAAATATTTTCCTGGAAAAAATCCTCTACTTAACTTTTCTATAGAAAAGTTTTAAGATCAACCGATTTTCAGAGGAAAGTATACCGAACGAAAGCCTGATGCGAAAAAAAATCTTCTACATGGACCGCTTTTTAACAGAAATTGCAAGAAAATATCCCTTTGAAGTTTCATTTTTATCACACATGTTTTCTTTATAATTCTATTTTAAGAAACTGTGCCTCGAAGGAATTTCAAGTTTTAGAGAAATATAAAATTTTTGAAATTTTCCCTAATATCTCTAATATCTCTTTCGAACATAATGTTTCCTGCAGGAACATAAAATGTACAAAGAAAAATACATTTTAGTTTACAGATAATATTAAAATGTCACATCTACGAAGAGTTCAAAAGTTATTATGCAGTTTTTACTATCTTTGCATCACAAGTTGGCTGAATTTTTGCTTTCTAGCTGCACCCCTTTACTGTTTACTAGTTTAGGTTTTGTCTAAATTCAGTAATGCTTCAATATGAACGGAACCTAATATTTAAAATATTTAAAAATAGAAACAATAATCACAAAATTCTCTCTCTACGAAAAGGCAGAGCCAATTTTGATCAAACTTTGCAATTGTTCCCCCAAATTTGCTGTAAAATATTCGATCTTATTAAAAGTATACAAGTATATATAGAGTGAAAAAAGCGATTTTCTTTAGATTGGGGATTATATAACACCTCTGACTAAAATAGTATAAAATATATAGCATTCCAATGCATGCAACAAAATATGCTGCACACAAATTGCATCCACATCCCATAGCGGCAAATTAAAAAATGACAATGCTACAGCAATTGCATATGTAACAGTCTGCAATAAACTCATCCGTAGCCGTTAAGCTATTAGACTTAGCTGCTTGAGTTCCCAGTCAGCAATGAAAATTAAAACGAGCTGACTAAAAAGTAATTCAAAGTAAATTTTTTTTTATGGTTTTTTTTCATCAAAAATTGAAGTGATTTTCCTTCCTACAAACTGCAATTGTTACTCTCTGACTCTCTTTTTATAATATATAAATTGAAATACTAATTTTAAAGTTGAATTTTGAAAGAAAATCTCAAAAGACAGCGAAAGGAGAAGCCTATTAAGGCTAATGTGAAGAGAATCAGGATATGCGTTCTATCAAGCGAAGAAATGGTCGTTTTCAACAGTACAATAGTATGATTTAGTTCATAATCGAAATAGGAAATGTTGATTAAACCGCTTTAACACATTATTGGGCAAATTAAAATTGAGGAAAAAATAGATGAATTTAGTTGAGAAATTTTTCTAATTTGTAGCGGACAAGTCGTTCATTAGTCCAAGCTCTACATCTGACCATCATAAGAAACATGGAGGTAAGATTCTCACTAGAGTTAGAGTTTTAATTCTACAACTCATTGCAACGATGAGTTCCAATTCATTCATTACAAATTTTAATGAATTTTTGCTTTTGAATAGATTTAAGTTAATCGTAGCAAACGATAACGAACTTTATAATGATCGGTTAATTTTTTGGTTTAAACTACAAAATGTTTCTTCATTTCAATGAATATTTTCGTTAAGTGTATTAACAGAAGTTATAGAAATAATAGGCCTTAAGAAGCAATGAGATAAAACAATATTTTCTCCGTGTGTTTTCAAGCCGAAGATTCATGGTCCTACTCTCCTCACTCAATGTAAATGAACAAATTCGTTAAAGATATGATTGTCGATCGGTTTAATGCATACACTTAACGTAATGCATATACTTAATTAACTTCTTAGGTGATGCCTAGAATACGCATTCTTATCTATTATAAGGCACACGTAGAAAATAATTCCAAGCGCATCGGCCTTCTGAGCTTCTTCTCCAATAAGTCACACCAAATTTTTGGCAGTATGTCAACGGAGTTTGGTCACCCTCTTCAGCCCCGCCCATTGTGTTCGTTATAATAAACCTTTCGCGCTGGATCTTTTTGTTCCATCCGCTCAACATGATCTAGCGACGCAATTACTGTAATTTGACCGACGATGTCGGCATATAGGTCCTGCAATTCATGGTTCACGCGACGCTGATATTATTAAGACAGATAAATCAATCTACCAATGTTATAGCTGTCAACATTCCCACTCTGTTCCAAACGAATGGACGCTTTGTAGGTCCAAACAAAACACTTTGTTTTGTCCTTGTCCGGACCCATTTTTGCTGATTCCTTCTCAATGTAATGCATATAATGTATGAAGTTATCTTTTCTTCGGTTCAAAATACTCATAAATTATATGAATAAATACTACTGTATAAAATATTTGATTTTAAATAAACTTTTAGGATTCCCATAAAGAAATTGCAATGAAGTATCGATTGACTCCCTTAATTGCAAAACCTATAGATTTGAATCTATTGAAATACTGCCATGCAAATATCTCGGAGTTCTCATATTGGACTCAGGGGCCATTTGTAAATGAGCCTCAAAGACCGACCACCATATGAGTCCTCTCATTCTTCGTAAAGTAGCATGGCAACAAACAAACGTGAGTGAGAAAGCGCCCCAATTTATACTTTTAAATGCTGGCTCATAAAAATGTTCTTTGTAAAAATGTTAGCATAGGACAACAGATTCCATATTTGAATGCAAACAAAATACTCGACAGATTTTCTCACGTATTATTCCTATGTATCCAAGAAATTGTTTCAATATTTCAATTTACAAAACATCAAAATGGTTCTCATTTTTAAGCCATATCCTAATTTTCATAAAATTTTCTAAAGTGCGAAATAACTGCAAAACAAAATCTTTACATGAAAGTATTTCAAAAGTTACATAGAAAACACGCACACACACACACACACAAACAAACATACATCAAACTAAACGCAAAACATTCCTTGATGCATTTTTTAATTATAAAATATTACACTTTTTGTATATTTTTAAGTTAGAATTAAAGAAAAAAACTTTAATATCTAATTCTAAATGAGTGAAGTTAAAAGTTATAATAAAAAAAAAAAAAACAAAAAAACATTTTGCCTGCCATAAAAACCACAATCATATCATTTTTTGTTTGTTTTAAATTAATAACAAAGTAGTTAAGATACTAAATACAAATGTATAAGACAATATTTAAAAAGCAATACAGATATATATACGAGTACATATAGAAAAGATAACAAGATCACATATAAAGTGAGATATAAATCTTAAGATTTTATATTTAACTAAGAAGCAAAGACAAAAAAAAAAAAAAAAAATACAACAAAAAATGGTGACGTTGTCGATTTGACGTGCATGAAAAGCAAAAATCTTGGATCGAAACCATAAAAAACGTATATATGTACATACAAGTAAATATGAGCGTAAGTGTCTATGGTTTCTGGAAGAAAACAGAAAAATTTCGGTCGCACAAGGCCTAGAACAAACTACAAATCAGAAAACAGCCTCTGCTCTATGAAATCTTATCTTATCGATAGAAAACTATGCAACTACAATAATGTTGTCAGAGGGCTCTAGACAAACGGACAGACAGACAAACACACGCAACATAAAATACCACCAGAAATACATCTAACAAGTGCTTGTTATGACTGTAAGCAATACAATAAGTCTGTTTTTAGAATTTGCTTTTTGATATCGAAACGTGGTTGGATCTTAAAGTATGCAAGATACCAATTGTGTGTGTTATCATTTCAAATCAAAAACGAACGACACCACTTGGAAACTTGGCACTATAAGTAAATTACATTTTCTTTAAAACAAACACCTTTATGAAAACAATAGAATTTATCCAGAAATTCATACATATTTTGATTGTTTCATTTGCTGCCGTAATTACTAGTTATTAGCTACTAGAAAAGGGAGTATACGGATCATCTCCACTTTTTTTTTTGTTTCGTTTTTTTTTCTAAACTATGATGTGTACTAATTATCACCTATGACTGCCAAGCCCCCAATTCATCTCCGGAGTCAGCCTACTTCCGACTACTTAAAGAGAAAAAAAACAATGAAAACCCATATAAAGTTCGAATTTTTACACATGTTTTACCACCGCCCCAATCTGACACGCATCATCATCGCTGTTGCCGTCTCGTCTCGTCTCGTCATCGTCGCGCAATCATCTCTAATCATCATGATCGCTGTTTCCCGTTCAACACAACATTTATTCAACGTCATCGTCACCACCAGGCGTCATACTAATAATCATCATTGCTGTCTTCACTTTTTCGTATCATCAAATGATAACAGAAAAAAATCATTTGCTAAAGGAAAGACACTCAATTAAGCTCAACTTTTATTAAGAGTAAGTACACAATTTAGTATATGATTCATTAGATACTGAGAAGCAAAATTAGGCGCCGTAGGCAGTATGACACGATTCTGTTGACAAAACATTTAGAGGTGTTAACGCGATCCTTAGCTGACATCGCATGTTTTTTTAGGAAATGCGTAGTATATACTATAATGTTCAAATACACGACATATTCCAATTATTCGAGAAAAGTAATTGTTCGAAAATCCAGTTTTCCGTTATTCGAATAAATAAAAAACGGCGATAAACCGGTTTTAATTGGGAATTTCTCTTAAAAAAGAAATCAAGTTTTTTCAATGAAGGAACTAATTACTGTAGTTGTGGAAAACCAATTGATTTCACATAATAAAGCTGTTGTCAGAACTTGAAATCAAAATTTAACTTCAAGAAAAGGATAACACCGACCAACACTATGCTTCCACAGCAATTTCAGATTTTGAATTGTTTAGTTTTTTTTTTGGAGGTTGCAAAGTTCGGAAAAAAAACCAGAAAGTAATTCCGGTTTTTTTTTTCTTCAAAGAAAATTTAAAATTTTATCTACATAAACTAAGAGGGTGGTTCCAAAATTAGTCGACTTAACAGAGAAGGCACAAAAAAGGTGGGAACAATTATCTTTACTTTTCAACACAATCTTCTTTGAGCTCGATACACTTTTTCCAGCTATGTTCAATAGCTTCTATTCCCTGTTTATAGTAAAAACTGTCAGATTGCTTAAAATAGCCATCTACCTCTCCATTGTTGGCAAAGCTTTTAACACCGATCCACTTTTCCAAATTTTGAAATAGAAAATAGTATAAGATGCATGATGAGCAATTCGAACTTTAATTCATTAATTTTCACCATCGCAATAGCGGATGTGTGAATTTAAGCATTGTCTTTATGAAACAACACTTTCTTTTTCGCCAATTTCGGCCCTTTTTCCATATTTTCATCACCTAAATAAACGCTGCAATAAATTAGCATAATATTTGCCGTTGATGGTTTTTCCTTTCCGAAGATAATCAATAAAAGTAATCCAATGTGCATCCTGAAAAAACAAACGCAGTAACCTTGCCTGCAAATGGAACCGTCTTGGCCTTCTTTGGACACGATTCTCCTACTCCATTCCACTGCTTTGACTGTTTCTTTGTCTCAGGTCTCAGGACTCATGTCTCATCCATAATTAGAAATCGACGCAAAAAATCTTCTTTATTGCGGTGAAAAATCGCTAAACAGCGTCTTCACGACGCTGTTTTTGCTCCATTGAAAGCAAGTGCACCACCTATCTTGCGCACAACTTTCCCATCTTCTAATCTTCGGTCAATATACGATGCACAGTACTTTTTTGGAAAGCCTGTCATTTCAGCCAGCCTCCTTTAGAGTAGAATTTAGCTTGGCTTTAACATTGGTTGGACTGAGAACTTTCAAATAGGAATAATATTAAATTACATAACGGTGACCAATTTTGTCCATGTTTACAAATTCACTGAGATCGTTTACATTTGATGGCTCAAATAAAAATACTAAACAACGTGTCGCCTTGAAACTGAAAACATATGTTTTATAAGGTTGTCACTTTTGACCACAATACGTCGAGTCGGTTAGTTTTGGGACCGCCGTCGTAGTTTTAATCTACAATGTAAGTACCATTTTGTTCTATACCCCTCACCTATCGTCCAGCCAACTTTTTGGTCCGAGATTAGAAGACGAACTTTTGCCAACAATACATTGGCATCCTCCTTGATACTGATATTATGAACAAGTTTTGGCTCGGCCCAAGGCAATCTATGCTTCCCAGCAACGCTTTTTTAGTAAACCATTTGTGTTAAAGGAAAAAATGTAAAAAAAAATTTTGTAGAATTTTCCGGAATAAATGAAAATTCGAACGTGCCGGATCAGGACTATAAAGTGATTGTGTTTTTGGGCGAATTCGTAAAGATATGTGTGTTGCCGTGGCGGAAAATAACGCCTTTACGATTTATCACTTCATACCTTTTTCTTTCAGTACTTCATCAATCTCCATCAATTGCTAGAAATACACCTCAGAATGTGTGGTTTGGTACTATCGAAGCGGTTCAAAGTAAACTTCCTCCTTAAAATCCTACAAATTCGACAACATAACATTCTTTTTGTGTACTTCAGCCGTTGATGAAGTATACTCGGGCTAGGATCCATTTTTTGTACCCAGTGGCGACAATACGTTTCTTGCATTTAAACAATAAACAACAATTGCTTATCCGCTTCGTTAATTTGATTTCATTTAGGTCTATCGAGCTTTTTGACGAGCCCAAGTCGTTTCAAATAATTTTGTTGTGCGACACTTTGTGCTCTTCAGTAACTTCTTGAATAAATAAGTGTTTGTTCGGCTGGACAATGACTTTGACTTCATACTCATTTAATTTGATTTAATCTCATTTCGCCGACTATTCCGTTGGCCATATTTAAGCGTTGACCATATAAAGCTGAAATTAATGAACAAATTCTCGCAGGTATGTTCTGTTAAGTCATAGAAGCCACACATATCATTTTGTATTTACCAAAAATATAAATGGTAAAATATGGCGAAAGTACTCTTAAATTAAACTTATCACTGAAAATGTTGTGAGATGTCATAAATTAAAGCTTGAAATACCAGCTGTAACGGCATGACATACAATTTGAACAGCTGAGCTAAAGCAATTCAAAAATGACAAAAGTGTCATCTGTTTGAAAAAAATCGAAATTACTGTATTACTAAACACATGTATTATCATAATTTTTAAAGGCTACTATTGTGTCCGAAGGCAAGACCAATTTTCGTTGTTAATTACGTAGATATATCGATATCTTTCCCAACACTTCATATCGTAAATATCATTAGTGTTTGACACAAATAGTGATTCCAGCCATTTGACGTAACGCGTGATTTTGTGGACCAAAGAAGTTCCGTCAAATTTTGTTTATAAAGTTAAATTTCTGCTGCGAAAACGTTTAGAACGTTGTAGAATAGACGTTGTTGGAAAGAAATCTTTACAAGTGGCATAAACTGTTCAAAGAAGGCTGAGAACGAGCTGAAGACAAAGAGCTCCCAGAATCAACTTCTACTGATGAAAGTCGCGTCCAACGCGTCCGAGATTTAGTGTAACTATAACTTTTACAGCGACAGTACACAAATTTCGGAAAATAGTTTGGGAATCACATACTATTACCTATCCGATATAGTGCTCAAATTTTTTATTTAAAAAAAAAAACATATTTTGTAGGACTGTGAATAGATAAGTTAGAAATGTGTCTGCTATTTCATAACAATTTCTCAGAAATTCTACAAAAATCGAGTTTAAAATCCTTCAGGAATTCTCTTTAATTTGCAAAAAGATTTTCCAAGATATCTCTAAAATCAGAAGCAACACAAAGCAAATGAAAGTATTTTTTTTTTATATCCGAAAATCTACGTTCTGTACTCAGAATGAATTCCAACACTTGGCCAAAAGATGTTGTACAGATGTACCATTGCATAACGTGTTCTGTACCATCTTATCCGAAAAGATCAGGTAAACATATAGACGGAAATTAACAGTTTTGCGTACCGACCAGCGGCTAAGGATTAATCAGGTCATATGTCCCAAATATAGTGAGTAAAACCTCATTCACATGAATCAGTTAACAATCATTTTAATGACGGCATTATTGAAACATGAAATCATACGACCCACAGCTAAAAATAGCAAGTTAGTTTTTGGAGGGGGCTATGTGATATAGCACTTTCCAACAAGGTTCGTCCACGATAATACGAAATCATTATTAAATATAAGTAAATTTCAATGCACTCTGCGAATTTGGGAATCCAACCCATGTGCGGCTAGATAAAAACATGGACCGACACAGTGTGGGGCGTGCGTAATTTAGTTAAACTCGAGCTAGTACTATAGCATATCTGCTAAATATACATACAACAATAAATGGTTGGTCTGACTGACAGACGGACATAGCTAAATCTAGTCAAACACTGATTCTGGCATATATTTTTGAACGTTACACTCATCAATTCTAAACGAATATATCCTAAACATCAAACTATTGCATGGAACAGTTCAAAAAATACTTTAGCTATCTCGTCCGGTTTTAGCTAATTCCGTGCAAAGTTTCTTTGCATTGAACGTGATATTCGTAATGTTACTACTTACACATGACGCATAAAATCATTTGTGGTTGAGTGGTAAAAGGGGGACGGGCAAATTACCCAAAAGTTATTCAATCATGTTGAACAGAACTAGACATTGAATCGGGTAGTGTTTATGCTAATTCTGATCATCAGCTATAAGTTCAAAGACAGAGATTTTGCAAAATGGACCCATCTTTCATGGTAGACAGTAGGCCACCGTTTTAAAAAAATCTGAAACGAGTTTCCAACGTTTTTTCTATGCGATAAACTTTTCTTTCAATAAATAACTTATCCTCAACCCAATGGACGAAGACAAAGTTAAGTGGCGTATTATAATTCGCAGCTATTTTCCCCAAATGCAACACTTTCCATAGAAATGTGAACATAAAAATAATTTTTTAACAAATTCATTTTGTAGAAGAAAATAACCGAAAAAAAACCCTTTTTACAGCAATTTTTCACCGCCTTAGAAAAAGGTTTTTTTTTTAAACAGTTTTGTCAATTTTTTTTTGGTTAATTAAAACTCAATCAATAGGCATTGGAACGAACTATCCCAACTAGTTTATATTTTTAAGGGACCACACTAAATGTGGACATTGTATTTGAAAAACATCAACGCCAGTCTGGCAACGCTGTAAGCTGTTAAATGCCTGTTATCTGAAATGTTATTTATTTGGTGAAATTTTTGCCATTTACGAACATGGATCGTTTAACAACTGAAAAACACGCAAAAATAGTTAAAGCTTACTACAAAAGTGGCGATTCAAACGTGGGCTTTTAATTGAAGAGAATTTTCTTCAGCGATGAAACTCACTTTTCACTCAGTGGTTACGTCAACAAGCAAAATTGTCGCGTATGGAGCTCACAGAACACAGAAATGATTGCGGAAAAACCATTGCATCCGAAAAAATGACTGTTTGGTGCACATTATAGTCTGGGGGTGTGATTAGGCCGCATTGTTTCGAAAATGATGCAAGAGGAACCTCAAAAGGATCCACTGCTGCAACCAACTAAGAAGCGGTCATTAAAATTACATTGTATTTCGTGCATAATAGCAAGGCCCAAGCATTATAACGAAATAAAAGTTTCACCGAAATCATAGCCTTGTGTGTGTTTTATTTGATTTTACTTTTGGAACCGAAAAATGCATAACCCCATACTATTCATGACAGGAAATCTAATAAAATCGATATGAGAAGAACTTGTACTTGACAGTGCCATTCGTCTGACAATGAGTTGGTACATCGTTCACAAGAATATGAACTGTAAGTATCGCAAGTGGCAAAAGTGCTATTGAGATATTTATTATATTATTTTATTTATTTATTATATTATTATATTTATTTATTAAAATAAAACTTTTCCATAAAACTTTCCATTACAAGTACATTCAGTCAAAAATGTAGAGAGAATTAATTGATCATTTAAAAAAGCCACCTAAACCAGTTTATATCAGGCACGTTTTGCGATTTTTACAATGGGTAAAAATATCGAACGAAGAATTTGTCCCCAATTTTTTTTATGTATGAATGCCGAATCAACTTTATCAAAAACAGTGGTACAGTGCATTCGACAGTCGAGATGTAGTGAAAGTTTAGCCTCGGTATGGTTGGCCATCAACGTCTTCAACTGAAGTTAAATAACATTGAAAAGTGAAGGAGAAGGTCATAAGTTTGAGAAAAACAGCTGCTGAACTTTCTGTGTCTCATTGGTCACGCGGGTTGTGGTTGATACCAAAATCGCTGGTAGAGACTTTGTGCTCGAATGTGCAAACGGGTGCTACAGATCCATAGATTGGCAGAGGTGGTAAGATAGGCCTCACCTCCGCCAATGGAGGTTATGTTCCATACTAGTATAATTAATTTGGTATCTCCTGGCTGCGAAGAAAGGGTTGACAATATGCGATAGTAAAAAAATTTTCAGCCCCTTTTCCTAGATAGCCCAAGTTTTACTTGGCTATCCCAGGGGGCGTTGGCAATCGCATTGTAATATGCACAGTGTGTCGCACACCGTGGGTAAGGCCTTCACGGCGAGACTCACGTTAAACCCTTGTGGACTTCTGTGTCTCATTGGTATGAAACGCTTGCCGCCTGACTAGTTCCGAAAGACATGCATTTTCTACAAAAACTCAATCGCATAAAGGTTGCTGCAGACATGCTACAACGAGTCAATTCGAACGCCACATTCTAGAAACGCATTAAGACTAATGATGAGAAATGGTTTTACTAGTTTCACGTACAAATCAGTTAACAAACAATGACACTTTTCACAGGTGTTAGAGCCGATCAAAAGTCAAGGTAATGTTGGTTGTTTTCATTAAACATAGATTATTATCCGGGCTTTACGCGGCGTTCGCGGGAGCACAATGAGAAAAAACTTATGGATTTTACCATAAAAAGCCAGAAATGTCATCAAATAACCATGGAATATCCTGACATGACTTCGACTAACTTTTTCTCCCTCTAAGATATGAGTTGATAAAAGTATAAAAAAGAACTGAATTCTTTTCCGAAAATTGCGTTTGATGTTCTGAAGATTGGATTATTCGTTTGCATAATTTTATCATTTGGGAAAGATCGTACTTTGAAAGCGAGACAATACATTGGAATGGATAATAAATATTTTGTGTGTTTTATTGAACAAAATCTTTGCTATTTCGTTAACAGAATGTTTTCAAAGTCTAATTTTAGTACTGCCGCATTATTTTACCCATAATCTAAAGTACTTTAATGAGAATATGAAATATGATTGACATCATTAAATCAAACACCACTTTTCACAATTCATATCGTCGGAGGCGTGAAATTTTGCTAAAAGGTTTTATTCAATACAAATACGATTTATTTACGTTACAAATAACTGAGCAATGCGATACGAAAGCATTATTTCTTTTTCAATTCTGCGTTAAATTGTTCTTCTGCAAAATTAGTCCCTTCGATTCGTTAAACAAATATATTTATCGCTTTAAACAAATGAGTCAATTAAACTTATTTCGAATTATTATTCGTATATCCAATTACAAATAAAAAAAAAATGGGCAAGTTCGTTTTCATTAATAATTATTTCCAAGTTTTCTGCCGCTTATAAAGCGGCAACAATACTTTAATTGCTGCTAAAAGTTTTTGAAAAATGTACCACAAGATATATACGAGTAACGATAAGCGAATATTGAAATTGAAATGTATTTTTAATTGAGCGGCAGTAGAATTTTATAATATCTATAAATACTACTGGTATTTAGACACGCTACTTTTGCGGTATTTTATTGTAAAATAATTACCAAGTTATGGAAAGGTTATGGTGTGAAATATTTATAAGCGAATTTGAAATGATTTCAAATATAAAATATTTTATATGGAAAACTTCACAAATACAATTATAGTTTTTACAGAAGAAACAAAAAACATTTTGAAACGTACAGGTTGGACAACCAAATTTTCTTTGGAATCTTTAGGAATCGCTTTTATTCATCGGAGAGTCAACATTTCTGTGAACATGACTTTTAGTGAAATCTACCACAATCAATAAAAAAATCGAGTTTTTAATGCTTTGTTAGGTGCGTGGGTTTGGTTTTTAGTTAATTATATGTGATGGAGTTGGCACAGCACACTTCGTTTATAAACATGCTGTATAATATAATGGTAAATCGTATGTCACCTCTGAGAATATTTGTTCTTTACTCTCGATCAACGAGTTAAGTCACCAAGTCACACATTTTTGTATATGCCATCTTCTTAGGGATTCTTACAACTCAAATTACTTACAAAATTAAGATATAGTCTTTAAGCAAAAAAATTAAAGAAAAAATCATCACCTCGAATATCCGCTATATCTTCCATATTTGGCCTCAGGCAGAATTGCAGTGAAAATCCCCCAAAAAACACTTTATCCTGACCTTATGGTATTGCAAACAGAAAGTCTATACAGTAAGTCCAATAACTTTCATGGGTCTCCTGATCTTATTTACCCGACCTTATGGTATTGCAAACAGAGCGTCTATACAATAAATCCAATAACTTTTGATGACTTAAAGCAATGCATTTGAACGATAATTAAGGCTATTTATTGTCCCTGCTGTAATAAACAACTATGTAGCAAATACGCCACCGAACATGGAGGCCATTTAAATACAATTACTTTTAAAAGTCCTTAAAAAGGATAATTTTTATAAACCAAAAAAAAAAAATGAAGTTTCTTAACTTAGTAACATTACTCAGCCAACCCGCAGATGTATCTCTACATATCCGTTTATGAATCTTCAAGAAGATTCGAGAATTAGTCTAATTTGGTCTCCTTATAAAAGAGTACAAAAAGAAAAAAAAAAGGACGACTCCAGAGATCCCAATACTGGGATTGACCAAAGAGGGGACATTTTCAAAATTCCTTGAAATTACATTTTCTTTTTAGATTTTCGGAAAAGCTGAAGTTTACATATTGAAGTATACCAATATACAATACATACGATACAATACCTCACTTTCAATAAATACTATAATTTTTTTTCAGACTAATTCCGGCTTTAATGCCGGTCTTCCTAACTAATAGCTTTTCTTGGATGGGTTCTCAAAAATGGCTCGAAGAACCTGTTCCAAAACCAAGATTTAAAAGGCAATACAGGGGCGTTTTAGGGAAATAAATATTAAGGGAAATAAATATTTTTAAAGGAAATAAATATTTCATACAAAACTGAAATGTTGACGAACTTAAGTTCTGAGTAGGATCCTCCAGATGTAGTGTTGGCTGCACAGTAGAGATCCAACGCGTGTTGCTTAGAAAACATTTTTCAAACATATTGGCAAAGTTTGGTTACTGCATTGATTGCGATGATAACATAAGGTGCAGTAAAAGGAAATTTCTAGTTTTTGCATGGCATTTAAGGCTCTATTTACCATAATTAGAATGACCCGATTTAGCTCAAAACATTCACAGTTTTCTTCGATAACTTGTTGGCATTTTGTCCATTACGCCTCTCTCATAAAAGCCCTCGTCTATCCCTATTGTACAAAAAATCTGGGGCAGTCGTTTTCATGCGCTTCTCTTTAAGCACATTTTCACCAGCAAATTCACTCAGCACAGTCCGGACTATGATATGGAAGCATAAAAACCCCCCGAATCACTAATGATGTACTCGCATGTGGTTTGACAATGTTCTGATGGAACACAATCCTCTCCTATTGGATTGCCGCTTCTGCACGACTGATACTTTCAGAGAGCAGGGAAGTGGCTCATATCAGACTCTCTCAGATTCTCTGCTAATACCACCAAACACACAGCAAAATCTTCCTGACCGTCAATTCTGGCTTGATCACTGTTTGCGCCGGTTAACCGAGGTTCAATTACGGTCGTTCTCTTCACCAGTCACCGTCCGCTTCAGGTAAGGTTTGATTTAATTACGATTCAACAACGATCTGAAGACAGGAATTCTGTCCTTGAGATTTTTTTGTTAACACGTGTGGCTCCCATACATCGAGCTCCTTTTTGTATTCAACCTTATTCAAGTATCCGCAGGACTTGACGATTGATATTCTTCTGTCGTCATTTTCAATAATTGGCCTTCCAGAGGGTGGTGAATTTTTGACATCAAAATTACTGAAAGGGAATCGACGAAACCAAAGTTCCACACCATTGGCTATTACAGTATTAGGATCATAAACGATGTTCACATTTTTAGGAAATTTACTTTTAAATTCAGACAAAATCGGAGGTAAAATATTGCTATTTATAAAAATTCTAGTTGGTTTTTGACAGGTATTTGATCACAGTACTATCATCGAAATCAACGCAAAACCCTCAATTTTGGAAAGAACAGAATATTTTAGACTCCAATGTGCAGCGCCTGATTCATCTGGATGACAATACTTCAGGGTCTTCTACTTTCCTAAAAATGTGTGTCTAAATGGCAAAAGTAGCTCAAAAAAAGGAAATACAAAGCCAAAGAATTTTGGGATATTTATTCGAAATTTAACAAAAACCACAAAGGGAGAAACACCATCAAGTTTAAGTAAAATAACCCACAAAATATGTATTCCTCTTTTACTTATAATCTGTATTCTCTTCCAAATAGTTATAGTTTCCTTTGACAATACATTATATTTAATAATGTCAACAGCTTGCCAAACTGTATCGCACTAACTTTTTTTCTTTATTTGTTCGTTCTAATTACAGAATTACATTATGTGAGTGAGCTGACTGCCGAGTGCCTTCCACAATGCCTAGTAATGCCTACATAGACTCTGGTCAGAAGCTACAAACCAGAGTGTGGAAATATAAATGTTATGATTACCTGATGATGAATTGGAAATATTTTTGATAAACATATTGTTACGATACGTTTTATAAAAAAAAAAAGAGGAAAAAAAAAAAAAAAAAAAAAAAAAAAAAATAAACGACACTGAAAAAAATTAACTACTTTTCTGGAAAGAAGGTGATACACTAAAAAAAAAAAACAAAATTATAATAAAAAGATTTTAATATTATAAATACGAAATGCATGAAAATTATAACAATATTTACACTATTAATAAATATATATTTTTCCTGAAAATATATACATTTAAAGTTTTGTAGACAAAACATCAAAAAACAATAAAATACAATACTTTATATATTCGTAATAAGAGTTGTGATCATTGACTAAGCAATCAAATAATTTTAGCAATTTTATATAGAATTTTTAAAAGTTTTTTTTTTTTTGTAAAGAATTTACATTTTATAAAGAAGAAGAAGAAAATATATATAAAAAATTTAAAAAACTACTAAACCACAGTAGTGATCCTTATAGAGTTAGTTTGTTAGATAACTATTTATCTCGATCTAATAAGAATTTATATACACATCTGATAACTAACATTGACCACTACTGTAGTTTCAATGCAACTTTTCATTAGTTGCTATTATATTTAAATAAAAAAGCATTTAATATTGAGTTTCCTTTTTTCTATTTTTTATTTAATTTAAGCTTAAATTTTTTTTAGAAAAATTTTTTATTCTTTTATACGAAATTCAAATATAGTTTATATTTTATTTTATTTAATATCACTTAGGTTCTTATTATTATTATTTTTTTTTAATTTGACTTATTCATTTATAAGTGCTTTTTATTACATTTAGTTTTTTTAATTTTTTATTCGTTTGTAATTTAATTTGTAAAAGGCGAACAATTAATGTGTTTGCAATATTTTCTGCTTAAACAAATACATTTCTATAAATATATTTAATTAATGATCATTTTACTTTTCCATTAAGTCTAGTATGAAAAACTTCTCTTAAGTTTATATTATACATAAAATATTATTTGTAATTTTTAATGACAAAACGAACATTTGAGTAAATATGATAACAATAAAAAGACGAACTAAAATGAAAACAAGATGTGAAATTTGTTTATACATTAACAACGCAGTCAAGGGAGCGGAGATTGGGTGGTCAAGCATGTCTGTTTTGTTGCTTGTGTAAATACGATATTAGTTAACATTTTCATGGAATGAAATTGTGTCATTATTTCAACACGAAACATGCATAAGCAATCGGTCATACTTGAGGTAAGTATAATTTCCTTGTATATCTGCGAAAACCAGGGTGCAGCGAAATAACAAGGTTTGCAGACACAGTTCTCCACATGAAGTACGAATACGCTAGAGTTTTTTAAAACTATTCCTATAACCAATATAGTATTCAAATACTGGCTCTTTTCTGAAAGTCGGTTTTCGCGTTAGGACAATAAAGACTTTTATAAGAATTGAGCGCTATGAGAAGTACCCCATTTTAAACTTAATGGTAATATTTGACTACCGCGCCACTGCCGTAAACAAAATTAATTTTTTTTTAAATCTAGTTCTTTAAAACTCGCAACGTAACTGCAATCGTATGTATGATATATGAGCCTAGAAGTACCGCACAAATATTGATATTTTGGACCAAAAATGAATGAGTTTCCTATAGAGTTACCAAAATACTGCATATCTTATAATACCAGGTTATTAATTTGTCGGTTTCAAAAGTAAAGTTAAACAAAACACACATAACGCTATAATTTCGATGAAATTTTAATTTCAATGTAATGTTTGGGCCTTGCCATTACAAAGTCATTTAATTGACCGCCTCTGGATTGGTTATAGCAGTGAATCCTTTTAAGGTAGTTTTCGACACCTTCTTTGCACATTTCGGGCAGTATATCGGCGATAACTGGACTAATTTTGGTTTTCAAATGCTGCAAGCTTTGGGGATTACCCGCGTAAACACGGCCTTTGACGTAGTCCCATAAAAAAAGTTTAACAGCGTCAAATTGCATGCTCTTGGTGGCCAATTGGCGTCGTTAGAATTTAAAATTCCACTTTCTGGAAACTTCCTCTGCACTAAAGCCAAAATCGGTCGTCCAGTTCATAATCTTCAATTGCAGGCCAAAAAAAGCCAGTTATCATACGGCCATAGTGCTCTAAATTGAAATTCGGATTATCCACCACACTTTCACTAACAGATATTTTTGGCAGTGCGTACATTGTAATGATGCACAGGCCTAATTAAATCCGTAACACTTCCAGTCTCTTCAAATTCCTTTATAATCTTGCCAATTTCTCCCACAGTAAGTCGATTATGATGATCACAATCACCCCGTAATGCGCGAAAAGTGCTCACGTTTGAATTACCGCTTTTAAAGCAAGTTTTAACTATTTTTACGCGTCCATCGGTTATTAAATGATCCATATTCGTGAATGACAAGCATTTCACTAAATAAATAACACTTCAGATGACAGGTATTTAACAACTGACAGCCTTGCCAGACCGGCAGTTTCGAAACCACTAAATGGAAAGCATGTATAAGATGTAATACGGAGAAATTCATTTTTTTTTTAAATATTACTTTAGTAATTTGCACCTCGCGTTATGTAAAGGCGACTGGGTGCGCTAGAAAAATGATTAGAAAACTAAGATCTCGTACTCAAAAAACTACTTAGACAGTTTTGCGATTGCTTAATTCAGTTTTTTTTAAGCGCGCATCAAATATGGATACCAGCAAAGAAAACATATGATATATGTATAGGTATATTACAGATTTTCTTCGATAAAGGTGAAAGCAATACCGTAACAATCGATCACTCAATTTTGGTTTCCTCGATACCGCTTCGGTAAGCGTAAGATCAAAGATGTTTTGATATTAGGAAGGTCAATTGTCGAAAATGTCGACAGAATAATGGAAATTATCAACTCGGACCATCATGAAAGCACGGTTCCGATTGCCCAAAGACTATTGATTGCACAGAAACCGTTTGGAACCACTTGCATAAGAGTGGATACAAAAAGAAGTTCAATGTATGGATTTAATGAAGTTGGAGATTTCGCAAGAATACGATTTTGGGCTGAAAATGGAACGAATTGTTCCACCTTGTCTGGTGTCTCCCATACAAATTGACCAACTTTCCAAAATTCAATCTTTCCTCTACTTTAAAATTAGCTGGCTGCAATAGCCTACATTTTTGTCCTTTCTGCATAAAAATTGTGAAAAATAGACCAACTAACCACGCCTCCTCTGGTGCCTCCTGTAAAAATGACCGATTTAACCCATATATTCATAATTTCATATATTGTAAGCAGTAGAACTGGTTTCAGTCAAATTTTGCATACATCATGCGTTCGGTGAATTATGTTATGATACTGCAAAGAGAAATTTACCAATTTCTGCAATTTCTAATTTTCTGGGCTGCTGTAGCCCAGATTGTTGTTTGTTATACTAATTTAAAATTCCCTATAGACCATGAGGAAAAAACCGACCTTGTCACTACGCGTCCTATGATAACTCCCTTACAAGCAACCTAATTTAACTGATGTACGAGGTGTGTCAAAAAACTAAGGTGAATTTCCAAATTTTGCGGGCTACGTACATTCGACTTTCGATTATTATTTGGTTTTTTTTATTCGCACCTTATTTTTGAAACACACCTCGTATTCCTTGACTCACGTCTTCTATTTACAGCGGCATTTGGTAAACTCAGTTCTGCGAATGAAATTTATTTGTATTAGCATATCCCCTTAGGGTATCAAACATACAAGTTGACCGATTTACCTAAATTTAGTGATTCGTCTGTAGGTTCTAAGCGGAGGATTTTGCTTCTTTTGTTGTGTTTTAATTAAGAGTATTTATTATCAAAAACATTGAGTGAAGGAATATCGAAGCAAGTTAGTTCATCTGACTGAAATTTCTGAACTGGTTTCTTTCATTTTACATGGTTTTGAGTTCACTACGTACGTTGCAGAATTAATACGTAATACGTGTTTAATAATACATTTTTAAAATGCTGATTAAGACCGTTTCAAAATGTTCTCTTTACGAGGGAATTTGTAGACACCAAAAACAAAAATAAAAAATTGTTCAATTTCAGCTTATTTGATAGTTAGTCAATGTTTTTTAAAACCTGCAACGACGCGAGATAAGCGTAGATAGTAAAATTAAGATATAGTAAAAAAGCATAAAGAAGATAATTTCAATAACATATTTTTGCATCCCAGCAGTGATATATATCAAGATATCATGCAACGAAATTTTTAAAAATGGAAACACACTACAGTGGCCAATCTAATTTTAATATCAAAATAAAATAATACCAAAATATGTTTTAGACTACCCGTGTTGGATCTGCTATATTTTGGGAGATATCTCTTTAATTTTATCACAAATATTTCTATATCTGCAAAAATATTTTTTTTTTAAATTTCTGAAATTTCCATCTCAATGTAGAGCAAGAGAAATTCGAAAATCGTTGTTTTTTCTAAGAATCACCCAGAATAAATATTAAATAAACAGTGAGAATGGCTTTATTGTTTTACATAGCATTTTCCTTTAATATCCATACACTTTGCATGACTTCGAGCGCTTCTTTCGCCACTATCATTATTCTAAGATTTTGCCAAATTATAACCCCAAATCTTTTTTAAAGCTAAACGATGCAACAATTTATGTATGTTAATGGCACTATTGACTAATGTTTTCATAATCTTATAGCATGTCAGATGACTATCTAGCGTTATCAGTTTTCGTACAACTTTAATGTTTTCCGATACAACGATTAATTTTGGAGAGCCATCACAAAATTCGTCCTTGCGTTAAAGAACCAGAGCAATTAAACTCACAATACCAGAGTTTCACAGAAGCAATAGATGGGGCTTCATTGTAACCGACAGCATATCTAGAACATACGTTCCCTCAACAAAAATAGGTGGGTTGATCGTTTAAAAAGCCCGCTTACAGAAATTATCGAAATTCCATCTGTCGTTTAGTTCGCGCTCAATTTCATCAGGTTCATCGAAGTGTGTTTTTTGAATAAAAATATCGTGTGGCGGACCGCTGAAAATGTTAAAGAACATTTACAGTGAATCAAAAACACGTGCATATGAGTGTTACAGTGCATTTTGAAGCGACCAATATGTCGGTCTACTTTGAATTGAACAAATAATAAATTTGAATGAATAATAAATATTCCCGTACTTTTTTCCTGTCCTTTTTTGATGATCTTAAGCTGAGGAAAATTATACTAAATATTTCGGATCTTTGCTTTATACACAAATTACAAAACAAATCTCCTACATTTCGGTAAAGGGTTATAGGATGAAGATATTCCGAACTCAGTTCATCGACTGTAATTTCTGTAAGGATTTGTTATATAAGTAATTTTCGTTACACTAATAATTTAAATACTCTTGAAATAAAAGATTTTTAAAGAAGATACAAGTTCGATTATTTAAATGCAAATAACGCTAATTATCTTAGTTATATAAAACTAAACTGCATTTTTTACCATTCAATCTAAAATATTTTCTGGAAAAATCAGTAAACGCAAAATAAATTATCATGACACTACTTTGTTCAATGACATTTGTAATATGATGTGATTTGCCCTCATTATCACCGTACACATCTAGTTCCATATTCCCGGCCCAGTTTACATTTTCCCCAAAGACGTTTATGTAGTCATTCCCTCTCTTCATACACTATTGACATTTAACAGGATCGCTCTCACAAATTTCAGTTTGGAAAAAAATGTTCCTAGACTTTAAAATAAACATTGCAAGATTTCGACGATGTATAAACAAAAAACAAATCGGCTCATTATTATAAACACTTAATTTTGTAGCAGCAACAAATGGACTTTATGTAAATTCATCTTATGCAAAGTTTTGAATTTCTGTCATCATTAACGTTTTTGCTCTTTAGATATACAAACGAGATTTCTTTGTAAACAAATATCTTGTGCAAATCGTCGAATAGGAGAATACGAGTATCGAGCAGACCAATATTAAATTACTTGAAAGACAAGAAATTTCAGTTCAAGTGATCACGAATATTAGTCAACACAAAATGAAGCGCGTGCGCACATATACATTGCTGATAAGGGAAGAATATGTAGCTCTTTTTGTTAGTATAAAACTCGAATACGAAGAACGTGTGTTTGAAATTAAAAATATTTTTTTAAAGATTTGCAACAGACTTAATTTCTGCATATATCTAGTTAAAGGGGAAAGAATGGAGGAATTTCTAACTTCGGTTCTCGGACAAGTATTTGCAGATAATGCCTTCGGCCATTCGTCTTATGATAGCTAAAGTGAGAAGGCACCGATGAGTATGAGGCAAGTAGGCAACATATTTTATTGAAACTCTAGTGCAGTTTCCAGCCTAGTGCAATTTGCAGCCGCAACAGATGGATCGGATGCGATGGACTGACAAGGCGCTCATTTAAAACAAGACGTCATAGAAACATAAAGAAAACCACAAAAAAAGAAGAGATTTGACACCTTGTTTCGCCGTTCAGACCCGTTAGACGCTATCCATATCAAAGTAAAATTTTTTCTATCGCGCTGATGAAAGGCATTGATGTGGAAACCAAAGATAAATCCTTTGAGTTCCTAGAAGAAGCTTACGAACGCTGCCCTTGTCATGAATTGTTCTGGGAGATATTAATGACAAAGTAGGAGTTGTATGTAGATGCTCTTATTCCAACGGTACATAATGTGACAGTAGGGGATGCAGAGTCCAGCATTAAGACATACACAAGGCAATTTGGCTGTCTTCTGATCATAACACGAGGAACCAGATTGAATAGAGGGAAGGCATTTTTCTAGTGTCATTAGACATGCCTATGATTCATGACGATATGATAGAGCAGAGCGAAAAACGTGCGTGACCTGGTAAAAAGGAGATAAACGTCGCTTAGTTTCATAACCACAACCTGCTCCACCAAACTCTCTCCGAACTACTGCAATAACTGCCGCAAAACCCGTACTTGGGTATGGACAAACCCCGATACGGTGAAACTAAGAATGCTGCATACAGGGCAGCCTGCAGCCTATTGTAACGCGTGCCATTAAGGAACGCTACAAGGAGAAGAGAAACGAATTTTTGGACTTGGCGTAAAGACAACAAAGCTACGAGTGCTGACGTTCCGCCGATAGGGCTGTTCAATACCGGTGACGATGACCTGATAAACAGCACGCACCAGCTCGTAAACACGATTTGGATCGATAAAAAACAGGGTTGCACACGATTCATGCTACAAACTCAAAATGGGGGCCAATGGGGACCGTTATTTAAAGATGTTGAAACAGTTTTTTAACCAGAAGTTCGTGTCCGTTTCAACAGCATTTCGTTCCAGCAAGATGGAGCAACTGCACATAGAGCCAGAACGATTATGGCGGAGCTTCAACGAAAATTCCTTAACAAATTAATATCCAGAAACTCCACTTTCTGCTGGCCCCCAAAGTCACCTGACCTGACTGCACCAGATTTTTTTATGCGGTTATGTCAAGCAAGAGATGTACAAAACGAAACCAAGAAATTTGACTGAATTGAAACAGTTCATTAAAACAATAACTGAGGCGATCCCAACTTCAACCCTTCAGGTCGCAATGAATATTTTTCTGATTAGATGTCGCATATGCGTAAATGAGCATGGAGTTCTTTTACGGCCTTTCATCCTTAAAACGAATTATTTACATAAAACAAAATTAAATTTTCTGTACAATAAAAAAGAAAAATAAATTAAATATATTGATTAAAAAAAGTTATTTGAATTTCTTAATGTAGCGCAATTGATGCGCCACCCTATACATGCCTGATAATTGCAATTGAGAGCACAATGTCCTGCGTTTAAAAAAATGTATGTGTAACAATTATTGCGATATCAGTCTTTCGCTCATCACTTATAAGGCTCTGTCTGTGTAGTGTAATATACAAAAGACTTAAGCCAATTCTATCTGACCTGTTTGGTCCTTATCAGTGTGTCTTTAGACCTAATAAATCAACAACTGACCAGATATTCACACTATAGGAAATTCTGAAGAAGATCCAAGAAAAATAGATC
The DNA here is from genome assembly GCA_019455685.1 of Philornis downsi. Classification (NCBI taxonomy): domain Eukaryota; kingdom Metazoa; phylum Arthropoda; class Insecta; order Diptera; family Muscidae; genus Philornis; species Philornis downsi. Next base: position 193,436 of record JAHXMU010000075.1, read on the forward strand.
GACTAGATATTGCGAGTCGATTATAAAGATGCTTCGACGGTCCTCATACGGACAACTGTATGAAATGATAACCAGTTTTTTCGTGCCTAGAATTGAAGAAATAAATGTGGAGGGCATGTGGTTTCAACAATACGGCGCCACATGTCATACAGCCAGATAAACAATTCAATTGCTGCATCAGTCATTTAAATCTTGCGTTCTTGTTGGGACACCCTTTATATACCCCCACATTGATGTGGTCTATATATCAAAATATAGTGATCGTATTGGCTGCGGATGGGCTCAAACTCTCCAGCACGGAAAGCCGAAAACTTTTAATTAATTTCTACGTGCGGAATATGACAGATAATGGTAATATAGTGACAGATAATGTGAAATATAGTTAATATTTTATATATTAGATATATATATATATTTATGTTGTATATACCTATATAATATATTATATTATATTTATATATATTATATTTAATATATTATTGGCATATACAGGGTTGCCCATATTCGACGGACCCATCTGGCAACGCCATAACTTTTGACAGAGATGTCAGATCGCTTAATGACATACCGCGTTTGAAGCGTCAGTCCAAGCAGATTTTTACCATGGAACAATACACGCCACTCGAGCGCTCTGAAATAGTTGAAATTTACATTCAACAGAAGAAGTCAATTGTGAAAACTCAACGTGCTTTTAAAATATTAAAAAATGTGAGAAGTGCGCCTTCTAAGAACACCATTAAGCGTTTATACGAAAACTTTTCGACTGGTGAGGCTCTTTCTAATCCGAAGAGGCCAAATAAAAGTCGACCAAGGCGATCGGCCGAGAATATCGCTGCCGTACGAGCCAGTGTTGAGAGGTCCCCAAGAACATCCCAAAAACGCCGTTCTCAGCAGTTGGACATGGCTCGGTCCACTTTACAACGGATTATTCGCGTTGATTTGCATTTGTTCCCGTACAAAATTCAATTGACACAAAGATTGTTGTCTGCGGACAAGCCTCGTCGATTGGAATGGGCCCAACGAGTCATCGAAATGGCCGATGACGACGAGCAATTTTGGAACAAAATTATCATGTCCGATGAAGCCCATTTCACATTGAATGGGACTGTATATAAGCAAAATTGCCGTATTTACGCCACTGAAAATCCTCAGGAGATTCAAGAATTGCCTCTTCATGACGAAAAAGTCACAGTTTGGTGCGGCGTTAGTGCGAAAACGGTCATTGGGCCGTTTTTCTTCCAAAATGAAAATGGCCATGCTGTTACCATCAACCAGGAGCGTTATCGCGACATGATGACCAATTTTGTGATGCCAATTATTCGTCGAAAGCGTATGAGGCAGTTCTGGTTTCAACAAGACGGCGCTCCACCGCACACAAGTCGCATAACAATCGATTTTCTGAAGAATTTGTTTCCGGGCCGTTTGATGTCGAAAAGTGGTGATTTGGACTGGCCACCGCGTTCGCCCGATTTGACGCCCGCTGACTTCTTCTTGTGGGGACATTTGAAGTCAAAGGATTACGTTAACAAGCTAAGGACCGTAGAAGAGCTCAAGGACAACATTAGTGAAGAAATAGCCGCTATTCCGGCCGAAATGTTGGCGAAAACGATGGAAAATGCTGCAAAAAGGGCACAATACGCCATCAACGCCAGAGGCGGCCATTTGAGAGATATCATATTCAAAAATTGATGTAAACAAATCTACTTGGAACAAATTAAATGAATAAGATTGCCAACCGCCAAATTTTTATTTTTTTCTTTGATTTTTTTTTTTAAACATGGATCCGCCGAATATGGGCAACCCTGTATAGGGTTATCCATTTAGTGGTTTCAAAACCGCCGGTCTGGGAAAGCTGTCAGCTTTTAAATACCTGTCATTTGAAGTGTTATTTATTTAGTAAAAGGTTTGGCATTTACGAATACGGATCGTTTAACAACTGCAAAACGCATAAAAATATTTAAAATCAATTCAATTTCAATAAATTGCATCATAAAAACTGACCATCTCTGTCAACTAGCCAGTGTTAACAACTCTTAGGTAATAATTGCAAAGATTTTTGTGGTTAACAACTGCCAACCGAAATTGTTTCCCACGTTTAAATGAAACTAATTTTAAATGTATTGTAAACGTTTACAAATAAACACCATACCCCGTATTTTTTTTTTTTTTTTTTTTTGTTGTAAACAAACTTTGATTACATTTATCATAAGTAAACATATTCTTGTGCCAGATCGTACAAATGTACCCGATCGTTGGGTTGCGGAACACATAAATACTATACGGATATGTTACATATTTGTATGATTTGATCCCCACATAGGGCAGAGAAATTGAAATGAAAATAAATTTAGTTTCGCTCAACACCAGAGAAAATGATATCACATTGCGAATTGACAACGACGATGATGATGAGGTTGATGATGATACTTTATTAAGTTCCCAATAAATAACATGCGGCAGTAATTTGTGGTCATGATGGGGGATTATCAACATCATATGGGGATGTGGATACATAAATATATATAACAAGAACACACTCGAAAATCGATGTAGGATATTACGTTCTAAAATGTTTATAGAAATTTCATAGATTATCTTAGTGAATAAAACATTTGATGGTTTAAACCGTTTCCGATTAAAATTTAAAACATTGATGAAAAAGACAACATTCACTTCCTTGTAAGATTTGCAACTATGGATATTTTCTTGTCAAGGGCTTGATATCTTTTCAATTTTTTGTATATATACTACAAGCTTATTCAATTTTATATTAAGGGTGATACAAATCTGCTTCGTAACTAGAATTTCCGAAATGAGAGGCTTTAATCTAATAAGTCCATTGTAATTCAACTACAAGAACAATAAAATAATTTTCTATTAAACACTCTCAAAGGTGATGAAATCCCCAAGCATCTCGCAAGGGTATCATTTCGAGCGTATTTCTAGCCAAGAACTCTACGTGGAATTAAGTGTGATGCCAGGTACTTTTGCTTTGCACCGTAACTCGGTTACATCCAAGGAAAGTATTGATATTTCTCTTATAGTGCATCAACTTCCGACTACTAGCTCTTATTAAAGATATAAACATGAATTAAAAGCAATTTCATATTCAATATCTTCAATTCCAAGAAAGTTTTGAAGTTTCGAAATTATACGCCTTTTCCTTCTATCCAGTTTACTGGTTTCCCAATTTTTTGCTCGAGTGTAACAAAAATATTATAAACCCATGTGCAGCAATATCACTTTTCCAGTTTAAAATGATTTATGAAAATTTTGTGGCCTTGGCATCTAAAATCGCACAAAAAGATTTCGAGCTACTTTGATGAGTTGTTTTGCAGGTGTTCTACAGCATCATAAGCTACTGACAATTTATTTTGTTTATATAAAACAACAAAATTAAATATTAGATTTGTAGCAGCAGGGGTGTAACCCGATCTGTACCACTCACAAACTTGTGAATTGACAGTAAATCCCAGGGGAACGATGACTGTTATGAAATAAACTGGATCTTATTTAACGTCATGACGATTTTATAATAAATGGATATACAGATTGGTTAATTGATTTGCAAAGGGGTGCAAAAAAATTGAATAAGCACAATAACATCAAGGGTGGAGAATAGAAACACATTTGTTTTACGAGTATATTGGCGAGACAACATAGACTTCGTGTTATATTATTGAACGGGTATGCGGTATAAAGAATAGAAATTACTGCAATTCGCAAATCTATTCGATACTAATAGGAAAGTGGAAAATTTGCCTTCCTTTTTTCGATACTCAAATAATAGTGTAAAATGACCTTTCAGATATTCTACGCTCATATGAGAGCGCATAATCTCCCTTATTTACTCTCTCTCTCTCTCTCTATCTCCCTCTCTCTTTCTCTCTCTCCTCTCTCTCTCTCTCTCTCTCTCTCTATCTCTCTCTATCTCTCTCTATCTCCCTCTCTCTATCTCTCTCTCTCTCTCATTCTTTGATTGTCGAATACAGCCACGAAATCTGTTTTGAAATCAACACCACCTCGAGTTGATCAGATCATCAATAAAAACATAACTCAAGCAGATTCTAAGATATTGGCAAATTAAAATATTAATGTTCGCCGAAGCCGCAACCCAAATCAAGGCAGAATATATGCACATCGCCCGACGGAAAACAAATGCTTAACGTCCGACAAAGACAAATTTATAATTTCAATTAATATTTGATGGCCCAGATTCCGTCGATGATTTTAGAAATAGCATATGGGACCTTGATAATTGGAATAAGTTCGAAAATTTTTTTATTTTTGCTAGCTTAAGAGTCAGTACATGTTATGTGTTTTCAAGTGCTGATACTTATCGACATATCAGATACTACGATGTAAGAAATATTTAAATGAGGCTATTAGCACAAATGGTGCCAAAACATTCTCTTTAACATTTTTTTTATTTTCCGTTTCCCGGACACACTTTTTTTCTTAGTTTTGTCAATAGAGAACAACACTGGGTTGTGCGTCGAATAACCGAAAACGGAATTTCCGAAAAAAAAAGTTTCCTGAAAAGGTCCAGTATTTGAATGAACACTTTGATGTGCCTTATTATAATAGAATTGTACCACTTTACAATATCGGACGAATTTTGAAAAAAATGCCATTCTCGTCCCCGTTTCTAACTTCCATTTTCAAATTTTCACAATTTTATAATAAAATCAAGTTTTTCACCTGGTTTACTACTGTGTCCAAAAAGTGAGACCGATTTTCAACCTAAATTGCTAAGTTCGTAGTGACAGACCTCTGTGCGACATTTTACATCATAAATGTCATTAGTGTTTGAGCTGTCCTCGACTTCGGTACGAAGAGTGATTTTCTGAAGCAAAGAAGTTGTGTTAAATTTTGAATGTGAAAAAATTGGATTTCTACTGCGGAATAATATTGATGAATAAACTTTGTTAAAAAGAAGCGTTAACAAGTAAGTCAAGTTAAGAAGTTAACAAGGAAGTCAATATGAAAGCCACATTCAATAAATTCGAGATCCGGTGCTCAAAACCCATTGATTAGCAATTAGGGACATTGCTGATGATATTAGCATGTCACACTAATCAATTTTAAACTTAATTTTTGTATTTTAATTTTGAGTTAGTTTTTCGCTAGGCCAAACTGTCAACAAGTATAATTATTTTATACTTAATTTATTACTTTTTTTTTCGCCACAACGATGAGCCATCTCACAATCCATTGGCTCTTTCCGAATTTTTTTTTGCCAAAAGTTCAACTAACTGGTTTTCCAAATAGGACAGTCTATGATGGTCACGTTGTTATGACGTTGTTATGGCCGTTGTCAAATTTGTTATTCATCATTCATTCATAATGCCAAAGCATCATGTCGAGTTACTTCATAGAGCAGCAAGTGAATGATGAAACTTTATTATCAAAACAAGTGTTCGTTAATGTAAATTTTTTTGCGAGTTGTGCCTATTTTACGGCAGACGCGGTAACCGTTTCAAAGCCGATTCTACAATGTTTGGCAGCCAAATTACGTGGCCGGTTGGGTAAGAAATCACCCAACATTCGTACGCCAAAGGAACGCCAGATGGGCTAAAAACATCACCGTTATTCGTGAAAATGTGCAGTAGAACCCGAGGCAATTGTTTCCTCGCTGTACACAAGAACTTGACCTTTCGCAGACTTCAACTTGGCGAATTTGGCGTCGCGATTTGGGGGACTACACCAGTATAAGATCCACCTAAAGCAGAAGCTCAAAGTTAATGATCATAGGTAACGTCTTTTGTTTGCTGACTGAGTTTCGGAGCGTTTAGAAGAGGGCTTCAATTTGGCCCAAAGAAAAAAAATATTTTTAGCGACGAGACACATTTTTGTATGAACGACCATGTTAATAAAACGAATGTTAATATTTGGGAAGACGGGATGGAACTCACACACGAGGTTCACCAGGCAGCAATGCATCCACCAAAAGTTATTTTTTGTTTAATATTTTGTGCCGATGCCGTCATTGGTCCAAGCTTTTTTGAAAACGGCGGTAGTGAGGCCGTCACCATCAACAGATCAATAATGATCGATTTCTCTTGGCCCAGATTGAACAACATGAACGTGGGCGACAAGCAATTGCAACAGAACCGCATTATGTGGCACACAGCGAACACCACAATGGACTTTCTGCATGAATGATTGGAATTTATTGTGATGTGAATTAGACACCAAGATCGTACGATTTGACCCCGCTATACATTTCCATGTGGGACTTTCTGTAGGCGCAGATCTATGCCAATAAGCCAATGCCCTCAAATTTGAGAGAACCTAGGGCATCATTAAAATTTAGCCAGATCTATGCGGCAGAGCTATTGACGTTGTTATATTCCACACATAATGGCCTTTCAAATAAAAAACGAATTACGTTAATACCTCACATATTGCTTGTTTTATTCCGTTTTGAGTCGTTTCAGGGGAGGATCAATTTAAATTGCACTGAAGGCCATACCGGAAGGTGAGTAATTTAAATTGAAAAAAAACGTTGATATAAATTTGTCCGGAGGGACAAGTTTGGTGGTGCCGAAAAAGATATAATCGTATATTTTAAAACCAAAAATAAATACTTTTTTTGAACACATGCCCTATTTATTGGAAATAATTAAAAGAATTGACTAATTTTTTTAGTGTTAATTATTGAAAAAAAAAAATGTCTGTAACTTTTATTTATGAGTACACGAGGGCGGTCCCAAAAATAGCCGACCTAACAAGACACAAAAAATTTGAGACAATTTTTCTTTATTTTTCAACATTATCCCCCTTTAGCTCGATGCACTGTTTTTGCATTATTCAATGGCTTCTATACTCCATAATAAGAACTGTCAAACTCCATAAAATAGCCATCAACCGCTGACACCACCGCTTCATTGTTGGCAAATCTTTCCATTTTTTCAAGTTTGGAAGTAGAACATATACCGGAGGAGCCAAATCTGGCGAATAAAATGCATGATGAATCAATTCGAACTTTAATTCATTTATTTTAGACATCACAGTAGTGGATGTGTGAATTGGAGTTTTTTTTTCTTGATGAAACATTACTTTCTTTTTCGACAAATGCGGCCTTTTTCCATAATTTCATCATCTAAACCCAGCAATAAATTAGCATAATATTCGCTGCTGATGGGGTTTCTTTCTAAAGATAATCAACAAAAATAATCCCATGAACATCCAAAAAAACAGACGCCATGACCTTGCCTGCAAATGGAACCGTATTCGCCTTCTTTGGATGCGATTCTCCCATTCAAGTCGACTGCTTTGACTATTCCTTTGTCTCAAGTATAAAATGGTGGACCCATGTCTCTTCCATGGTTATAAATCGACGCAAAAATTCAGCTTTATTGCGATAAAACATCGCCAAAAACTCTACTGAACCATCTTCACTACGCTGTTTTTGTTGTATTGAAAGTAACCGCGGCACCCATTTTGCGCACAGCTTTCTCATCTTCAAATCTTTGGTCGATATACGATGTTTAACACTTTTTCAAATGCCTGTCATTTCATCTCCAGCATCTTCAGTCGATGATCATCCAATACCATTGATTGGATTTTCTTAACCGCGTCTGTAGTGGACACCTCAATTGGTTGGCTACTACGTTGTTCGTTTTGGCAGCTTGCATAAACTCTGCTACCCAACATTTTACGGTCATAAATGAAGGAGCAGACTCCTCCAGAATAGAATCTAGGTCTGTTTCAATATTGGTTGGACTGAGACCTTTCAAATAGAAATATTGAATTACATAACGGTAAACAATTTTCTCTATATTTATAAACTTTTGATGTGTCAAATAAGGGTACTAAACAACGTGGCGCCTTGAAGCATAAAACATATGATTTATAAGGTTGCCAATTTTCCCTAGAATAATTTGTTGTAAAATACTAGCAACATCTATACGTCAGGTCGGCTAGGTTATGGAACGGTCCTAGTAATATAATATAATTATTATTCGGATTATTATTTAATATTTTTAATAATAATTTCAACTGATGCCGCTTTTTCTTATGTTTTAGTAAGAACTAGTGCATTATATTACATTGTATTGCATTTATTGTAGGAACAACACGTCAATAAATGCCAACGATAAACGAAGCGACACACGTGCGAACTGCTTTACAATAAGAACTTCTACAGGGAAACCTAACGTTTAGGGAAACCCAACTGTATCAATACGTGTTATTTTTGTATTATTTGTTTCTTTCTCTTGTACACACAAGGCTATTTCATGCCGTTCATTTTTAAAAAAAATCATTTAATTCTATTAAAAACGAAATAACAGAGAATCATAAATTTTGCGTACGATACGGTAACCGCCCAACCACAGCTTAATTCGTGCAAAGTACGAGATGTATCATTCAATTAAACAAATGTAGTTTAGTCTCAGATTAGACGACATGAGATCAAATTTAATTTAATATAATTTTAAACTAAACACATCATTATCATCATCATCGACAACAACAACGACGTCGGCGATAACAACAAAAGCAAGAACCAATAACGATATCAGCAAACTGACCTTTACTTCTCGTGGCATTCATAGACGCTTTTGTTTACATAACAATAAAAGATGAGCGAACGTCATTAAAAACCATACAGTGCGATCTCGATTTTAATTTATATACGTAAATTATGACTATTAGAATAACCCGCCTTCATCATAAAAATTTACATAAATAAAGCTTTGATTTCCATGGCAATTCACTTTTTTCGATGTAACGGCTTTTCCACCGTTTCTTCTTGGTTCTCCGAACTACATATGCCACCGAGTGAGAAATGAGCTTCATCGCTGAAGAAAATGTTGTTCGATTGGAAGAACACGTTTAAATCAACGCTTTTGTAGCAAGCTTTAACTATTTTTACGCGTTCTTCGATTGTTAAACGATCCATATTCGTAAATGGGAACCTTTCACTAAATAAATAACATTTCAGATGACAGGCATTTAACAGCTGAAGGCTTCGGCAGACCGGCGATTTTGAAACCACTAAATGGACAATACAGATCATATATTTCTATATCTTAAGTATCTCATTTTGGATTACATATTATATGTATTAATAAGGGGTGGTTAATTTTGATGTACTTCTTCCAGTAGGGAAAAATCAAATTATTAAAATGCCTCGGTATTTTTGTTTGACATTTTATCATGAAAAGACTAAGCACGACGTGATCTTGGCGATATTTGGTCTCAAAAAGATGACGATAATTACCACACTCGCCATGAAATCGAATCGTTATTGCGAGAATAATTCAAAGAACAGTTGATGTAGTATTTTAGGCCAGGTAACGATTACATTTCCAAACTTTTTGATTTAAGGCTACGTAAAATTCAACGTCTTGAAAAAAATCATGTAAATGAACCATTATAAATAAAATAGTTTAGAGCCTATTCCTCATACAAGGAGATTATAAGGCTGTTTGTACGTAAACATGTAATTATGGAAAGCTTATTAATTAAAACGGCTGATGCGCTCTCCATCGCACATGTGCTATGATGCTAGGTAGCATGAAGAAGATACGTAATTATCGGCCTTCGTGAGCTTGATCATTTTCGAAGCGCCTCCAGAATACGTTTTTCTTCGACTATTATAAATAACCGTGGTACAAGTAATAGTCAAATATAATAAAAATATGCCAGCAATCCAGTTATGCCTTGAAATAATTTTAAAATTTGCTTTTTCGTTTTTCAAAAATTTGTGACATTTTAAATAGCTCGCATGTTTTTCCTCACAAATTACATATTGAGATATCATTAGAAATGTTTTCTTCTACTGTCGATTTCCGTGTATAATTAGCCATTTAGCATCATCGGCGCTTAAGTCAGAAAGTCACTTTTAGGTTCTTAATACACACTCGTCTTGTTATCCTTTGGCCCACTATTTATACGCCACTCAACTAAACTGTAATAGTATTTTGCTACTAAATTTATTATATACCTATAAGTTTATTATCATGGCCAGATCGGCTTCTCCTAACGCGAGAAATGGTCTAAACAGTCGAACTGCCTTCGAAAACGCATGAAAGAAAACATAAAGTTCGTCATTCCGTTCGTACTGATTTCAGATCCTGTAAAGTACACATATAATATTATTGATCATTGCAAACATTAATGTTCGTTGTTGTGAAAAGCACGATAGAGACCGAAATGAGTGAAAATGTCTCATTCTTAGATAGGATGAGCTCGAAATTGCTCAAAATCGGCACAACATGAAAACATTGCCCAGACATATACAGCCACGCCACAAACTTTGTGGGGTAATTGCTTCCGTCACCAAGATTTCGTTAATTCTGCATTTCCTGAGCAGCTTCCACTCATTGTTATATTCCTTCAAAATCCAATAAGTTTGGAAGATTTGCTGGCACGTAGGATACATGTCTAAAAACAACCGCCAAATTTGTTTTGCAAAATCCAACTGATTAGGAGACAATATTTCCAATGGTGATCAATCGATTGTCGCGTATTATTATTTTTTCCCCCGATTATTCTCACTATCATCGCAAAGTTCTTTCTCCATCACAAGTGTATAAAGTTTTCACATTAGGGAAAAGGAAAACTAATCTACGCATATCGTATTTTTAAGAAATATAGAGGTGACTTTGACAACACGATTCGACAAAATATATTTGAAGCATTCACTGCGGAGAAGGGCGAATATATTGCTTAGCCGCTTTGCACCAAAGGAGGCCTTATACTCGTATAATAAGACCAGACCAAGGAATAATGTCAACAAGTAATATTATCAGAGTATTGTGAACCTTTTGGGTAAAGCTATTTGCGTTGCATTAGCAGATTTAGCAGCGCATCACTTCTAAACTGAAAAGACTGCTCCGAAGACACCGTTTCAAACCGATTGAATAGATTCGACGAGTAAGACTATTGTAGCCGGAGGGATACAATACGATGAAACACAGTAAATTCGCAGCACAAAGGCCAGGTTCCGTGAACACAGTGTCACAAAAAAACGAGGGGCTTTAAAATCGTTTCTACGTACAGCGACATGGAAAACAGTACCTATTCTATTCGCCAACTAAGTAAGTAAAATAAAAGATGTGTTGCACTTATAAAACGTCGCTTTCACTGGGAACGCACTGTTTTTGTTTACATCAACTCACGTTTCCGTTTAGATTTAGCTTAAATGCTGCTAATGTGTTCACGACGCACGACGAGGGTCATTTGACCAGTTAATATCAGAAATATGGCACGTTATTACATTGCCACTTTATTTTAGCTGGTACTATAGAAAATCAATGACTGTCATTCTTTCCAAATTAATTAGCTACGAAAGTGTTTTCAAAAATGTGTAAATTTTTCTAATATTCCACACCGAAGCTCATTGTATATTAAATATGACTTGATGTCAACACTATTGTAAAACCGTTTTAGTATTAGATTTATAAATCAGCGGTAACTAAAGTTATCGAGACTTCCATAATTTGTCCACAAACTATGAATTAATAGTAGTAAAAAATACAATAATAATAATATGCTAGTTATGAATACATAAGAATAAATGACTTTCACTTCCACCTGGCGAAGTCGTATCTGCCTCTCCCTAACTTACCGAGCTGGCCTCGCATATTAATTCTACTGGCTATTTGTTTCATTTATTTGGTTTTTATTTTAATACTACTCATAAAGCTTCAACTTATCAGTGAGTATAGAATTGCAAAATCTCTAGTAATTCTCCCCTCTCCGTAAAATAGTTTAAAAAACAATCAACCAACCGGAGGGAGAAACCACAATGTATAAAAAGTATTACTGATCCCGAAACACACTTTCATTTTGTGTCACATTGACAAAACTCTGAAATAATGCTAATACTCAGTCTGGCATAAGCAACATCTGTGAAATTTTCCCCTTTCGAAATTGTTACCAGTCGAGAGGGCATTCACTGGTCTATTTATAGAAAATGTAAAACATTTATAAAAAGTCGGAACAAACTGCAGCAATCAGTCGTACATCATTACGAATCATAGGTTAAGCAATAACAACTGAAACCAATGACGATTTCTTTTCTTGAAAAAATCTTGCAACAATTTAGTAATGTTCATCTGGCCACCTAAAAATACGTAATTTTCTTGTTCAGGGAAGTACGAGTATATAAAATGTAGGTTGGTTATGTTTTACAATGTTCACATAAGAAAATATGTGTCGTTAAGGAAAGGCAGGTTTATCTCATGGGATAAAAAATGACTAATTAATCTAGTCTGGAAGCAGGACCTCCTTACGGAGAGTACAATTTTAATATACCAAGATTCACTTAAACGCTCTAGTTTCTGACGAAAAAGACATGATTTCCTTACGACATTTTTATTCTTTACAACCTGTTAATCATAACCTAATTGGGTAAGGGTTTGCAATATTAATCTTTGATCTCCTTATTTCGCAGTAGCGAAGACCGCTTCTGCTGCTTAGAAATTTCAGTCAATGATGCGGTGAATTTTCCAAGTCTTCACCCAACGTCCTTTTGTACTGAATCATCCTCTTCTCACCGGATATTTTCATAAAATGAGCAAATTTGGAACTTATTGAAGCCACGCCAATCCCGAAATTATAAACGAACCATAGATTTTCCATAAATCAGCCAATTTGTATGGGAGGCATTCAAAGGTGAGTGGCCTAGCTATCTGGTCGATTTTTTCCAAAAGTTGCCAAGCATACAAAGCACTACAATGGACAAAACTGCAGATTACTGCAGCCACCCAGTTAGAGAATACAGCAGAAACATTGAAATAACATATGAAAATATTGCATTTGGGTCAGTCAATTTGTACGGAAGTTATCTGAAGGGGTGTGGCAAGACAGTCCGTTTCCATTTTTCCACCTAACTTTATTAAACGTTTAACGTGTGCTAGCTGAACTTAATTACGAATTAACAATATATGGGTTAAATTGAAACGGAGGAAATAATCAGCCTAATGAATGAAAACATCCTATCGGTTATTGCGGCCTATCAGTCAGAAATGGCAGAGAATATATTGAATATCGAGAGGCGCCAAATAGAGCGCGACAACGCTGTCTACGAGGTGTGTTTAATGCAACATGATCCATTTTTTTCGATAGCAGAAAATCGCCGAACGCGCAAAACATTTATCTTATTTATGCCTCTCACAAACAAATTAAAAGTGCTATATGGAAAAAACCGTCAACAAATCTTCAAGACGAGTGTACCAACATAAAAAGAAATAATAATCGAAAGTCGAATGTACGTAGCCTGAGAAATTTGAAAATTCACCCTATTTTTCGAACACACCTCGTATAGTAATTCTTAAATTCAAGTATACATATCCCAAATTTGACTGAATTCACTAAAACTGTCAAAAGGAAATGAACTTTTGTTAAATCGATCATTTATATGGGAATTACCCAAATTTTGCCAAGCAATGCATAATAATTTGGTTTACTTAAAAATTTGTATGGAAGATTCCACAAATAGCAGTCCGATATGCCTGCTCCTCACAATCTCCGGCTACTAATAGCAATTTCGTAAGTTTGTGTGTTTGTGTTTCGAGTTTACCAACCAGTATAACAGACGGACATGCCTTAAACGACATAAATTCTATGAAACATGTTTGGTCATAGGGCTCTTGGTGCTTTAAACACAAGAAAGCGTCAAATCTGACCCAACATTCATAAAAAGCCTTATAACAGGTGATAAGACATGCATTTACGAGTTTGACGTGCACACTGGTCAAAAAGCTTCGGAATGACGCCTTCCAATTGAGCCGAAACCGAAAAAAAACAGGTCAAAGTCGATCAAAACTCGGGATAATGTTGACTGCTTTCCATGATTGTCGCTTTGTTGCGCGTTCGTAACTCTTGTCAGAAGATCAGAGGTAAAGAAAGAGTATTATCCTGACGTTTTGCCGCGTTTTAAATAGCAAATTCACGGAAAAAAGACTAGAAAGAAAACACGTGGACTTTGCACTACGATAACACACCATTTCACAAGATTGTCATTGTGAGCGCATTTGTGGCAAAATATTCCAAAAATATCTTCGAATAACCACCGTATTCACCTGATATTCAACATTCTTGTCCGCACTTTTTTAAAGTTTTCCAACTCTTAGCGGGCAACATTTTCTAAAAAGAGAACTAAACGTTATTGAACATAAAATTTAAAATTTCACGCAAACGACAGAGAAATATTGGACTTTTTTTTGAGAAAAGAAACATTATAAATTTCAATAGAAAGCTTTCAATCAACAGAAAGGTCAATCCGTAAGAATGTGTTGCGGTAATTAATAATAATGATTATATTCTGCAGTTTACTGATGCCTTACTGGAAATGCCCCCGAGCTAAACTTTACATAATACATCTGTAAGCATTGATGAAACATTGAAATAATGGTAACAGGAATGGAATCCAGTGTTTTTTTTTTCACTCTCGGCAAAATTTTATATTCTCCACTCTTTATCTTTTTTTCGGTATCTTGGCGAGATGATTTTCTCAGTTCATTTTCGTGTCGTTGATGGTTTCACGTTTCATTTTATTTTGGAACCACCCTATAGGTCATACAGTATAATTAAACTTGATTAAAAAATTATGTATTCATCGTCAAACATTTACGTATTTAAAAAAATATAAAATCTAATGGATTACTGAAGATAAATTGTCTAAGTTAATCGTCAATCGAATATGTCTCATTTCGGTTTGTGCAATTGTTTACTAACGATTGATCAATTAGATTCTCTATTAATAACCGTGCAGTCGCCACATTCTTAACGCCTCAAATACCCTTTACAAATAAGAATTTCTCTATACATACAATGAAAATATTAATTAGCATAATATGTCTCTTAAGCATGCTTTTTACATCTATAATAATTTTTTTTTGTAAGTCTTACTGATTAAAAACGAATAATTTAATCGCTTCACAAAGGGTTAATTAGCTTCATTACACATGGAACAATAACAAATGAATAGAAATGAAAACGAAACAAGAGACAGTTTAACTCATACAGTCATTCTTAATGGGTCACTGCTCTATTGAGGCCGTCACAATTTTAAATCAACGCCGACATTATAATTGTAAATTGAATTTATAAAGCGAATAGAATGCAATGCGTAACGTGCTCTTACTTACTTACTACAATCCCAACAAAAAGACTAATATTATCAAGTGATATCTCTACTCGAATTATGAGGATGACCTCTGCAAATAATTAAACAAAAGAACAATCATTAAATGTCGAGCAAAAAACTAGATAATGAAATGACACTGCAATTGCTTGATAAAATCGCAATCTTAAGAACTACTTATGTAAAAAAATGGATCACGGCCGGCAAGTTATGTGTTTTTCCACCACCTGGCTGAAGCAATAATGCTCAAATCGATAGTAAAGACACATTTTAGTACAAAATATATATAAATTTCGACTCGAATTGCCAGATTTCTGCATTCATTACATCAAAATGGCCCAAACAATAGTTTGAACCAGGTAAAAGACGCATACAGTGCAGTATTCCCCAAAATACATCTAAGTTTTGGCATCTTACATCAGGCAATGAAATAATGAGACTATTTCAGAACCACGCATATTTTGGGATTTAACTTTAAAAGCTGAATCAACATGATATCATCAAAGAGCATGTTTCAAATTTTCGAAACGTAATAAAATTATACAGCAAATGTTTTTTCCAAAGATATCTTCCTTGACTCACAAAATGCGTTCTTCCATGTGAAGGCACTTTGAAATCTGAAATTGAAGAATGTCTTCAGTTTACAGCACAGTTTAAACATTTACAATTTAGAGCACAGTTTCCAAATCAGGGTGACTCGGAATGCATTTCGAATACTCTCCCATATTATTGTTTTTCCAAACTTCATTGCAGAATATCTTGAAAACTGAACACACATTTCACAAAAAATGGTTATAAACTCAGCACATCATATCTAAGTTGCGTTCATAAGGTAAGCCACAAATTTGTTCCAAAACATTCAAATAGCTGAATGACGGTTTGTTTACATTTACATTAGAAACACAAAAGCGCTTCCTTCCCAACTCCATCGCTTTAGCAGACTTGCATTTATCGTGTGTTTCCAAATATGGGAACTAATATTCCACCAGTCATCATACTCGTGGAGCACAGCTGACGCCACTGTTTACATTTTAAAAGATGCCTTTTTCGAATAAAGCATACTGTGGATGTCATCTTGGATCTTAATAAATTGTTCAAATATATGAAATAGTTATAGTTCAAATATTGAACGGATTGCATAAATTATAGTTTTTGGGACAAATAAATTAAATTTTAAACTTCGATAGTTCTAAGTTTGAAAATAAAATTCGAATATGCATCATCTGTAATAGTTGTTACTTATATTGTTATGTTCCGAACAAAAATGTAGCCGAAATTGAAATAAGGTGTATTTTTGTGAAGAAGTTGACCTGCATTTTTATTCAAGATACAAAAGGTTGTTATACGGAAACTCTTTGTTTTGGTACCATTATTAAAGCAGCCTTGATTGTAATCAATGGATTTGTTCTCACTGCAAAAAAACATTACTTGGAAGGTTAACATTACAAAGTTTGCAGTAGTCTTTGCAACATCATATTTCGAGAACGACATACTGGGATGAAACTTTACTTCAGAGGCATCTATTTGTGACAACTGTGAGCCTTACAAGATATTTTAATAACTATTTAATAAAACGAATTTTGCCTGTAACATTTTTATTAGAATTTTATTTAGAATTCGATATTTAATGCAATGTTTTTTACTAAATTTTTTAAATAAGCATTAGAAATAGATATAATGATACCTAACGAAAATTTGAAAGGCCCCTGCTAGATATGTTGATTTTGAATGT
This sequence comes from Philornis downsi, assembly GCA_019455685.1. Taxonomy (NCBI): domain Eukaryota; kingdom Metazoa; phylum Arthropoda; class Insecta; order Diptera; family Muscidae; genus Philornis; species Philornis downsi. The sequence continues at coordinate 210,271 of JAHXMU010000075.1, forward strand.
CACTAAAAGAAGGATAGGCGATTGCAACTAGGCTAGAGCTCACGATGAGAGTCGCATTACTAATTATCGTGCTACAGACGGCCACAATAAAGTAACTAGTTAAGCGCACCAAAATACAGTGATTGCCTTGATTACAACATGTTATGCGTATATCCTTCGAGACTGACATCGTTGGTTATTGAACCCATATCCATATATAAAATATGGGTGCGATCAATAAGACGAAATGTCATTATGATCGAGGTAATATTCGTCATTTATGTAAATGAATAATTATTCGCCTATCGGTGGTGAATTCCAGAGTTTTATACGTTGTCGGTATTAATCTATTCAAATAAGCATCGACAGAATGTCACTGTAAATTTAAACAAATGGACTGGCGAGAAATTTGATAAGCGGGCTTGCGATAACGGAATATATATAATAATAAATTCAATCAATGGAAAACCGTTTTCTTTTATATTATTTATTATGTCTTACAAATGTATACAAATTAGAGTGTTTTCTTTACACACCCATCAAAAACCACCGCACAATGATCACAATTAGGTTAGTAGATGGTAAGATTATTCGAAAGAACTTGAAAAAATGCAACTAATCAACAAATTTCACTTAGTCCCTGTAAGAGCAAGTTTTTTTCTTACTGGACCAACATGTTCCAAATGTCATGCGTCATGAATGCCGTAATATCTAATAATCGGATTAGTTGGCGTGTCAAAAACGATCTCTTCCCATACATAATATAGGTATATTAACTTCACTAGATTTTCTCAGAGAAAATTCACCTTCTTTTTTGAATTTTCAGTAAACAAACTCCCAAATTAGGGCGAATCTTTAAAAACTTCGTTTAGTGGATTTCCCTACCGTTCATAATAAAGAAGAGGCTCATCATCAAATAAGTGGTCGTGCCAGAAACGCCTATACATTTTAAAAATGGGCTAAGGGGTTTTTCAGGGAAAATTAGCATTTTTACCATACAATAACATACGCTATTGCTTTTAATTAAAAAATAAATGGTAAAATTGTTGAAAGAATTCTGGAGGAGGGTTCAGCCCTTTCATGGGAAAATTTTTTGCTTCTGGACAATTTTATTCTATAGCGAACTTGACTTTACCACCATTCACTACCAACAGAAATGTATATACTTAATGGGTCCTAAATGAATATTTCCAATTGTTACAAATAGAATGACAAACTAAGTATATCATTTTCCAATGGTGGTGAGTATAACAGAGAATTCACTGCAGATGTAAACTCGAGACTTCAGGTTTACCACCCAATATGACTCCTCACTTAGATCGTTCAACTAATTGCTAACAGTAAATTTGCAATGGGGATTTAAGAATAAAATATCAACGCAAAACAATAAAATGCACTTAGCATCAATTCAAATAAATATATAAATGACGAAAAAAAAAAATCTAAAATATCCCCCAATATGTAAACAAATAAAAACGTCATTTTTGCTCTGGAGTCGTGATAATTTACATTATTTTAGTTCTAGCAGACTACAGTATTGTATGTGATGGGTGAATAATGTAAACGAGCATGATGCGTCATCCAAAATCTGATTAACTGTCTCGAGAAAATTATGATGACCGACTAGATTCCAGCGGACTTTAGAATGCCATATGAATTATAAGAACTACATCCCCTACAACAATACGTAACAACGACGAAACTTCTGTTTTCCGTGAAAGCTGTAGCGTTGTAACTGTGAAAAATTTTATGGCTTATTTTATTCGACTATAAATAAGTAGTTTTATTTTAAAAATATTCACACCACTGTAGGAAGTGATTAAAAATAACTTAACTGGAAAAACTATTGTGAGAATTTAAACACCGAACGTGATTTATAAATAAGCTCACAATTTCTGATGACTCGGTGGCAATGCCACGATAAACTATTAATGTATTGTGTTAATAATTACTGACTTTTGCTTCAATAATTATGCAAAAGTTTACCTAACATTTGCTTCCATTGAAATGTAACGATCTATTGTATAAGAAAGATTAAGGAACAATGTCTGAAATTGAAATTGGCAACTCTGCAAGTATTATAGCATAAGCGACGAATTCAGTCGTGACTTATATAAGCGGATAATGGCAAAAACATAACTAATAGTTTATTCAATTATCGGACCATACATCACCGATAGCAGAGTGGGCTAAGAGCAACCTAGACTTATTTCACAAACATCTGATAAGGATTTTTAGATCGTAATCAGTTTAGTTAGTTCAAAATATTATTGTTTAGATCTCTTATCCACAAAATAAATAACTATAATTTTTAAAGCGTCGTATAAAAGTTCGACACACAATTTAGGAAAATATTTCGGTAAAGTGGATAATTTTTAAACTTTTATAAGTCAACAAAGCCGAAGAGTTCCATGTTGAAATTATGCTCAAATGCAAATATACTCCTACTAGGCAAAAATGCGATATTTCACACAAAGGAAAATCATTCACAACGTAATAATTAAAAAAAAATCAAAATTTAAAAATTAAAAAAAGTTTGTAATCATTAGCGAATATTGTTATCTTCATAACATATGGTTCGGGAGTTTTTTTTCCCAAAATCCCGCCTAAAGATGTTGTCAGCAGGGCTGTGGAATCGGGCCACTGCCACATTTTGAAAATGCACGACACCAGCTCCGATTTCAATGAAAAAGTAAAGAAAAAATTTTAAAATATTATTCTAATTATTACGGAATTTTACTATCTTCCAACTTTGTTCCATGGTTTTAATTTTTTGGTGAAAAGTGGCAACCCTATAAAAAATATGTTTTAAGTTTTAAGGCGCCACGTCATTTAGTACTTTTATTTGAGCCATCAAAAGTAAATGATCTATGTAGTTCAATATTTATTACTATTTGAAAGGTCTCAGTCTAACTAATATTAAAGCCGAGCTAGATTCTACTCTGGGAGAGTCTGCTGCTTCGTTTACGACTATAAAATATTGGGTAGCAGAGTTTAAACGTGGCCGTTCGAGCTGCCAAGATGAACATTGTTGAGGCGTGCACGCCAGACACCGTCAAGAAAATCCACAAAATGCGTCAGCTAGCTGAAATTTCAAAAAGTGCCACACATCGTATATTGACCGAATATTAGGAGACGAGAAAGTTGTGCGCTTGCTTTCAATAAAGCAAAAACAGCGTTGTGTAGATGTTTCAGTTAAATGTTTCGCTTATTCGCCACATTCAGCTCCCTCGGACTATTTTCTATTCCCAAACTTGAAATAATGGCCCGGTTGTAGGAGATTTGCCAACAAATGAAATGAAAATGAAAATATAGAGATGGGGACTGCGGTTGATGGCTATATTAAGGAGTTTGGGAGTTCTTACTATAAATAGGGTATAGAAGCTATTGAATACCGCTAGAAAAAGAGTATCGAACTAAAAAGAAATTATGTTGAAAAATAAAGAAAATTTTTCGCAACTTTTTTGTGCCTTCTTTGTTATCTATGAGATATAATAATTTTTAACTTAACTAAACTTGCCTATACAAGTACTTAACTCGAGCCTCTAGAAAAATGGGAATTTTTTAGTACTTTTTTTTCGTTCATATGATAACAATTGGAAGGCATTGGAAATGGCCATGCTAACTCATATATTTTTAAGGAAACATCCTAATTGTGGTTGTGATTATTGAAAAATGCTAACAAAATTTTACATGCAATTTATCAGAAGAGGTCGTTTTTTCGCACTTATCCGGCTACGAGTCGGCACGCTAATCACAACACTACGAACCACAAATGTCACGAGCAACCGAAATCAACAGAATGAGATGAACCTGATCGTTCAAAGATTAAATGTCAAAATTATCTTTGTCCAAAGTGTTTGGTTTAATTCATATACATGTAACTTGCCTAATTTTTTATAATTCAATCTTTTCCTTCACTATATAAACATATCACTCACATTCCAGACAAATATCCTATACACCGACTACGGATCCCCAACACAGTTGATGGCTAATGTAAATGACCGCTTTGAAAAATGAGGTAAAAACAGACTGTGTTTGAAAATAGTTTAAGTTAAAATATAACCATTTTATTGGGGTTGAGGCTATCTCGTTGTCATACAATTTCTCACAAATAAACAAGCGTAAACCATATTCTACCCCATGTAGATTGTGGTTTCTGTACGAATACAATCCACATCACATTGGATTACACATTGACATTCAATTATTTCGACCGGTCATTACAACAACCGCTGCAAGGTTGACCCAACAGCACAAAATGCTGAATATATCTCCCTGAAATGTGTTAATATAATTTTAATACGTATAGTAATATAATTGAATAATTTCCCATGATAACGCAACTAAGTATGACATAAATATAGGTTTCCTAACAAAGGCCCTTTATTTTGTCTCCATCATCGTCCTCATCATCAAAGTGATCGTCGCCATTAACAACATCGGAATCGTAGACAAACAAAATACTTTTAATTTTAAACAAATCGTTCATTTGTCTGGCATTCATTCAGTTTAAATGCGGATCTTGGTTGGGGAAAAAGGTTGTTAATACCTCTATATATTTAGGTATGGAAATATGTGAGTCGGCAAAATGACTAAAACCGTATGAAATGGTTTTGTGCGAGTATTAATAATAATGTATGCAACGTGGGAATTTCGTTCATTATGACTCCCGCGGATTCATTTGAATTTACGGCGGCGTTGGATGTTAATGAATATTTCTTTTTTTGTGTTAATTGGATAAGATTGTTATCAAATTAGAGGAAATACATTAGCATCAGTTAAAGAGACACTTGTTAGAAAAAGTAACAAATTATCTTTTAATTATTCTCAAGACAATATGAATGTGCCATGGACATAATAAATTAATTTATTCTCACTAATGGTATTGAAAGATGCGGAGACAGTAAAGTCAGCCGAAAAGGTTATAACCTTTACAGTGCAGGAATATATGGTCAGGCAGATAAATGGACATCGCTAAATGACTCGGAAACTAGAGCAGAGTGGTTCGGCATCGATTTGCACGTGTACAATTAAAAAATTGAAATAAAAATGTCGGTTCTTTGGCAACGGTTATCTAAAATTTATATTTCGGTTGCAAAACACAACCAAGTTATAATTGCGATTTGTTTTCTTGGTTCATAGATTATCTTCTGTCGAGGCAAACAATTAGTGGGAACAACTAAGCGCCATTATTAGACTGTTTCAACAACATTTGTAAAAAAAATAATTTTCCATTTGGCAGAGAAAAGAAAATTCAAAAACCAACTGGTAGAAAAGAGATTTGTCTTAATAGAACAACTGCTCAAGGACGCAGGTACCTATTTTGAAGGGCTGAACAAACCACAATATTCAGAATGCTTGAAAAGTTTGGAAAATCGAAACTGACAATCAAAAACAAAGTTGACAACCGTAGAATTGGATAGGTGCACAATTGGACAGGTTGAGTTTTATCATTTGTGGTAAAAGTGCAAAACATGAAAAAAAACATTATGCTCATAATTTTGACTTGAGGGAGCAGTAATAAGAAATTTGGACGGTTAATTTAAATGCGGTCTATAAGGCACTGTGCAGAGCAGTAATAAGAAATTTAGACGGTTCATTTAAATGTGGACTATAAGGCAGTGTGCAGAGCAAAAGTGTACAAAAGTACACGTATACGGAAAGCTAAATGTCGCTAAACTGCTAACATCCGAAATACCCGCAACGTACACCACCAAACTTTCTTAACTACTACACAATCGCCTCTAATCTCAATGTCCTGACTTACTCGTACAGTGGCAAGATTTTGTACATTTTATGCAAACTTCCACACAAACCGGACTAAAATATGAAAAACTGTATTCAGGCAACCACTGGTACGATGGAGAATGTCGCCTAATGTCTGAGGGAAAGGATGATGCCACTAGGATGTGTTATAAGGAGAAGAGAAGGGAGATAGCCACAGCCTACTCCATCAAACTATCTCAATTACTGCAAGAATGCTGCGCTCATATTGTCCTAATACACTGTGACCAAGAACCTTACTTGGATATCGAAAATCGGAACGACAAACATTTCGCATAGTGTTTGAGGAAAAGGATGTTGCTATGAGGAAGCTCTATGTTGAGAGGGAGCCGGATATCGAAAATCGGTACGACAAACATTTCGCATAGTGTTTGAGGAAAAGGATGTTGCTATGAGGAAGCTCTATGTTGAGAGGGAGCCGTATCAAATTTTTAGATGGAAGACACGATTGTGGATGCAAAATGAGCAGAGATAAAAAAAAGTACAGTAAAAATTCTACCAAGGGATTAAAACAAAAACTGTGTGACAATGTTCCTCTCTCCTTCCACTCGGCAAGAGAAAAATGTGGTAACAGATACTCAAAGCGTGCTCCAATTACCTTGATCAGGTTTTTCTGGAAGCTTCCAATTCCGGATGGCACCACGAGCGAAAAAATCAGACCAACTACCGAAGATAGTGTACATTGCCCAACACCGAACCAAAAAGAGATCAGAATAGCTGTACCAACAACAAACCCTAAGCACTTTTATAGAAAAGTATTCAGTAAAGATTGACAAAAATCTTTTACACCAAACAAAGTTTTATACAGAGCACCAGTCTATCGTGCGAAATCTTCAATACACTCTTTAACAAAAATCACATACTACATACATATGCTGATGATCTGGGTATTATTGGCAGAAAATGCGAGATGTTGCCGCAGTCTTTTCGAACATTGAGATGTGTCCTCTGGCAAGCGAGGAGTTGCTCTGGTTTCGAGGAACAAAGAGTTTACTCTGTGTGGGAATTGACAACGATAACGTTGGAGCTTGGAGATAAAGAGAAAAATATTATTTGTGAATAGATACTATTATGGATAAAACAAGCATTTTAATGGCAAAGCCCGCAGACTCCAGAATCTCCGAGGGGAAAATAATCTGGAAAATGTATGCACCCATCATCGAAAAAAATAATCTGGAAAATGTATGCACCCATCATCGTTAACGGAGAGTATCGCCATGGTATGAAATATGAGCTGTCAGGGCTATACACCGACAGATACAAACCCTCATGGACTAAAAGTGTTCGACAACGAACTCGGCCAAAACTTCGTTGAAAGGATCCGATTTTCCAAGCACTGTCAAAACGAATTGGAAAAGAAGCGTAGAAGGCCGATGTGCTTGGAACAATCTTTTACGTGTTCCTTATTTAGATAAGAATACACTCTAGTCGCCATTTAATTCCTACGATGGCTATAACTCGAGTAAAACCAAGCTTGGGTGGTGCACTTGTATGACGCTATTTAAAAACAATGGGTCTATTTTCCCATAGAGCTAGCAGTTTGCTCAAATATCATATATATACTGTACACAATTGAAGCCTATTTGCGGCAGCGATAAAATTAAGCCAGGAGTATATAAAAACAACGTCAAAATTATGGTCTTTGTGGAAACTGAAGCAAATTGCATTTTATTTTAAACCACTAGAGATGCAGCTATAACCAATTACAAACCTCTGAATTATTCTCTTATCACTATATATTTGTTCTTCTTTAACGAAACGCAGCATTTCATTTATGCGGATTTACAATGTTATTTGAATTCTTCACATTTCTAAGTAATTGTTAACAAACAAGTTGGTTTTACCAACTCTAAGCAACTTTTATCAAGCATATTAATTATGCTTTTTATAAAATATATCTACTTCAGAAACCACCACAACTTCTAAACTGGTTTCTTAGCACGAGTCGACTTGTCATTTAATCATAAACTACGTGAGACATGACAAAAGATATTCACTGCTGTCTCTGTCGAATTATCATAAAAACGGTATAGACATTTTTGTTCCAGCCAACAGACTAGTTTTTTCTTTTTGCCCGGGCATAGAAACGTGAAACATGAAATTCAATGGCCATTTCACCACATTGCTTCATATGGTGCCGACGTACGACGGTATCCATGGTCCACCATTAGGCTCTTCAATGGAACTCATTCGGTTCGGTTCTTTTGCATAAATCATGTCTCATATTGTGTGAAATACGGTGCTCAGTCTGTGTGTGGATCGCATATGGATTTTAGTGCGTGTTTTGTTTCTCTGGGAGCTGTGTTGCATATTGTTGAACGCGTGTGTGTACGCTTTTTTGCCGGTTCAAGTAACAGTGATTTGCCAATGTTAGTGGAATTCTTTTTCGTATTTTTTGGTCAGGCATTCAACATTTGTTGCCTTTTTAGATGCAAAAACATCCACTTGGGAGGTTAGCATTTGCATAATGTATTATGTTTTGTGTTTTACTCTTCTCGAAATATTTCTTTTCCTCATCTGATACGTTACTTGCCCAATGCATATTTTTGCGAATATGTATGTTCTGTGGTATTTTTTGTTATATTGTTGATTACAATCTTTAAGATTTATGGCATATTTTCGCAGTATACACATCATCCTTGTACAGTTTTTTATTGTAAATGTTTTGATTTTGAAAAAGTAAATTGTACGAGTATTCACGTAAATATAAGTTGTGTATTAATCTACGAAATTTCAATTTAATTTAATTAAACAATTTTAATACAAAATTGTACTGCTTTATCTAATTACCTACGAAAACAGGCACTTAATATTCTTGTCATCAAATCCAGGATTATGCTTGGACATACAATTTTCTATACAAAAATTGTATTTTAAACGAAACAAATTACCTGCAGAAAATTTTTTATATGAAACGTGTCTCAATACCCAGTTTACTAAATGAAACACTTTAGAAGTTACAGAAACTTTTCCATACGAAAAGTGTTCAGAAGTCACAGAAACTTTTCCATATGATAAGTGTTCAGAAGTCACAGAAACTTTTTTATACGAAAAGTGTTCAGAGGTCACAGAAACTTCTATACGAAAAGCGTTCAGAGGTCACAAAAACTTTTCTATGCGAAAAATGTTCAGAAGTCGCAGAAACTTTTCTATACCAAAAATGTTCAGAAGTCACAGAAATTTTTCTACAAGAAAAGTCTTCTCATACAAATTTTTTCGCGCGGAAAGTTTTGCTGCAGTAATTGTTTTATATGAAAATTGGTCACAAAGACACTTATGGGGATGTTTGGTAATGGGAGAAAAACATCAAATAGGAAAAGAAGGAAAGCCACATCAACCTAATGATGAATGTATTGGAAAAATGCGTCAATTGCTATTAATTGCTTACATGGAGAAAACTTTCACTGCAACTTGTGTTAACTACAAATCATAAGTTTACATACGTGCATCTAGCAATCGTGAATCTAACAATCAAATGCAAATATGAAATGCATTACAATTACAATCATTGCGTGATTTCAGTCAACGTTATGATAATTAAAAACGCATGTCTTGTGCTCAATTGTACTGTAGCCATTGTCTTGTCAGCAATTTGTTTAACATTTAACCAAAAAACATACAAAATAATGCATTTTAACACTCTATAGAGAACAAAAAGCGAAAAACAAACCACATTTAACATATCTGCGATAATGCATTACAAAAGACCGGTATTGTTGGTATACAATACAAATCATCAAATGTAATGGTACATGTTGTACCGTCCATCATACGATGAGTGATGACACACCCCATTTCCACTTTAAGTACATTTCAATGTGACCTAAGCAAGCCACCTTATGATAATAGATGGGCAAACATGTTGACTGATGTTTGTATTTGTTTATTCGTAGCAAATATTTGATATTCAATAATGTGTATTAGTTGAAAATAATATAAATTAAATATTTGCTTGTTTAAGAAGATCTAATAGCTTATATGTAAGTTTCTTATATCTTTTATATTTCGTTGTACATACAAAATATCTTTAAGTTGCTGCACAAATCGAGATCGATGGTTATGGTTACAGGAACTTATTCACAGTAGTTTGCTAATCTACTGTAGAGAGATTTAGAAATGGTAGAGTAAATTCATGAATAAAATTCGGAACAAAACTCCGCACGTTGAATTCTCCTACAGTTATCTGCATTTTATATGTTTAATTGCATCGACTGAATTCTACCTTTCCAGCATCAATTCCACAACGAATCATGAAGATGATACAATTCCACGGTCAATTACGACCAAAGTGTGGGCGCTATAATGGCCATGGAACATTCTGTCGTTATAAAGGGTGTCCCAACAAGAATGCAAGATTTAAATTGAATTGAATTGTTTCTCTGGCTGTATGACATGTGGCGCCGTCTTGTTGAAACCACATGCCCCCCACATTCATTTCTTCAATTCTAGGCACGAAGAAACTGGTTATCATTTCACGATACCGAACACCATTGACTGTTTGCGCTTGACATGCCTCATTTTTATTAAATAAAGGTCCAATGATTCCTCCAGCCCAAAATCCACACCACACAGTGACACGTTGAAGATGCTTCTCGTGAATCACTCGAGGATTTTCCTCACCCCAAATGCGACAATTCTGCCTATTGACGAAGCCATCAAGATGGAAATGGGCCTCGTCACTGAAGATGATTTTATCGGCAAAATCAGCATTTTCATGTTGTCTCTCCAATACCCAATTAACGATCTCCCTTAGCTGTCCACGGTCAGCTGGCTTCAGTTCCTGAGTCAATAGAACTTTGTATGCATGAAGATGCAAATCTTTCGTCAAAATTCGCTGCATAGTGGATTTGGAGAAACCAATTTGCTGAGCTCGGTGTCGAATTGAGGTGGATGGAGTTTGAGCGACATCATCACGTACAGCTGCGACATTTTCGGTCGATCGACTTGATCGAAAGTGCGCCGTTGTCTTTACATCACTAACAGACCCAGTTTTGGCAAATTTATCCATTAATCTCTTTACAGTTGACTCTTTTGGAGCATTATTGTGACCCCAAATTGATCGCAATTTGCGAACTGTAGCCGCAAAACTTTCACCATTTTGGTAAAACAATTTCACAATGAGAATGCGTTGTTCATTCGTGTAGCGCTCCATTTTTACTAACCTAGTACCTTCTACTAGCAAACAATAATAATTGTTCAAATATCAAACCATGACACTTCGAATGGCGCCAAATTTAAATCTTGTTTTCTTGTTGGCACACCCTTTACATCTCCTTATATAATTAAAATTTTCCATAGCCCTTTTGCTCAATGATAACTTAATTTTTGGCATACATATTAAAAACTGTTTTTAAATTCACATAATTACTTCAGATCGTTGAGAAAAGTGCATAAGAAACTTAAAAAAAAAACCTAAAAATGATTCATCGTTTCGTTCCTCAAAACACAAAATTAATCATGCTATTTCCTTCTTAGGGTTTTCTACAGTTATAAAAACCACAACTGCCACATAAAAAATTAAGACAAAAATACATCAAATTAAAACTACGAACGAAACGAAAGACTTAAGACATGAACGTGGATCAGTGTGTTCTCATCGTTTACCACAATCAGCCATGAATTGAGTTACGTTGTTGAAAATATCAATAAGGTTTATCTTACTTAATGATATGGCAATAACCATTACACCAGAAATTATTGTTCAACATAATGTTGTGATTCATAACATCAGGTATTTCCTTTCATTCATGGTTTTGGTGTATTTTAACGGAATTTATAATTATAGAGGGACTTTTGTTTTGAAATTCATTTGTACCTTTCTCCTATATGATAAATATTTTTGATCACATATAATTGTGGTTGCATTTTGATTTATTTTGGACAACAGGTTTTCTGCGAAATCTCGGCCCAACACTTAAATGTGTTGCTATGGTCAGTCGATAACTCAAGGCAATTAAAAATGTTGTGTTGTGCTCTTTGGAGGTAATTAAAAATATTTTATTGCGTTTGAAAGTGTTTTAGACAATATAAATGTAGGATTTATGGCGACAAAAAACGGTTGTTGGTTTATTGCATCCCATCAGTGTAAAATACGGGGGTTGTTTTGCAACCTCATTGCTTTGGATATAATGATTTTTTTTTTCTTTAACATGCCCTTTAAGGAATGGTGATTCATTGCACTTTTTGTTCGGTAACTGTTAAATATCTACAAAAGCACAACGAACAAATCATTTTCGATGAACAACATTCAGCCTTCAAAACAAATATCCAAATATAACATTGGATGATAAGAATAATTGATGTGAGACATTTTTCCACAAAATGAGTACTTTGATTGCCTTTGATCAAGGTACGAGTATTTGCATATTTGCATAATTCTTTCTTCTTTATGGCGAAATTTCACAAACTGCCTTATAAATTGGATTACGTTCGTATACGTTTCCTAAAGTATTCTCCCTATAGTTAACGAATTGTCGTCTGTGAAATGCCGATGTTTTCTTGAATAGTATAATTAACAAACGATAGGTGGCGACAGAAACACTTATATATTACTGTAGTAATAATGTCAATAATAACTTCAGTCATTCAAAACAGGCGTGAGAGTATTTCAAATATTTCCTGGGGGAATACATTATAAAATTGCCCAAAACTATTTTCAATACCTATTTAAAGACAAATGTTAATCTTTCCACAAGAAACAGGTTTTCTAAATTAACAATCGAATTAACACTCTGCAAATTCGTTTCGAATGAACATCTGGTCTACTGGATCGGTTGTCATAAAATAAGAATGACGGTTACAAAAAAACTGTAAAGAACACTTTATAGCTAAACTTATTTTATAGTTTCTTAGAGATGCCAGAATATAGCACTAATCCTTTACTTTAAAACGTTTATTTCTAATATGCATATCACAAACTTATCGAATGATTCTCATATGTGCATAAGGTTTAGCGATTAATTACTCCAAAAAACGTCAGCTATCAGTTTAATATTTGAAATTCTTATTGTCAATGTGAAATTCCTATCATCGTTTGCGAGCCGTTAATGGTTTCTTGATTTGTACAACTAACGTACGATAGTTGATGATTGAGACAATTACATATCGTATACCGTACCAATTCGTAATACTGGGTAATATTTTAAATTACCTTATACTTTATTCAACAAATGGATGTTTAAGATACAGGGTTTATTTTTAAATTTATGGCAGAGCGTTATCCTATACTGATGTTTTATCAGATTTCAGTCAGCTCAGTGCCGTAATTATCATACGACTCCACATGCGTTAAACATTGTTTTTTAATAAGAATTAATAGTTGTGTACAAGTGATTGATGCCGAGAAACATTTGACAATATTTTTGTGGTGAATGTACAAATACATGTCAGGTGATTTGTAATTTACGCAAATGGCAAAGTGATATTTTGTCAAATTACTATGACCCATTATCCAAACAATTTCTTTAGATTTGCATAGGAAACCCATTAATTACTGTAAGTAATGAATATGTTTTTTTGGCAATAATTATAGATATAGCATCCTTATAAATTTGATAGACTTTTGGTGGGAAAGGAAACTGCCAGTTTCGCGTAAATTTATTCTCCGAGCCCTGAACACTATCAATTCCTACACGAAACATTTTTATGACAATGTATTTCCAAAAAGTTATTATAAGTTATATAATATTGATTGCAGCAGGAAAATTTTATTTTCAAACAAAAAGAAAACCAAGTTCCTTGCATCCCATGAATGGGATAGGCGAGAGCTCCTAACATTCAGGTGTCTTGCATGCATTCTAATTTTAGACTCAACTAAAGGGACCGAGAATTGAACTTTCAATAGATTTGTCGATTACCCGGTTACTCGACTATTTGAAGTATTCGTCAGACAGAGAATTCAGGTGAACATCCCTCAGATATTGATAGGTTAATTTTTCAGTTCGTCTGTAGAGTTTTTCATTTCATCAGACTTTACTCGGGTAAGAAGATCACATGTTTTCTCATTTCTGCGAAGCCATTGGGCTTGCCTGGACGATATCACGAAAACAAACTTCGAAAATATGTAATTTTAGACTTTTGCAAGTGGTTTTATATCCCAAAGGAGATCATGTAGTCAGACTATATCGTTAGATTTAGGATTTATCAGCTATGAGGATCTTAGAAATGTTGTCTACTTTCACTAGAGTTATTAGTTTATGACACGTCAAGCAAACAAATTTCGAAATCCGTTAATTTGGTTCGTTTTGGAGCCTCGCATTGAACTACAATATTTAATAATAATTGAAGCCCTCAATTATTGCTGGAACAGGTTATATACAAATTGGATATGCAGCTTTTTGACATCCATCTTTTTTTATGGCCGGTGTTTGAACAGTTTTTGTCTTACTTAAACAATTTTTCTTTACCGCATGATCATCATGTTCTAACATTGCTGTCTTTTGAATATCACTATTTGGAGACCTGACACTACCTACTACCAGTATATCTTCGATGCCTTCCCAACCGTTTCCATGGTAAGGGCCAGGATCTTCTTCATTTTTATAAAGCACGTATTAAAATTACATTGTCACAGAAAGATGGGAGAAGCTATGGGCTACCACCGGATACTCATAAATTGAGTCTTTGATCTCGTCTCTTGTCTTCATTGACGCCATCTGAATTCAAGCCTACGTCAAACCCACATTTGCCATGTACAGCCATTAACTACAGGGTGGTCCAGAATGAACGAAGTGGTGTGAATTCCTTATAACTTTTTTATTATAATTTTTTTTTCTTTTTAGTATTTTGTAAAGAAGACTTGGAGAATTTATAATGGAGCAATACACAACTGAACAACGTGCCCAAATCGTTGAAATTTACTTTGTAAATCCATTGGTCCATTGTGTTGACTCAGCGTGCATACCGTCGTCAATTTAATGTGCGGGTTGCACCCTCTCAGTCAACAATAAACCGTCTTGTTGCAAATTTTTGAGAACAAGGAGCAGTAAGGAACCTTCCTGGTGCTGGCAGACGACGAACGGTGCACACGGATGACAATATTCAAGTGGTACAGGAGAGCATTCAGGAGGATCCACAAACATCAACCAGGAGACGTTCGACACAACTTGGCATCTCAAGAGGGTCGCTGCAGCGAATTTTGCATAGCATAAGAATGTTTCCATACAAAATTCAAATTATCCAAGAATTGAAACCGACAGATTACCAGCAACGACTTGACTATGCAATTTATTTCCAGCAAAAAGCACAAGAGAATCCTAATTTTATTCATAACTTAGTTATGAGTGACGAAGCCCATTTCCAATTAAATGGGTTCGTTAACAAGCAAAACTGTAGGATATGGGCTACGGAAAACCCGAGAGTACTTCATCAACGACAATTACACCCAGTTAAGTGTACTGTTTGGTGCGGTGTTTCTTCAGAAAGGATCATTAGCCCATATTTTTTTGAAAATGAACGAGGTGTTGCCATTTCCATCAATGCTGATCGATATCGGGCCATGTTGGAAAATTTTGTAAGGCCAGCTGTGGAAAACCATCCGCCAATATGGTTCCAACAGGATGGAGCCACAGCGCACACTGCGATGGCCACAATGGCTCTTTTACGCGACATATTTGATGAAAGAATAATTTCGCGTACAAGCAATTTTAATTGGCCTCCGCGTTCCCCGGATTTAACCGATCCAGACTTTTTCCTTTGGGGTTATTTAAAAGGGAAAGTTTATGTTAATAAGCCCAGGACTATTGACGAATTAAAATCCAATATTCGAGACGAAATTAACAACATAACACCAGAAATTTTGCGAAAGGTCATGGAAAATGTGTTGGAAAGAGCACATTTGTGCGAAGCAGAAAATGGCCATCACTTGCGGGATATCATTTTTAATAACTAATCTAAAAATATTCCAGATAAATTTACTGTATTTAAAAAAAAGTTAAAAAAATATGTCTTAAATAAAAAGTTATAAGCAATTCACAACACTTCGGTCATTTTGGGCCACCCTGTATATGGGTGAACACTATCTAAATATATTTCAAGTGCATACCTATCAGTCGTGATCATTAAAATATTTTCGGATGGCATTAATATGTAAGGAGTTCTAATTTGTTCTCTTTAATCCTGTTTTCGTTTCCAGCTTTAATGATAATGGCTACAATGCCGTCTCCCTTCGACACCTTGGTATCAGTAGATTAATATGTCACAAAACGTTTATCTACATGCATCAATAATTACTACAATGGTATAATCAGATATTTCAATATTGGACATTGCAACTTTTAATTAAAAGTATCAACAAATATAGAAAAGTAAACAACCCATTTCGCAGAAAAATACAATTTAAACTAGAAACAATCATTGCCTGTGAATAAAACCAAGCAACCTAACTAACTATGTGATATATTATGTACATTGGATTTTATGTAATAATATAATGCAATACCGACGTAACAATTTATTCACAGTGAAACCAAGTACGTATGCAGAAAACAAAACTGTGTTAGCGAGAGTACGTGGAACTCTGCCACTGCAACGTTAAAAAGCACGTGAGGCACGCAATTTGCAAATAAATTATTAACACTGCTAAGATTTTATGGCGAAGATAATGTAAAATTTATAACTTTATAAAGAGAGAAATTAACTTGGCAACAAGCAAGAGAGGCCATTTCTAACTACTGCTCTGCCGTACGCCGTGGAAGGAAACCAGCATGACATTGATCTTATTAACCTTTTTGCAAGCAAAAGGAGGTATGTAAGATTTTGTTTTATTTTTATATATGTGATCGTCGTTTAGAGTACGCTCCTTTCGAACTGTCATACTGTGTTTATAAATGCGTTTGTAGGTTATAGCTTAACGCTTTTCCACCGGTGTATAAATATACAAAATTAAGTCTAATTTCTAGTACATACCATAGAGGAGTCAGTCAAGAGGTTTCCGTATGGTCGCGTGTAAATTGTTTCGAAAAATTCTGGTCATAAATATTCTTTAAGACATCACAGCAAATTCCTTTCGGATCGCAAACACTCGCTGGGTATTATATTTTTAAGATTTCGGGTGATGTTTATGTAACCATAATTTCAGTCAAGTTTTGGACATAACTTCAGCAAAATTGTTCTGGCGTGCGAGTCAAACGTAAGCAAAATTGAATCCTCTCATATTAAACACACAGAAATTCATATTTTACTATGCGCACTTAATGAGACCAAATTGATCTTACTTGCTCTCCGTCTATCATGCATTAATAGTATTATTTTGGTAACAGTTTAAACAACTTCTTGTCAAAACTTTAACAAAATCAGATTATCTAATCCTATATGGATCACACACACAGACACGAATTGATATATTTATATATCGAATTCAATTACCTGGATCACATTTAACTGTAAATCACCCTCGAATTCTAAATAATGTATGTCATTTATGATACATAAGTCAATCGGTTCAGTGGTGGGCAGTTTTTTTAATGACAACTAAATTATACATTCTTATCTATTACACGCCCCATATAGAAAACGACAGCCAGCGCTTCTGTCATATGTGTATCTCCGCTATACGAAGCTTTGACATTATTTTAAAAGTCCGGTCCTTCAAATGGACCGGCCTCTTTTTCGCTGCCCATCATGTCCATTGTCAAATACTTTTCGTGCTGGAATGATTGCGTCCCTCTGCATAACATGACGCAGCCAAACAAACAGTGTAATCATTTTTCTCTCTTAACCAAAGTTATCTTTATTCGGTGAAACAATATAACTATGGTTTGCCCTCATTTACCACCAGATCCAATTTTGATGACTTCTTCTAAAGGTTTGAGAAGGCTGCAGTAACAATTTGCAGTTTTTCTCCAATGATAAGATTGAGATGGTGCCTTAAATATATGAACCAAGCATTTCATGTTCGAAGCTAATTTCGGTGTCAAAAAACGGTACCAGCTGAAAAAACGTCCGTTGACGACAAAATTGTTAACGATCTTCAATCTCTACACAGAAAAGCTACCGCAGTCCAAATTATAAAGGGATGGCATCCCCCCACTTAAAGAATACCATGGACAGTATAAATCAAAGCTCATAGAAACAACTGTGAGACATCTACTATACCAAACATGCATGCGGAATGGCTTCGAATGTAAATTCCTGATGGTCAAGAAACTTCGACACGTATTCAACGCTACAGCATTCATTGAAATCGAACCTTATTTTTTTGCTGCCAAAAGTAAGTTTTTTCTCAATATGGTACATGTGATTTAGTTGGTTCAGGAAAGGTGAAAGTCGTGCAGATAAACATGATGCGCTCTTAAATTGTCTCGGATAACCTGAGAAAGATTTGGATATACGCATTATCCAGGAGTTCTATACCAAAAATGGTATGATAGTAGGAATCCAGAACGGAAATTAGCGCGCGTCAAAGATGGTCACCAGCAACGTGAAAATTTATCATATTTTATAGTATTACTTCGATGGAGGCGAAAACAAAATTCGAGTGACTGAAAATGTGAATAGTATTGATGGTCCTGATACTATGGCAACAAATCACGTCGATGTCAAGGATGTACCATACTCTGGAAGACCAATTATCGAATATGCCGATAGGATAATGAAAATCGTTATTATTAGCACTATTTTTGCTACCTATAAAACATTGCACAAAAAACCGTTTGGAACCACTTGAATAAGACTGGATACAGAAAAAAGCTCGATATATGGATGCCAGATTAATTAACATAAAAAACTTCATGGGCTGAATTTACATCTGCGAATCGCAACCAAATCGACCCATTTCTGAAGTGGATGGTGACTAATAATGAAAAGGGGGTCACTTACAACAATGTCAATCGTAAAGGCTCGTCGCCGAATCGCGATGGGGAGACGCAAACAGGTGGCCAAGATGGATTGACTGTTAAAAAGGTTTTGCTATGTGTTTCTTAGGAATTGCTCCGCTTTGAGTTGGTTGCAATTGGACCTTAAAAAAGCCAATATGAAGGGGAATTGCGTTTCATCAGGACAACGAATATTATTTAGGAGGTTTTTATGCATCCAGTTTATAGGACGAGTCCGGCATCAAGTAAATACCACTGTTCCTGTATATGGCGAATAATTTCGCTCAAGAGAAGCTTGTACAAATCGAATGTCGCCGGCATAATGAAATTACCTTCAAAAGAGCAACAAATTATCGAACAAAACGGCGCATATTTGACTTAAATCGTCCTAACCAAAGCCTTCAGTGTCAATAATGGATTTCTTCTTACTAAGGCTAAAACACAAAGACAACTTTTTGTAGGAAAATATATGGAATGCGAAATTTGTCCTGTAGAAAATCCACAAATTTTTCATAAGGAAAATCTACTATTAGATAAATTCATGCTTCAAATCCTACAATAAAATACTTAAAATTTGTTAATCAAAAGCATCCAAAATTCGTTTTATTCTATCAAAATTAGAAAAATATTGTTTCATTATTCTTCCAAACACATTCCAAATATTGCAAGTGCCATGAGTGGTTATGTTCTTTTTCGGACGCGTTAGACTGCACACAATTGTGGTTCCATAACTGGTTAACCCGCAAACAAACGACGCTTTTTGATAAATGATTAATTTATGGCAGCAATTTAGTGGCACCACGAACTTGTTAGCAACAACAACTCAAGACAGCGTTGCTAAGCTTAGCCTATATATAAAAACTTTTAAATTGAACTATAAAAACTATCAAACACATGAACAAATTTAAGGCCTGTTCGTGGACGGTTTCTCTGTTCTTTTAGAGCACCGAAAGCACAAAGCAAGTTTCGATTGATGGCTAAATCTTTTAAATTCACAACTGCATGTGGGTGCCTCCTGGCATGACGCATACGATTCGTTTGTTGTCTGCGGCTGCTGCTTCGCTTATCTCTTCTTTTTATGGCCAACTTCAAATAGTTGTTAAGTTTAGATGTTAACATGTTCAGTTTGTATCATTGGTCTATCGTTTCTGTTTTTGGATCCTTCTGTGTAACTTTTTGTCTACTCTCATTATTGTTCTTGCCATAAATGTCCAAAGTTTATTTTGGCTTTCTTGCGAAGTCGAATGCCTGCTTACAGCTACAAAAGCGTCACTTCATCATATGATTTTATAATGCATTTTATGTTTCGTTTGATTTTGAGTTGCATGCAACGAGGCAGAAACGAGGCGGTACTCGTGATGCATAGCTTAAGCAAATACGCCACACACACACGACTGAGCTTCATATGCCAAACAAAGAAACCAGTTTGGTTAGATTTTAATATGGAAACAAAAAGAAAATGCCTAACAAATATGTGGAAGACCTAACAGTGGAAAGAGTGGGCATGTTTGCGAGGTGGAGTCTCATAGTCTTTATATTTATCGCATTGAAGTCAACCTAATACAAAAGGCCCTATAAAGATGTACGACTTGACTTGCTTTGACAAATTTTGGTTTGAGAACATTCGTTGGAGTGTAAGGAATCAGTGCTGTTGTCCGTTTTATTGAATGAAAAGCTAAATAATATTAATCAATAACAGCAATTGTATTGTAATTGCATTTTTTTTTCTCTCTAAAAGGAAATTACACAAAAGAGTTAAGACACATATTCTATTTTACCGAATGAAATTTCAAGAATATTATTAAATACAGGTTGTCCGTCGGGAAGGTATACTACTTTGTTTGTTTATTATTTTTGATTAAATGAAAGAGAATGGATCTCATATTAATAAATGTTTTATTTAATGTCAGCAATTATGTATGGAATACAATATCAGATACATGTCCGCCTCTGTTAGCCTCACAAATGCGAGCCCTTTTGAGCACATTTTTCATTACATTCTCATACATTTCACGCGGTATTTCATCAATGTCATCACGAATATTTTGTTTGAGTTGCTCAAGCGTTTCTGGTTTGTTTGCATAAACCTTGCTTTTCAGATATCTCCACAAAAAGATGTCCGGAGCAGTCAAATCAGGCGACCGTGGAGACCAATCAACATCACCATTTCTTAAAATAACTTGTGCAAAGAGGTCTCTCAGTAATTCCATTGTAATCCTGGCTATATGCGATGTGGCACCGTCTTGTTGATACTGCATGTTAATCAAACCCAAAGCATGCAGTTGTGGCTTTAAAAAGCTTTCAATCATATCACGATACCGCTCTCCATTGACAGTTAGCGATACGCCGTTTTCAGTTTCGAAGAAGTAAGGTCCAATGATTCCTCCTGACCAAATTGCACACCACACTGTCACTTTTAATAGATGCAAAGGTGACTGATGAATAATTTAAGGCGTTTCCATTGCCCAGAACCAACTATCCATTCAAATGAAAATGTGCCTCGTCACTCATGATTTTTTCATGAAAATTTGTTGTCATGGGCGAGCTGTAACATCCTATTGGGATATGTATGGCGGCGTAAATGATCTTGTGGAAGAAGCTCTCGTGTCAACTGAATCTTAAATGGAAACAAATGTAAATCCTTGTGTAAAATTGTTGCCAAAGTGGTTCTTTGAAGACCAAGACCAAGCAGCAGTAATGTTTTCAGCCGATCTTGCAGTACGTTGTGATCCATGCTTGGCCCTATCAGCTACAGACCCTCTTTCTTCGAAATCATTCACTACACGATAAATAGTATGTCTTGTTGGCACGTTGTTTCTCCCAAAAATTTCACGTAACTTTCTCATCGTCACAGTAACCGATGATTGATTTTGATAAAATGTTTTAACGAATAGAATGTTTACCAAAATGGCGGCAAAATGAAGTAGTACACCTTCTCGACGGACACCCTGTACTTTAGAGTCTCCACTCCCAGAAGTCCATTATTTCGGTATTCAAAATGCAGGTTTAGAAATGGTGTATAACAGCACGTCTTCAAAACTCCTTGGAAATTTTCGTTAGTTTTTATTCCAATCCAATTGTCATTTTAATAGTGATAAGAAAATATCCACCTATAAATCACACAATGCAATTCGGCCCGTGCACAGTGGTTCAAAAAATCAGTTCCTTTACAGTCCACAAAGAGCATATGATATAGTTTGCACTGCACTGAACTCTATTTTTTAGACATTCTGAATTGGGGGTTATTTCAACGACTATTCCAATATCAGTTTGAAAATCTTATCGATTATTCGAAGTATTCCTTTGCACATGAAAATGACTGCTGCTTGTAGAAAGCTAGATGACAGGGTCCTAGCCTACGATCATAAACATGATAGTCGCGTGAACATGAACATGCCTTTTCGGTAGTTCATGAAATTTTTATTTTGGAAATGATTCTCTAACTTATTATTTGTTAAAAACCGGCGTACCGTCATTTCGCCCAATGTCATTTCTCCCAAAACGAAAATGACATATCGCCCAAATATGTCATTTCGCCCAAAACCCTAATTACTAAAATGACATATCGCCCAAAAGCAATGTCATAACCCCCAAACTAAAATGACATATCGCCCAAAAACATTGATCGATTGATCAACGTTGCGGAATGATACCAGTACATTGGCTAACACAAGAAAAGCATTTCGAAGGGAATGCGAAAGGTAAGTAATCTTACGGTGGTGGTAACAACACACGGTGGCCGCGTCGCGAAACGCGCGTTTCAAAAACTTCTATAACTTTCTGTAAAAGGCGCATAATATTCTTCAAAATATTTAATGCGCCTTTTACAGAAAGTTTTTTTGATAACCTTTAGGTAATACGATAACCAGATAAATATAACTTATATTACTTGCACTTCCACTTTTGCCACCTTATGCCATTCTAGATGTTTTTAAAAAAATTGAAAGCGATGTTAAAATTTGTGTTAAAAATGATAGTTTTGATGAATTCCTTCGGTATTTTAAGAAGCAATATTTAGCCGTACTCTAATTATTCTTTTACCAGATTGGCCCTGAAAATATCTGTGTTTACAAGGAGTCCTTGAGGACAACTTCGTCGGTTGAAGCATACAATGGGGCTTTAGGACGGTTGATACTTCCTAACGGCAACTTTTTTAAATTTGTTCTTGCGATTAGCAAAGAAGAATTTGAAAAGAGCCGGAATTTTACTCTCCTCATCGAAAGTGGCGGTTCTTTTGGAGGAACCAAAAAACGGAAGACAAGTAGAGACAAGGATGCAAAAATTTTGAATGCCATTGACGATTTAGAAAAGGGCAAAATCACAATACATGCATACATAAACAGATTGGTCTTCCCTAAGAATTACATCTGTACCGAAATGGAACCTAACGGGGATATCTTTGAGGAGCCTCCCGCTTATGATTCGGAAGATGAATCCAGTGAGGATGGCGACGCTGCATTTAACACAAGCAGCAATATTTCAAGTGCATTGTGCGTTATATGCCACGATGTTCCACCAAATATCTTGGTGCTACCATGCAAGCATTTGAAAATGTGTAATGCATGCTGGATGCAACTACAGCAGCCGCGGGCTTTAGCAGAAAACGGTGAAAGCACTACAAAATGCCCGTATTGTAGGGAAAGAATCTGCGAAACTATTCAAGTATTCGTATAAATTGTATTATTATATTCTATAAGAGGATTTTTTTTTTTGCATAAAAACGTTGCAGGTTTATTGTTTTTGTTTTTTGTAATAATCCTATGAAGAAGGACGTTTTGTTATTTTAACCAACGATGTGAAATAAATATGAATTATTTACATATTACATAGAAAATATTCCTATATTCCTTTTACAAATGTGTCCAAAAATGTCATATTGCCCAAAAAAATATGTTATAACGCCCAAAATCTCGATTTTTTGGCACAACAACAACTAACATTGAATTTTTTTGGACGATATGTCATTTTCGTTTTTGGGCGAAATAACATTGGGCGAAATGACGGTACGCCTTAAAAACCATCTTAGTGAAATTACATGCGATTATTACTGATTCAAATATTTGTTTATATTTGAATAGAATATATAGACATTAATGTATGTTATGTATGCTTTTACTTCAAGTAAACACAGAAAATTTATAAAAGTGTAAGAAATTTGTTAATATTTGAGTCGATAAACCAATGCCTGTCATTTATTTTTATTTCTAACAAACGTTGACCATGTCTACGTTGTAAGTGTTCGTTGTGAGAAACCCTTTTGTGACACATTTTTTCGAGCGAAGCGGCTGATACCCATCCCTAATTAATTTGAAATGACATTCATCGCAGGTTTTATTCAGACCCGCTAATCGAAAATTTTTTCTCACAGAGCACGAATTTCGGTAACAAAATTCAATAACTTGTTTTATACTAAATATCCAAATATGGGAATATCGAGGCTTTCTTCTGTTTTCATGTGTCCACTCGTTGTCTACGGCGAATATTTGAGGTGTGACATTCCCGAACGCCTGAATTACATATAAATAGGTATTGGCTGTAGTCGCGAAATACGGTAGCTGAGGCATACCCAAGGAGCTGTTGGTACCTGATTGATCCATCAATTATGTACTAGTTTTGGTTAAAGTAAAAAAAAATATACTGAGGACATGCGTGAGTTTCAGTCACTAAAGTGTGGCATCCTCTTGATTATATGTGGACGACGCCACAACCAATTTAGGAATCTTAGATAGACTCGAAGAGAAGGTAACTAAAATATATTTAACCCTACCATAAAATGGATGCATTGGAGTTTCGGATATGCTTAGTAAATTATCTTAGTAAATAACATCTTAAAAGCGAATTTAATCTATGAAAGGAACGAAATGAATTGGAAGAGATTGATTTTGTTTCGGTGGAGACACAACTTTACTTGATCGGTAAGAGAATTATGTTTATGACGCAATGGGAAGTCACTAATCTAAATGAGTATAAGTTGAAGTAGTTTGTTTAATATCGGTGGATGAAGTGTTTAGAGTAATTATCCGTAGTAATTAGAAGATAATTAATAATCCTCAGTCATTGAATTTAGTGGTATCAACAATCTATTGAGAAGGCTAATTGTGGCGTTGTGAAATTGACGGAATTAGGGAATGTAAGAACTAAGGACTATTAAAAGTTATGCGATGAAGAAGGGAGTGACGTCATTTTCAGCAGATATATAGATAAATACATGTAAATAGAGAAATATAAAACACGGATACAGGCTAGCCGGATTAAGAACTTGTTCCTAGTAGACGGTGGCGACACTTTCAGAATATATGGGTATGAAGGGCTATATTCAAAAACAAATAAAAATATAAATACTAAAATTTGATCCTTTAAATTGTTACACAATTCTAATGTTGCTGCAAGCATTAAATTTTGTTTAGCTTAGAAAAGACATATCAAATCGCCACGTAATCGACACATTGTATCATATTCTGTTCAGATTGAAACCACTATTCAGACTGCTGTGGTGGCACCGGATGTAAAATACCTAGTCCTGCCATATGTTCTGTTACAAATATAAAACGCGATAAAAAAAGAACAATATTCATATTGTATTCAAAATTATTTCATTTATTAGAAGACAATATTGGTTATTAAAAAAATTGTGTTCACTTGAAATGGCCGCATTTTGCTTTAACACAAGCTTTCAAACGGTATGGCCATTGGGCTATAGCCGCACGTACGATTTCCATGGAGATCGAGGACGCTGCTCTGGTTAAT
Organism: Philornis downsi; assembly: GCA_019455685.1. Classification (NCBI taxonomy): domain Eukaryota; kingdom Metazoa; phylum Arthropoda; class Insecta; order Diptera; family Muscidae; genus Philornis; species Philornis downsi. Next base: position 235,599 of record JAHXMU010000075.1, read on the forward strand.
GCTGTTTTAAAGCTTCCCAAATTTCTGTGGGGAGTCTTGCAAGCCATATTCTCCAATTCTGACCACAAAGCATAATCCAGTGGATTGAGGTCTGGACTCCCTGATGGCCAAACTTCTGCTGCTATAAAGCCAGGAATATTGACTCTGAACCACTCCTGCGTGGTTTTAGCTTTGTGCGCAGGAGCAGAGTCCTGTTGGAAGATCCATATACGTCCATTGAAAAGGGTATTGGTCAAACCCTTCACAACACCCTCTAACACATCTTTTTGGTAAACCTTTGCACCAGTTTTTACGCCCTTTTCACAGAAATGGAGGGATGTGACACCATGGTGGGAGACCCCCCACCAAACCATTACGGAAGAGGGATGATGGCCACGTTGAACCCTTGGAACAACTTTTTTCGCTTCCTTAGATGAAGTGGCATAAATCTTGTCATTTTGTTTGTTGAAAACTTCTTCCACGATAAAAATTTTCTCATCCGTAAACAGAATGTTTTCATGGCCATTGTCCGCGTGCCACTGCATAAGTCGCTTGCATCTTTCCAGCCTAATTTTTTTTAGCTGAGGAGTTAGAAGATGCCCCGTGAACCGACGATAGGCTTTCATATGCAGATCATCCCGAATTAGCCTAGACATGGATCTGGTTGATATATCCAATTCCTTGGACATGATTTTCTGCTTTCTAAGGAGATTTCTCCGAATTCTTTCACGCACTGCCTTTACTACCGCACTCGTACGGACAACGCGTGGGCGACCACTTTTTGGCCTGTCTTCTACTCCAGACAATTCGCCGAAGCGAGCAATAGCACGATAAACTAACATTCTTGATATTCCGAGTGGTTTTAGCAACTCGAAAATTTGGCCAGCACTCTTTCCGCACTTATGCAACGCTATTACGCCGACTCGATTCTCTTTAACGCCCCACTCCATGTTAATAGATTGCAAACTGAAACCAAACTGACTAGTATTCTTCACTAATCAGTGCATGTGTTCTGAAAAAAAAAGTTAACGGTTCTATTCCCGCAAGAAGTTTTGAACGATAAGCGCTGGAAATTGTGTAACAGAACATATGGCAGGACTATGTACAATGTGGAATATTATGGCTGTGTATTGAATATAGATCGCGGAATGGTTCATGCTACTGCCCAACTGTTTATTCTTCTCTTCTCTATAAATCGCTCTTCCACTGATATAGTTGCAGTATATTTTGCAAGGACATCCGACCATTGCACAGAGACATTCAGACGTTCTCCATGAAGATAGTTAAATCACGTTTCTTGTAAAAAAAAAAAATAAAAATTGAAAGAGAAAAAATAGAGCGCGACTTCAAACATTAGTTTGTCTACCAAAGTTTTGTACCATTGATATTTTAAGAAATTTAAGGGAAAGGTTCACCAATATAATATTATAATATAAATATTATGGCTGTGTATTGGATATAAATCGAAGAATAGTTCATTCTACTGCGCAACTGTTTATTCTTCTCTTCTTTATGTATTGGTCTTCTACGGTTAAAGGCGCTACTTATTTTGGAAGGACATCCGCCCACGCTATTTATAAAGAAATACGACGAAAAGAAGAAATAGGACGCCACTTCCAAGTGTAGCGAAGTTTTGTCCCATTGAAATTTCAAGAAATTTCATAGATACATAGGTTTCATGGAAATTGTGCATGCATTTTACAAATTTCTTAGCATGACCATAAAATACATTAAAGAATGTGCGCTGTTGAAACTTTTTCCTTATGTAGGAAAAGGTGCACTAATATAATGTTATAATAAAAAGCATAGTGCTACTTTCAACTGTCAATGGGGACCGGTGTTTAAAGATGTTGATCGATTTTTTTACCCAGAACTGCACCGAAAATGTATCCATTTCAACAGAATTTTGTTCCAGCAAGATGGAGCAACCGCACACTTAGCCAGACTGGTTATGGCGGAGCTAAAACGAAAATTCCCAAACAAATGAATATCCAACAACTTTCCACTGACCTGACACTTTCCGGTCACCTGACTTGATTGCTCCAGACTTTTTTTATGGCGTCATATCAAGCAAGACGTGTACAAAACGAAACCAAGGAATGTAACTGAATTGAAGCAGTCAAATTAAACAATAATTGAGGTGATCCCGACCTCAGTAATTTTCTGATCAGGTGTCGCATATGCGTGAATGAGCATAGAGGTCATTTACGGTCTAAAATCGGAATATCTTCAAAACCAATTAGTTCTTTAAAATAAAATTGAATTTTATATACAATAAAAATAAGTAAATGAAATACATTGACTAAAAAAAAATTATTTCAATTTCTTACTGTAGTGCAATTAGTGCCCCACCTTGTACTTTCACGAAAGTCATGTTTATCATTTATTGATTTATTTCTAGAATCGATTCTTACAACGTCAATTTCATATAAATATTTCCAGTAAATCACTGGTTTCCCTAAAATGAAATGGAGGTCCGCGAAATATTCCCGGGAATCGATTGGTTAACATTTTCGAACAAAGACCAATGATATTGAAGCACATATAGAATGTATGCTAGCCTAACTCATGCCTATCGGAAATTGTTGGGGAATAACTATATCTGTTATTTGGCTGATTTTACATCAGCCAAAAAAAATTAGCCGTGCCTTTTCCAATTCCTTTTAGTTCTACCGCATAATACATAATAATATGCGCCCAATGATATCTCCGATAACGATGGAAGCGATCGCCACCAGATGAAAGAAATATTTTCGAATTTGTCAATAATTGCAAAACCTCCAATAAGTTTACCAGAAATAGCACAATCGGCACATGTGTTGACGCAGTACACGATAAGCGGGGTAAAATCTGCACTCCTGCCAATTCCTGAATGCTATCACGGCCACTGTATCAATTCGATATACTGCGCTCACACACTAAACAAAAGACTTAAGACACACACCTTAAATATTTCGCTTATAAGATGATCACGTTTTGCCTGAAGTTGACAACATTGCAATTAAAAGAGCATTGACTTGTGTTGAGTTTAGAAAGCAACAGGTTTTAACTTTCAATTCTTTATGGAAACATATTTCCCATTTTTTCACAGCTCGCATAAAAAAACGCGTTTTATCCTTCTTCTTCCCAACGATGTAATGCACTTTAGTCTGACCAATTGACGAACGCATAAATTCGTTTAGTAGTTTATTAGTACCTTGAAACACAGATATTCGCTTTGCTGCAAAGTAATTTCTGACATTTATGATATACAAATGAGAACGCCTTTTGGACACTTGAGCGCAGAGATACGCCAAAAGCGTTTCTTTGCAAAAACTATGACTCAAATACATAGTTATGCCAGGCTTTTCGGGCCAGAGATACCTTTAAGTGTCGCTTTCCTTCATAATATCTCAAAATGTTTTAATTAAATACAGACGCCACCATGTTATTATTAACAAATGGAAACACATATAACTTTATTTCCGTGGAAGTCTCACGGCAATGACTCTACTGGATGTCTCTCACCATCATCTGCCTGACTGTGGCTGAATCGTGTTAAAAGAAAATTAAGAATCCTCGTACAAGAAAATATATGTGGTGAGCAAATAAAATATATATTATGAAATTATTGAGTTTTAAAGGCTTTTAATTAATTCCAATTTTCAACAGAAGCGCATTCACATTTGTCGGTCAAACCGGTCTCTGTGGCAGCCACTGGAGATGGGACGAGACAAGAGGCAAAAGATATTCGCGACGGGGGACGTACGAGAGGAGGAAGACTGCATGTATAAAAACTTATTCGCGCACTACCTATGCTGTTGAAGTTTTATATTTCAACGCCAGTAGATAATGGTGGGATGGTGTGACTGTTTGAGTTGGCATTTACCTCATCTTGTTAGTTTCTACTCGCCTTCGTGTTTGGTTTGGTTAGTGATGGCGGTTGATGTTGCGGCTAGGCGCTATATGTTACCGCTTACGTTGCTGTTGCAATTAACAACAAAATTGTAGTATTCAATTGCTCTTTGAAAGAGGCACCTATAAGTTAAAATTGGCGGCAACACGTAGTTGTGCTACAAATGACTGACCGCAACGCCAAGGTAGCACCCTCCAGAAAATGGAGAAAACAAGGAAATCTTTAACTAAATTGGCAGGGATGAGTTAATTGACAAGAAGCATCCAGTTGATACACTATGAGTTAGAAATTTTTAATGATCTTTCCAAGTTTTGTTTGAAAAAGTATGGAAAAATTTTCATTTCAAATCTGAAGCATATTTATTATTGACACTGTCATTTATTTAGTGTTGTGTCTGATCGTGGCATGACGGTCAGAACACGAGACTATCGTGCATAGTCTCCCGAGCAAAAACAAGTACAGTAAATGCTTTTCAAGCTGACGTTCGAAATCGTCGTTAAACTGTTGAGTAAGTCTAAACATAGCTTACTGAATGTGAAATGATCACAAATATCTCTTTCATCAGATGGGGAGGGAATTTGTCTATTTCCTTTCCAAAACGTGGGCCAGTTTTTATTATATTTTTTCAAACAATCTTGGTTTGTGCGTCCAAATCTATTTCATCACCTTTAAAGTTTAACGAGTCATTGCCCAACACAATAAACGTGTGGCAAAATTTTCCCCAATCTTCGAGATATGCCAAATGGACACCTTTCGACATGACCTACAGAGCGCGCTGCAATTCACGTTGAATCCCTTCAAAACGGTGTAGAAGAAGTCCTTTAAGATAAAGAAATAGCCAGAAATCACATGGGACTAAGTCAAACCAATACGGTGGTTGTGGAGCGATATTGGTTGAATATTTGCGGAAAAACTCACAGGGAGCTAATTCAGCATAAGACGGAGCGTTACCGTAGTACAAAAATTAGGAATTAACAAAATTAAAAATGTCATAAGTCCGACATCTTTTTACGAATAACTTCACGCACACGGCGTCCAACACTCAAATAATACTCATTGTCAACAGTTAGGCCCCTCAGAAGGCAGCCACACTGAACAATATCACGATATCGGCCATTACAAGTTCCGCATTTGGAATTTTGCACACCTCTTTGGATCCCCCCACACTCAGTTACTGAACGGTGTTAGCACGTCGATCATCCAGTCTTCGAGGATCTTAGTAAACGCTGAAAAACGCTCAATTGCCTGGTTTGCGAAGTCAAGACTCTGACCCGGATCCTGTGGCTTTTGTGGGGAAGCAGCTTTAGGTTTTTGTGCAACATGCGGGGAAGTGATGATCGATGTACATTTGTTTTCTATCGCTCTTGATGTCTATGTTCCCCCATATTTTGGTTTCCAGTGCTTTACTGGTCTCTTCAAACTTGCTGACGCCATTTTCGGATGAGAGCATCATTTAAGTAGCGAAAACCTCGAATATTGCAGAATCTTCTACGCGCTGCAGTCGCCGAAACAATGTTTTTGTAAAACTCTCTCACAGACAAAGCGTGGTCCATTCCCAAGAAACACTCAATGGCGACTGAATTCCCAAGAGCCAGACTGCTGATTGACATATAACAAAATATAATATCGATATCTAACTCAACAATTTCACATACGGGGTGTGTTCAAAAAAAGGTGAATTTTCAAATTTCGCGGTTTGCTGAATTTGCTGAATTTTATCCAAAAACAATGTCCGTCACATGAGCATCACGCAGGAATTGTTGAATGACGTCAACGATGATCCAGATTTGCTTAAAAGGGTTATAACTGGTGACGAATCATGGGTACATGGTTATGACATCGAAACCAAAGTCCAATCGTCTCAATGGAAGAGTCCAAGAGAGCAAAGACCAAAAAAGCATGCCAAGTCCGATCAAATGCCAAGGTTTTGCTCAATGTTTTCTTCGATTACCATGACGTAGTGCATCAGGAGCTCTTACCACAAGGTCGTACGATAAGTAAAGAGTATTACCTTGAAGTTATGCGCCATTTGCGTGAAGCAATACGAAAAAAACGCCCAGAATTGTGGAAAAAATTCATGGTTTTTGCATAATGATAATGCACCTGTTCACTCATCTTTGCTTGTGAGAGATTATTTGGCCAAAAACAACACCGTTATCATGTGTCAGCCACCGTATTCACCAGATTTGGCCCCCTGTAACTTTGTCCTGTTTCCAACATTGAAGAGACCTATAAAAAGACGGCGTTTTACGACAATTGGGGAGATAAAAACCGAATCCCTGAGGGATCTCAAGGACATACCAAAAAGTGTATATCAGAGCTGCTTCGAGGATTAGGAAAAACGCTGGCACAAGTGTATTATATCTGAGGGAGACAACTTTGAAGGAGATAAAGTAGAAATTGATGAATGAATAAATATTTTGTGAGGAAAATGAACACACCTCGTATTTACTTTTTACACAGATTGCAATTTTTGCACTGTATTCTCGAGTACAGTTCAATTCAGATCAATTTTTAAAGTGCAATTCCATACAGCACCAGGCTTAAATGTTGACTGCAGTCTCTACAGGGACAAACAGGACTCGAAGAGAACATTCCCCAAAACAAAATGAAAGGCATATTTAAGGACTGTGGCCGTCTTTCATGCCTTCATTGGTGCTTTAAAACTGCGAAGGGTAGCAACAAAAATTGCCACAATCAATCAATCATGGTCAAGGCTTAAGAAAGGTATGAAGATCTCAATCAAATCTGGTTGAATTCGCCTTTGGGATCTCGAATTCACAACAGATTGCATATCGAATATATGGAAATTTTGTTGTTTATCGATTTTATTCTCAGTATCTATTGCTGTGTAAGGGTTAAGGAGTTGACTTCACGTAAGAATCCAACAGACAGTATTAGCAAATGCAAATGAATGAATATTTTAACACAAAGCGAAGAGTGAAGGAGCGACACACAAACTCGTAAGATATATGAAAAGTTTTATGGTTCCAGAAATTAACTGCAACCGGCTTAATATTAAGAGAAACCAGTTTCTCTCTCTACCAACACTGCATGTATTAACGAAAACTGCATATAAAAATCGAACAAAAAAGGAAAAATCGATGCCAAAGAATGCAACTTTGAAAATTTAGCACAATCACTCACACACAGAAAAAAGTCAACAGTGACATATTTTAGAATTTATTCTGACAAATTGTCAAAGACAGCACAAGAATAGCAGCACTACAGAAAAAAAATTTAGAAATTCTATTATTCTATTATGTTTAACTTAAACTATTCTTTTCTGTCCCATTCGATATGTAAATATTTAAAAAACTTTTCTTTTTGTTCTCTAGAATTCACCAAAAAAAAAAAAACCTGTGCAGACTAGTAAGTCGTGTCGCGCGTGAGTGTGTATTAACGAAA